>JAZDUH010000269.1:2972500-3345000 GCA_036419115.1 Scarus forsteni | reverse complement strand
ATGGTGACTATTGCTCTGTTAAAATGTTACATCTATAAGTAATAGTTCCATGATAAAGTTACCATCATAATATGATTCCTTAACCCTGAAAACCCAAATCTAGCACTCAGAATCATGTTGATATCATTGTTAGTTAGACAGTTAATGAGCAAAAACAACTGATGGCTAATGGCGGGTATTAAAATGAAGTCCAGTAGTTTTTTGTGTCACGTTGCTAATAAACAAACAGATGAATGCAGGCGAAGACATGCCGTCCTTGGTGGAGGTAACCATGTGACCAGAGGTAACAGAACAAATGTGATGGCAGTACATCGTTTATTTGAGTTCACCTGAAAACAGGTGGATCTGTACTGACCTGATGAAGTACATGAGGCTCTTGAGGGTCACAGTTTTGGGCGTGAAGGACCAGGGCGGCAGCTGCCCACAGCTCACCATGGACCAGCGGTTGGAGTCTGCGTCGTAGCACTGGATGGCCATGGTTTCCTTACTGGTCAGAGAGCCGATGGCGTACAGCCGCCCGCTGCAGGTGGTGGTGGAGCAGTTATCCATGGCGTGCGGCATGGGCGGTAAGGCCTCCCAGCAGTCCAGGCCCTGGTCGTAGCGCTCGGTGCTATCGGATGCCACCACGTACAGCTGCCCTTTGACCACGCAGGTGCTGTGGTACTCCCTCGCCTTCAGCATGGGCGACACCTCCGTCCACTCGTTCACGCTGGACTTGTAACGCCACACGCCGTCGTAGAGGCGAGAGCCGTCAGAGCCACCTGGAGGTGACGGATGGGTTTAAAGGTCATTTTTATAAAATATGTTCAGTGACGGTCAGTGGGAGTAAGGACAAAAGGGCTGATTCTGTTTGTCTGCAGAAATTAAAGTAAAACCTCCAATTAATAAAAACATCTATTATTAAAGTTTTGAATAAAAAACCAGGAGACTGTCTGTGTCTGAGCATGTTTGTTTTATATGAAAGTATTTTTATCACTATGATCTTCATTTATCTATCTATTGCTATTATTATTTCTGTAACCATATTCATATTTTCTTCCCTTTTCTCACTGATATTTATCTGACTGATTTTAGATTTGTAGTTACTAGGGCTGGGATGATGCACTTTTCTCCCGATTCAAATTTTTTTTCATATTTTTAGGTGCTGATTTGATTTAAATTGCGATTCTACAATACTGCCGATTTAAGCAATCTTTAGTTAGCTTTTTTAAACACCAGCAAAAAAGATGAACAATGATGATGCCTACAGACTATATCAGGAAAAATACACATCACATGTGAGTCCGTTTTTAGGATTTATTTGGCAAAATATATTTTAACCAGCTGTTTATACTCTCTTCAAAAGCCTGGACTGCATTTAAAAGGGGCGTATTAACACAGACTAAAATGAAGCATTTAAATTGGAAAAAAAATCTATTTTTTGAACAAAAAAATCAATTTAAAAACCGTCAAAAAAAAAAAAAAATCCAGATAGTTGTGTGAATTTTTCTCTCAACCCTAGTGGCTACTATGACTATTTATTTACCTGATTTATTATTATTATTATAATAATTATTATTATTATTAAATTTTTTGTTATGTATTTTCATTTATTTACTTATGTATAATTTATGTTTAGATCTGTAACGTTCCCTGGATTTAATTTATTAGAGCTGGTAAGTTATTGTCACTGTAATTGTTTCTATTTTGTGTTATTTCAAAATAAATAAAAAATAGCTTTTTAAAAACAAATCAGGAGACCGTAACTCATTTCTCAAATTATGCATTAAAAGTTAAGTCATGTATGAAGAAGTTCAGAGTGATTTAGACATTTATTTAGGTGTAGGAGAAACAAAATAAGACATATAAAGAAAGATTTTGCTGTTTTCGTTTTTTTCTTGGTCTTGCTATATATCTATTTATTCCAGTTTTGGCTGCTGTTGCAACAAGATTTAGCATTTACCTCAAAATGACCATTACAACAACTGTGATCTCAGCCTCAGTTGGATGTTTTCTGGTCTTTATCTTTGTTTCTAAACATTACTGTGAGGAACAAACTGGATATGACCAAACCATATTTCAGTCTCCCCAGCTGCACAAAAATATCCTCTTACTTGTATGAATGAAATTGTATCTGAGGATATAAAAGCTCAGTCTGCCTCCCAACATTACGCAATCCCCCCCTGCTGGTGTCAGAGTCTTAGCAGGACTGAGCTAACTCAGATGAGTGTGTTCTCCTGCAGGAAACTCAAGCTCTGACTCAAAGTGTGGGATGAATCCTCGCTGGTCAGCTGGTGATGAAGGCGACGACACCACTGTGGTGTTCTGGCAGCACACCATGTCCTGCCTCCCTCTGCCGTGTTCCCACACGGAGGCAGCAGCCAAAAAAGCTTCAGTTTATTTATAATCCTGACGGACGTTTCATAAAGTGAGGGAGGAGGAATGGAAATCTACAGAGTGGAGCGTTCACACTGCAGCAGATCGAATATACACAACAGCTCAACACCCAAGTCTTTCCTCTAGAGGTGGGACATCAGGCTCAGGTACTGCATAATAAAAACGCCCTCATGTGAACGTTTAAGGCTTAAAATGACCGACCAACCGATTTTCTCACTTATCATTAAGACAACTACATAAATACCAGATCTTCAAATACCAACACTGTGCTGTTAAATCAGTTTTGATATGAAACTGACAAAAACATCAGTCTTTCACATTAAATACTTGTAATTACCTCCGCCAAGGAGGTTATGTTTTCGGGAGAGTTTGTTTGTCTGTCTGTGAACAAAATAACTCAAAAAGTAATTTTGATTAAAAATTTCAGGAAATGTTCAGCATGGGAAAAGGAAGAACTGATTCGATTTTGGCGTTGATCGGTATCACCGTCTGGATCCACCATGACGAAATATGCGATTTTGGTGAATAACTGAACTAAAAACATATCACTAGAAAAGCACTTGAGAGCACAGACCTCCGCCAGCGCCACAGTCCTCACCCATATTGTGATTTTCACCATAAATATTAATCCTACCTTTATCTAAATATTTAGATTCCTTGACCATGAAAACATGCCATTAACAATTGGATTCATAATGATATCTATTTTAGTCCTAATTACTATAACAGTCTTGTTTTGTTTTTGTTTCATGTTATTAGCTTATCATCTTCTCCTGTACTTTCGAATTTCTTGCTGTTTCTTTGTATTGTTTATGCTGAACTTTTGAATTTCAATGATTGAAATAAGTGAAAAAGAAAAGAAAGAATCCCGTCTGAAGACTCACCTGAGACGTACATATCATTTCCGAGAGCAGCTATACTGTATCCTCCCCCCAGGTGATCTGGGAACTCGGCCAGGTAGCGCCACTGTCCAGTCTGAGGATTGTAACAGTCCACGGTCACCAGCTCGTCACAGTCCTGATCGCAGCCCCCCACCACCACCAGGATTTCAGCCAGTCCTGTGGAGGGTCGGGGCCTCATGCGGTGGCAGGGTCTGTCATGGCGGTCGTACTCACAGGACTGAAAGCTGCGAGCCTCGTTCACCATGCGGAGGCAGGTCGGCGATAAGTAAACAAGCGGGTCACTTTCCACGTGAGCTAGCAAAAAGAACCTCCTGACGAAGGGGAGTCTGACCTGCTGGAGGAGCTCGGGCCAGTAGTGCAGCCTCCGTTTGAGATCAGCCTTCACCCAGCGCACGGCGATCTGATACACCGTCTCCTCTTTGTCCACGCAGAGCTCATCCTCCGACACAAATTCAAGTAAACGCTTCCACGATAGCCGCTCAAAGTCCGTCCCTTTAGCCAGCTCCATTATGTTCTTCAAGACAAAGCGGCGAGCGCTGGCTGCGAGCTCTCGGCAGGCATACGCCTCGGCAAAGTCCTGGATCTCTAAGCAGTTTGAAACATCGAGGCGCTGCTCCAGAAAAGCACAGCAGGCCTCTTTGACGGAGGGAAACTGGAACAGATCGGCCGTCTTCAGCAGGACGTCCACATTATCCTGAGTGACTGTGACGCGTCCTGTGTAGCAGAAGTCCACCAGCAGACCCAACAGTTCGGCTGATACCTCATGGAGAACCACCCGGTCCATGACACTCTCTCTCAGGGTCCCTGCAAACATGGCTCTGAAGTAAGTGCTGGCGGCGGCCAACACGGTGCGGTGGCAGTGGAACTCCCGGCCCTCGGCGCACAGCGTCACGTCGAAAAACTTGCGCTCTGCACGGAGTTCATGGATCCCCCGCAGCAGGTTGAAGGCGTGGGCCGTGTCGAAAAACGGCAAGGTGGAGGGCTGTGTTTGAAGGACTGGCTTCTCCATCTCTCCTCTCTCTCTGGGTGTCTCAATATCCAAATGTTGTGCTCAGAATGAAGTTTTCATCTAAAGAAGGACAAAAACAAACTTCAGATTCAAACCAAAAGACTTAAGTTAAAGGGATACACCAACATTTTTTTTTGATTTCACGTCTTGCCTCCTCACTCACGAGTCCATGACGAGCAGAAAGACACCATTTTTGGACTGCACGTGCAGTAACAAGTAAGAGAAGGGCAGAGCTCGCCCAACACTAATTAGCTTAGCTTAAACACTGGGGGTCAATGGAAGTGTTAGCCTGCCTCTGCCTCAAAGCATCAGATAAACTCTTCAGCAACTCTTATCTGTCCAGTGTGTTTGTTGTGACTCAATTTTTTCCAGCATTTTGTTACATTATCCGTCTTTAGACTACAATTATCACTTTATGTAAGTTTGGAAATAAATATACAAGAAACTTAACCACAGGATGCATATGGAAACCACCATGGACGTGCTTTGTATTGCTGACTTACTAACACGTCACAGCAAACACACAGGAATGTTTAGAGTTGCTGAAGAGTTTATCTGTTGACTGTAGGCAGAGGCAGGCTAACACTTCCCACTGACTCCCAGTGTTTGAGCTAAGCTAATTAGCAGTGGGTGAGCTCTGCCAGTCTCTTCTACGTTTCTGTATGCACAGTCGAAAGAGTGGTGTCTATCTCCTTGTCATGGACTCGGGAGTGAGGCAAGACATAAAATAAAAAAAAGGTCAGAGCTAAAGATGCAGAACTTTCTGTGCTTAGTGAGCAATTCAATATTGCCCATAGCTAAAAAAAACAGACATGAAACTAAGGGTGAACGATGTGGACAAAATTTCAAATCTCGATATTCATACCAGATATCTCGACATCGGTATCGATACAATATGACTAGGGGTTCAGTGAATACCAAGCGCTGCATTCAAGGGCAAGCATAAAAATTAATTTTAACAATATATTGTTTAATAAACATTGTTCATATTGCTGCTTTTTTGATATTAATATCTTGAATGTTCATATCTTGAAACAGATACAATAACGATATACCTTTCAGCCCTACTCGTAGCCCATCACATGGGCTAAGACAAGAGTAAACAGTATAAATCCACTTTTCTCTCAGCAGCTATTAAAGCACCACTGCCATTATAAAAGTATGAATTGTGCACTTGTATCTAAAAAAGAAAAAAATATGTTTAATCAATGTTTCCTGTGGACTTCCAACATGGCAGCAGATCATTTCTTTCAGATGTCTGGAGGAAGACAATTTTTGGCATATCAACATTGAAATAGGAAGAGGTAAGGAGCAAACTGTCATCAACAAACTGATAAGAACAACTACATGTAACAGCTCCTGTTACTGGAATATCATTCTTAAACATTAACCCAATGTTGCACCTTATGTGCCAAATGAATTAATTCTTCAATAGCAAGAATTAGAGCTGTATCTACTGAATTTAACTGATGGACCAACTTTGTGTGACAGCTCTTTGTGGCCTGTTGATGGGATTTTCTAAACCTTGCGAAGAAAATAAACATTCCACTCCCAAACATCAGTATTTATTTGGGTTTCTCTAAAAATCTCTTTTTCTTGAAGTTACATTCAAACACTTCATTATGATTGGGTAAGCTTCTTTAGCTTAATGTCGCCCTGTTAAGTTAAATAACTGAATATTAACCTGCAGCTATAATGCTGTTTTCAACATTGAGTAATGTTTTGATTGACACAGAATGTAAATGTGAATTTGTCATGGCTGTTTTAAGTGGAGGATGACAAACCAGCAGCAGCAACAAACCAGTAAGCTGAGTTTTTACGACAACAGCTGGCGGTTTTGCTGATGTATTTAGTAATATTTACTGGCAGACAGTTTAATAAGCCTTTATAATAACACTATACATCACACAAAGTGCTTCTTTACACTGTCGACACCAGAGTATTTAGCACAGGCGATTCTTTCAGTGACTAGAGGAATATATTCCTATTATTTCTTTGTTTAATTCTGTTTACAAAAGGCAAATAATAATCAGTTCCCCATCAGTTGGGCAAAACTTCTTTTAAGTCATCTAGCAAACAAAAAAATTCACAAAATGTGGTGCAAATAAAGTGCAAATCTGAATCAATACACTTCTGTTTAAAAGTAACAGCGTAGGGTAAGTCCTGTGATGACTTTGAGCAATGTTCTTATAGTTTACAGAGAAAAAATCTCTTAAAAACAAAAATGAACAAACATGGGTCTTAACAAAACCCAAATTCTTGTCCATGTGGTTTCACTAACTATGTTCTGTCTGAGAAAGTAGACAAACAAATCTGTGAGCTACATAACAGTCAGCTGCTAACCAAAGTAAAACAAGAGAAATTAAACGACTTTATACAATCTGTTCTTTCTCCTACCCGACAAGCTCCTCCAGGAACGATTTAAAACCAAACGTAAAAGTCTTCAACAGTCCAGAAAATACGGCAGAGAAACTCAGCACGACCGTGGTGATCACAACTGGCTCCTCACTCGTGTTTAAGAAAGAGAGCTCGCTTGTACTCTGGGTCTATAAATACACCCGCAGTGTCCATTTCCAAGCAGGGGTGGGTGGGTGGGGGGGGACACCTAGCATGCTCAGGGCTGACGCTGTGGGGTGAGTTTAATCTCCCCCACTCCCCGTGGTATGTCTCTGTGGTCAGTCAGTGTGAGTAAGTGGTCTCTGAGAGCCGAGCCAGCTGAGCCTGGGCCCCCTCACCGACACCATCAGTGGAGAACAGAGAGGTAACTTCCAGGATTTAATGCAATAAGTGCATAAGATACAGAAGAAATGTGCTCTTAACTTTGAAATTTAAATAATATTCATCAAACTAGAAATGCTCTGACAGCAAAAACATCCATCAAGGAATTTCTGATGTTGTTAGCTGACTTGAGGAAAACTGCCATAAAGTCCTATGTTAAAGAGACTGTGAGGAGTTTCTAAGTAATTACAAAAAAGTCCCACTTTTAGATATATGCCTGATCGAAATACACACTTTCAGATGAGTTTTATAGCATCTAAATAGGTTATCTATAAATGCTATTCCTTAGCCTTCCGGTCGGGTCGGACAGGGCTGGACTGGCCTGGGTACTCAACTTCGGAAACAAGACAATTAAAACTAGAGCAAATTTATATTATTCGGACACGTCTTAGAGCACCGGGCTGTAAGTAGCGATATATAGCCGCCTACAAAACTACGATACTAAGTTTTCCAAAAACTGCTTGTTGTCACACATCAAAAACTACCGCTAACTAGAAAGAGATACATTACCTCGTCGCTTTGCATCCTGTAAATTGTTGAAAAAAGAAGTTATAAAGCAATGCAGAGTTCTGAGGAAGGTCCGAGCTGCATTTTTAGTAGCATCACAACACACACACGTTTTGGCTTGTGGTGCGTTCCAGTTGTAGTCAGAAGTAGGAATTTCCAAGTTTCGAGTAGGAAACTGCAACTAGAACACCCCATGAAGTCGGAATTTTCTACTGGGAACTCGGTGAAACCTCACCACCCCCAAGTTGACAATCAAAGATGGATGCCCCCAGTGTGAACAGTTATTTAGCTCCTGTAATAATCAATTTATTTGCACTTCTGACTGGGGTGTGTCGCTCGAGATCAGCTGTATACATAGTATTGTTAGACTTGTATTTACAAAAATGCTGCCATAGTGATAATCACATTCTTCATACAACAACACAGGGCGTGCAAACAACAGCTAACAATAACCTGGTAGCTCAGCATGTGTTTTTCCAACTTCAACTGGAACGCCAATAAGTCGGAGATGATGTCACTCCCAATTCCGAGGTTACTGGAACGCAGCATTACGACAGTCGCCGCGCGTGCTCATGGGTAGCAGAGTCTTAATGTCGCCGGAAACAGATTCTCCTCACAGTCCCTTTACTTATCCTTTAAAAATTCCCGGATCTACATCTGAAGTCAGATCACCACCAAAATCTTTAGTAAAATTCATTCATGTGGATTTTTCCAGGTAAGAGACAGACTGGCAGTTGGATGGGCAGACAAACAAACCAACCAATGAACAAACAAATGCCAGCAAAAGCTGAACCGAATTGGCTAAGATGAAAACAAACGAAGATTTGCCCTGGTCAGGTTTCTTTTTAGTTAGAAGTGTTTTAAGAAGTCCAAAAATCCAATTCCATGCATTCATTTCGAAGCATTTAGCTTGTAGGGATAGGGATGTAAGTTGATAAGATTTATTGATACCAGTGTTATTAACAATCCTGCTAATTGATCCAATTCTTGACGATTCCCTTAATATTTCCTGTAGATTTTTAGTGGCAACAATGCCAAACACATGTCACAGCATAGATAACTGCTTCTGCAAGTTGCTGGTGTTTCTACTCACTTAAGGTTGTGCAGTAGACGCCTTTTGTAAAATATTAAGCCACAATTCTGATGCTTCTGAACCCTGTTAGCGGAAGAATTGATAAGGGAACTGACTAGCAAAAAGATTCATGATATCGATACACTGATGGAGCTGTGAACACTTCTCAGCCGGAATTGGTTTTCGATTCCCATCCCTATGTAAGGGATTTCAAAGGATACTGCAACATAACACTAATTAGCTTAGCTCAAACACTGGGAGTCAATGGGAAGTGTTAGCCTGCCTCTGCCTAAAGTCATCAGAAAAACTCTTCAGCAACTCTTATCTGTCCAATGTGTTTGTTGAGACTTGTTTATTTTCTGCGTTATGTTATGTTATCAATCTTAAGACTAAAATTAGCAGTTTATGTAAGTTTGGAAATAAATATACAAGAAACTTAACCACAGGATTCATTTGGAAACCACTGTGGACGTGCTTCGTATTGTTGACCAAGTCAACGTTTAGAGTTGCTGGAGAGTTTATCTGTTGACTGTAGGCTAACACTTCCCACTGACTCCCAGTGTTTGAGCTAAGCTAATTAGCAGTGGGTGAGCTCTGCCAGTCTCTTCCTTGTTACTGCACACACAGTTTAAAGAATAGAGTATATCTGTATATCCCTTTAAGTCTACAGCTCTCTGTCTCTCTGTTTAGTGTTCAGTAGAAAGCTGTGTGTCTGTTACATTGTCACTGCTCTGGTGTTTAATCCTGACCCTTCAATGAATACAAATCAAGGTGATAATAACACCAGAGGAAGGTCACTTATTCAGTTTAATGGATGAGTTTAATGGCATCAAATAACAATCCCATTATTAGGCTTCGAGAGCAGAGCAAGACACCTTTAAAATGCTCAGTTCACAGAGAAATTCTCCATGCTTAAATAAATAAAATGTCCAAAAAAATTACTGTTTAACTTCCTAGGATTTATGATGCAATAGCCTTAAAGCCTACGCTTACATGTGCACTTTTTGAAAATCTACTCAATGGCCTGTTACCCCCCCTTTCCCCTCCCTTCTGGTAGCGTTTGGGCAGCCAATCAGCACAGAGCTTATTATCACCCTTCTCACATTTGGGTGTTTCCATAGGGGAGGCAAAAAGAGCTGCATCTGATCATCTCGAGCAGTGTTTTCTCTCTGTACTGTAGTATACTAATGTGTCGTGAGAGATATTCAGGTGTACAAAGAGAAATTATCCAACTTTACTTAATTGGTCTAAACATTTTTATGCATAAAATTTGATATTATCTACAAATAATTAGCCGCTGCTTAGTGTCTGTGGTGTAATCTAAAGGCCCAGGTTTCACACTAAGATTGTATAAATAAACTGAGAGGCTGTGTCGTCATTGTATGTTCTGTTTTAAATGTAAATGTAAATATTCTTCATTTATACAGCCCTTTTCAACAACCCTTTCAGTGAACTTAAGTGCTAAAATACAATAAAAAAGTGAAACTGTCAACAGGCTACTGGGTATTAAAAGCCATCCTAAATAAATAAGTTTTCAGTCAAGGTTTGAAAAGGCCCAGGTCAGAAATAAGACATTATTACAGTGTCATTTAGTCACTAACATTTTTGGTTGGTGGTGTGCCTCTTGTCTTTTTCATGAAAAAGATTTATCGTGGCTCGAATAAGGTTGAAAAACACTTCACTCATTGTTTATTCAACTTTAATCAAATCCTTGATTAATAGAGACCCAAGACTTAATTAAAACAGTCAAACACACCAGGACACGTGACCTTTAAATAAAAGTTGCTCTTGTGTTAGTGTGACCCTGCATTAAAGGCCTGCCTGAGGGTCTTGACAGTACTCAGAGATGATCACTCCTGCTCAAAATACACAGGTATCTGCTTACAGAGATTTGTTTTAAGGTTGTAATAAAGCCCCTAGTAGGTCCTCTGGCCAGAGGACTTAGTACAAATTCCTCATGAGGGTTCAACAATGCAGCGATGCTCATGGCTCTGCGAGGGATCAAGCTGAACTCCTGAAGGGCAGACGGATGTCAGAACCTGAACAAAAACACGCCTCGGCTTCTGTGGAAAAGATTGTCTGCATGTTTAAGGGGATAATAGCATTTCCTTACATAGACGGGACACGCTTTTCCTTCACTCTGTAGTGTTTTTGATTTATTACTCCCACTGGCCTCTGTTACTAACACTCACAATTTTATTTCATAAAAGTCACTTGTATATGTCGTCTTCTCTTAAGCTGTTTTAAAACTATTTTCATAAAATGACTCCCCAGTTTAAGTCAAGAGAATGAGTGTGATGCTAACTTTCCTGCTGGCCTACAAAAATATGTCATCACTGCTACATTGATACACTGAATTGTCTGCCAATAATCATGTTTACATGAGAGCTTTAATTCTTATTTAATTCCGAATAAAACTCAAATCCTCTTTAAAAAGATTGAAAATGACCATACAAACACCTAATTCAAAATGAAAATGATAATTCTGAATAAAACTTAAGTCTGAAGTGGCTGGTTTATTTTGAAACAAACATGTATGTAAAGAAATAAAAAAATAGTATAATGCCATTCACATACATGAAAAAATAACTGTAGAAATTAGACACGCTCAAAAAGGAGTAGGAAGAAGTATTAAACTTTTGAGTTCCCATCCCTTATTACTGTTCCTCATGGGTCTTATAAAAAATAAATTCTGCTATTGATGCAAATACACACATGTAGATTACAAAGCATATAATCTATATAAATGTTTATTTACCTATACTCAACAAATACATAACGAATATACATATATATACATATACATACAAACATCCATATACACACATACACACATATGTTTATTTATATATATAGATATATATATATATAAATATATATATATACATATATATATATATATATATATATATATACATATATATATATATATATATATATATATATATATATATATATATATATATATATATATACACATAGAGATATATATATAGATAGATATATAAACACATACTAATATACACATATATACACATATTTACTTTAAATCTGAATAAATTATTAATAATAATAACAAATAAATCCTCAATCATGCTTACGTTCATTCCACTTTTAATTAACTCTGGTCGTTCTGCGAATGCTCACTCCCTTGTCCTGTCGCGATGACGCATGGGACGCTGACAGGAGCAGGATGGCCGCCCAAAGCAAGCAAGTTCTGTTGAAGATTTGTAAATAACGAAAGAGTGGATGGACGTTACCATTAAAATGTGGACCTTTTAAAGCTGTAGCGTCCAAGTTGGACGAGGTTTCCCTGACGGAGACGCTGAACTGGAGTTTTTCTTCTGGTAGATGTAAATACGTTACATCCGCCCCTGTCCAATCAGAACCATTCCCAACCAGCATGCCTTGAATAAAGGCGAATAAACGTGTTTTCCATGTAAAACTAAGTTCGGAATTATTATTTCCATGTAAACATGAAGGAGAAAACTTTAATTCCAAATTATTTAATTCTGAATAATTAATCCCCCATTAAAAAACATCACCCTACCGTTGCAATATGCCAATAAAAAAACATAACTGACTCAAATTAAACTAAAATATTGCACCTTCAACTGAAATGTCTCGTCTGCTGCTGCTGGGCAGTCATCCTTTATTTTCACTTAGCGCAGCCGCGGTAAAATCACCAAAACTTTACGAGTAGTCCACTAAATTAAAAACAAGTGGCTTGGTACAGCTGACAGAAACCCTCAGAGGAAGTAAAGAGGGCAGGAGGTGCACTGCTCTGAGGGAGGAGCACAGAGGGAGCAGTGTAGCAGCTCCTGACCCCCTCACGGCCTGGATATATAGGTGAAACGGACCCTATGTCCCTTTCATCACCCACCAAAACAAGATTCTCCTGTCTGC
The DNA here is from genome assembly GCA_036419115.1 of Scarus forsteni. Taxonomy (NCBI): domain Eukaryota; kingdom Metazoa; phylum Chordata; class Actinopteri; order Labriformes; family Labridae; genus Scarus; species Scarus forsteni. The sequence goes on along the minus strand of JAZDUH010000269.1, from coordinate 3,332,450 downwards.
CTCTGGAGCTGAACTCACGGCCTACAGTTATATTTGACAGGAAAACAGTATGATGTTAGTCACAGCCACTGACTGTACAGGATTGAGTCACAGCAGAGAGTTTAGCAGCTTTCTCTGTCCATCTTTATCTGTTTATGTGCTCATTTTTATTTCTCGATATAGTCAATGATGTGTGTCTGTATTTTAGAACTAGGGTATCCCTTGACTTTCTCATTGCAGAGCATTTGTAAATAGACACTGTAGTTAGCGGTAAGTGACTAGCTTAGCCGCATGAATCAGAGATAAAACATCCAACTGCAAGATAAAGAGACTGCAGACGAATTATGTAAGACTTCACTGTAGCTAAGTGATGATTTAAGAGGCTTTCAAGGACAAAGTTATTCAGCTTTAAAACCTGAAATATAGCAGTGTTCAAACTATCTCTGTGCTTGTTTTCTGTACAAGAAACACAGAAACATCTGGTCATTAGAGGCCGATATCTATCAGTTTACAAGACCTGCTGGTCAAAAGAAACACCTGTACTCACATACATTACCGATTCTATGCATCCTCTTCAGGCTGCTGCTGCTTCGTTATCCAATGAAACTGTATATTTTACCTTAACTCTGATTCATATATTTGATTTGGATGCTACTAGAGTATTTTCACAATCACAAATGTAAAGAAAACCTTCCAGCTTTCACATACTGAGCACTCCTGATCCACCTCTACTCTCATGGTTAAAAGGCCCATTTGCACAACAACATTGTCACCAGAAACGGAAAGGTTTGCCCTTACGTTTTCAAATGCACTTTGCGTTCACACGGAGATGGAGTGAAAACGATGCACATTCACATGGATCTGCGAGAAAGACTGAAAACGTAGTTGCGTGAACTTCAACCCAGTACTTGGCAATGTACATATGTTGTTCAGTAGTTGGCCATAGCTTTTGTTGTTGTTACCTGTTGACTGTGCGTCCAGTTTGCCTTGTTTATGCTTGTAAAACTCCGTGTAAACAGGCCCTCAGATACTCTCTTGGGGCTGGGGATGGGAATCTAATGCCCTGTTTATAAAAGGCTGGTTTCAGGGGTGCTGGTTTGGCGTAGTGGTTAGCACCCCATGTACATGCTTCTGCCGGTCCAGGTTCGAGTCCCACCTGTGACCAGTTTGCGGAGTGTCTTCCCCTGCTCTCTCTCCCCCTTTCACAGGCCTATCCACTGTCTCTTTCCTATCAATAAAGGCACAAAATGCCCAAAAAAATATACATAAAAAAAAAAAAATAAAAAATAAAAAAAAATAAAAGGCTGGTTTCAGCCGAATCCACAGAGTTTTCATTGCGTTTTCGCCTCTTGTTTACATGGGAACTGAAGACATGGGTAGTAGGAGAAGGCATGATGCCACAAACTTTGTTTCAGACAGAAGTTATGAGTAACGCAGAGGTGACGATAGGGCTGTAATCAACCAAAGAAATTGTTGGTCGACTAAAACACAGCAATTGTCGACAAAAAATCGACCAATCAACCCAATCAAAGAATCAGTACTGTGATCTGACAACTGTGGCTGATCTCATCAGACCTTTACTGAGCTTAAGCTTTAAAAACCACCATTAAAACATGTAGTAACTGCATTACACACTTCAGGCCACATAATTCACAGTGCACATCCTACAATTGATATTGCACACATCTCAAGTGCTTCAAAGTCAAAGCTACAACCCACATTCTTATTTAAGGACTTGTCTTACACATTGTACTTTGTGTTTTCTGCATGCTTTGTAGACAAAATCTGCAACAAAAAGACTCTTCTTCAATGGCACAACCTAACATATTCATCTAAAGCTGTAAATGTGCACACCAGGGTTGTGGTGTTTGAAAAGGTGAAAAAAATAAAGATAATGAAGCCAGTTAGAAGGAAGAAGGTACAATTTGTGTAAAAGAGGCTTAAAAATTGGAAATACAGCATGTATGTACGCAGGGTTCCCACTCTTTTCTAGAAATCATTTTCCAGGACTTTGCCAGGGCTTTCCAGGACATTTTCCAGTGTCACATAACCAACCGAAGTTACATTGTTGCCGTGGGCAGTTTTCAATTCTAGTTAGCCTTCTAAAAAACAAGATTAGAGGTTGATGAACAATATCTCTAGCAATTGGTCATATTGATCTTAAAATTTCTATGTTTCTAACTCTCCAGCACGAACATTGTCTGTTAGCTATCGGTTCAGTCTGGCTTTTATGTGTCTTACTATTATAAATGTATGGTTATGCATGTTTTTAATCTTTATTTACTCTGCTTTTTTATGAATAGATTTTGTTAATTTAGCCTAAATTTTATTTTGTCATTTTTTTATTATTTCTTTTTGTCCCCATTGTTTTGAGTTTTTATATTTTATGCCTTATTATTGCCTATTATTTTACCTACTCACATTTTCTGGCTACGTGTACATTAGTTATCAAGGACATTTTTACTTCATTTTCAGTGTTTCAAGCTAGAAGGAAGACAAAAAAAAATTCCAGGACAATTTAAGCTTTTCCAGGACATTTCACTTTTTTCCTCATTTTCCATTTGTTTTCCATGACTGGAAAATTGGGCAATCATTTTCCAGGTTTTCCAGGATGCGTGGGAACCCTGTGTACGTGTTATCAAGGAAGCTGTCAACATACAGATGTTCAGCCGAAGATGATCACGAGTGTTGCCTTATCTCATTTATATAAAACTCAAAATGTGTGGCACAAATCTGTTTCAAAACTCTTTTCATGACACAATTTGCTTACATTTTTTAGTTTATCTGTAGCTGATGACTGGAGAAAATAAACAAGTGATCAGGACCCACAACAAAGTGAACAAAAGCCCAAAATGGATCACGAGTACTTCACTTTCAGCCAAGTCTTCGTGATTCAATGGAGAATTTGCTCTTACTTTTTGTGCCAGCTGAGTTGTAATAGATTCTTGTTTGCTATTTTTTTTTTATCCTGACCCAAATTAAGGGACAGTTAACCAACAGACAAGATTTAAATTGACTGAATCCAGACTCAGCAAAAATAATACCCCCTTCTTCTTATTAAATCCAGCTTAAGGAAACATATCCTTGATTTGCTGCCTGCAGACGACTTTCTCAACACTCCTGGCCTCAGAGAGTTCAAGCACTCAGTTGGGCGTTGTTTATCCATGAGCTGCTCTGTGTCTGTAAACAGGCTAAATCAACAACAGCTCAGTTTACACGATGGTGCTTACAGTGTTTACTGCTCTCTGTCTGAGTGATTGTGTTGCCCCATGCTGGTGCCAATTTGCAATTACCAGCAGATACGATTTACATACACATGGACTTCAGCACTGTTTTGCATTTCCATCATCTTTGTATTACCCGTCAGAGCAGCAGAGTAGCTCTCCTGTTTACAGAATTATCACACAGAAAGTTTTGCTATTCATCACTGAGAACACTTCACTTTGCATGTTTGAAGCACTGACGTCATTACAGAAAATAAGAAAAGATGCTTTCATTTAAAAAAGCTTCCAATGCAGACTGAAATCACCAACATATAGTCTCAGTCTACAACACAACCAATGCTAAGATTCATGTGGATCAGCGCTGCACCTGGTGGTCGCACATCCACAGCTGCTGTCGCTCCAGCCTGCTGGGGCAAACTCAACCATCAGAGCGGGGTGACATAAACCCCTGGTTCCCCACAGCTGAGCCCGGCCTGGCCATAAAAAGGCAACCACGGCGACACAATCATCTCCCCCCTCCACAGAAGAGGGCCTCGGACACTGGCAGCACCAATACTTAGGTAACAGGAGAAAGGAGAAAGGGGTCAGTTTCCATTACAGTCACGACACCGCGCAATAAAAAAAGAAAAGATTGCAGACAGTGAAGGCATAATAGCTCATCCGATCACAAACATATGGGTAAATCCAAAAGGTATACACAGGGTTTTGTAGCTTTCTATCAATTTTTTGCTTTTTCCTTATTTTCATCTTGTGGACCCTCATATTTATCTCATCATAGTTTGATATTAGGGCCTGTATCTGAATGAATCTGCTCATACAAACATATCACGACAAAGGAGTCACAAAGTTATATGACAACATATTAGGCATATACAGACCTGATCAAAATCTTAAGGCCAGTTGAAAAATTGCTAGAATTTACCTTTTGCACATTGGGATCTTAATGAGGTTTTAAGTAGAGCTACAATATGCAAAAACGAGAAGTGGGAATGTGACAAAAAGCACTTTGAAAAAGTAATTTATTGAAAACAAGTAAACTGAAATAGGCTGTTTATCAGCTGATCAAAAGTTTAAGACCACAGGCTATTAAAGCCAAAATCTGCTCAAAATGTTCATTTTCTGGGGTGCTGGTTTGGCGGAGTGGTTAGCAAACATGCACCCCATCTACATGCTTCTGCTGGTCCAGGTTCAAATCCTACCTGTGACCAGTTTGCAGAGTGTCTTCCCCTACTCTCTCTCCCCCTTTCACAAGTCTATCCACTGACTCTCTATCAATTAAGGCACGAAAATGGCAGATAAATACATTAAAAAAAAAAGTTCAGTTTCTGTCATGCCCTCCTGATGGCTAAAGCTAAGAAGCTTTCTCTTCTTGAAAGTGGTCGGATCGTTGAGCTGCATGAGCAAGGCCTCTCGCAGCGTGCCATTGTGCTCAGGTTGGACGCAGTAAAACGGTCATTCTACTTTTTTTATTTCCTCATAGTCATAGCCCTAAGAACCCACAATACCATATGCATTAAAATAATGTCTCTACTAAGTGTCATTTTTTTAAAAAGTAGGGGTGTCTTGATCCAGTATTGGTATCAGATATCGGTCCGATATCAGCAAAAATATATAAAAAAAATATTGGATTATGTCGGCCTGCATCTAAAATATGTGATAAAAGCAGTTCCATACAAGTACTCCTTTCTAGCTTATTTTTTATTTATTGAATTTAGTTGTAGAATATGCTTATGTTTAAGTTGAACACAGTGGTTAGTTTGAAATGTAAAAGCATATGTTTTGGTTTTTACTGAATTTCTGAGGTTACTTTCAGGGTTTTCTATTTATTTTTCATTTATTTTATTTAATTGTACTATATTCTTATGTTTAAGGTTAAAATTTATTGAACCCATTGGTTCATAACAAATGGATCAGCTTTTCTCATACTTACTATTGCTGACTTCTGTTCCCTGTTTTAGTAATCTCACTTGATCAAGCCTTTTCTTTCAGTCCATACTACAAAATAAGTAATAAAAGTCTGTATGATTCCTGCTGATAGTGTATCGGTTCGTTATCGGAATTGGACAATACTCAAGGCTGCAATATTGCTATCTTATTAGTAGGGCTGGGCGATATGGCCTAGAAATAAAATCCCCGATTTTTTTCCACAACACTCGATTTACGATTTTAATCGATTTTTCCCTCCCTAAAAGAAACAAAACTCCCAGTGACATAAAATGAAACAAATCAAGTTTTGCCTTTGTGTTGTCTAAATGTTTCCCTTTGAAAGTCAAAGTCTGGGTCATAAAAGGTTGATTATGTAGTATGAACTTAGGCAGGTTTGTCTACATAAACACTTAAAGGCTGAGGTATTTTTACAGTATTAGCATGAAACTCTCTGATCAATATTTAATCTACTTAAATAACAAATACAAGCCTATAAAAGTGCTTGTGCAAACCTTACAAGACCGACCATCATGAAAATAGTAATCTTTTTCAAAAATTGCAACTACTTACAATTGGACTAAGGCAAGAAAAAAAATCTCGATTTTTAATTTTTTAAATCTTCTGCAGAAATTAATTCGAATTAAGCGATTTAAGCGATTTTTTGCCCAGCCCTACTTATTGGAGGTGAAAAAGATAAAGAGCGTGGTCCCTGCAGCATAAATAAACTTTGTTGTTTGCTAAGAGACAAAAATATTAACAATTAAAAGTGCCCCAATAGCACAAACTTCCACCAAAACATTTCCAACACTGTTGGCGAGTTATTGTCATAAATGTTGAAAAACTGTCCCATCTTGACCTGTCTACAAATACATGAAAAAAATCCTGGATCCACATCTGGATCACCACCAAAATCTGATCAGGTATCCCTTGTGCCATGACCAACATTCTTTTAAAATATCCTCAAATTCTATTCAGTCATTTTTGAGTTATTAATGAAAATGTGAAAACTGTTCTAGCTTGCAATGCTGACAAATCCTTTAAAAAGAAAAAAACACCTGCATCCACATCAGGATTTCGATCACCACCAAAATCATACCACTTCTTTTTTGTGCCATGACCAATAATCCCTAAAAAATTTTAATTAAAACCTGTTTAAAACTAACAAATTCTCTTGTTAGCCAAATGTAGCATAGATGATGAAGGATGATGAGAAGTCAAATGAGTGCATGTCTGCTGCCAACTAGTGGCCAGAGGCTGAACAACTAGACAACTCAAACATCACAAATTTCATAAACGATAATGTTCCACAAAAGTATCAATACAAATAAAAAACAATTGATTTTGAATCAATGCTGCTGCTAGCAGCCAGCTGCTCCCTTCAGGGCCGTCATACTTAAAATGTGATATACTCCTAGAAATTTATTTTATGAAAATTGTTCTAGTTTTTGAGGTTAATGATTAAAAAGCAGTGGAGTTCTGGAAACATACTCTAAGTTAAAAGGGTAAGGATGCATGATTTGGATTTTTGCAAAAATCCAGTGTGACAAAAATCTACTGACTTTTCAAAAGCACAAAGTCTTTAAATCATAAAAACTGACTTTTTGCTTTCAATGTGACAGTCTATTTGTGTGAAAAACAGCTGTAAAGCAAGAAAAAACACATTATAGTCTTGAAAAATTAAACTCCAACCATAAGGATGTACTATGTTGGCTTTCTGCCGTTACCTGATATGCCAATACTTTTTTTCCCCTCCTTTTTTTTAATTAAGTTTTTGCAATAAAATATACAATAAGCATGGTTTTATGGATAGAGCTTGATTTAAAACACAACATAAAGAACAATCACTAGAACATGACATAAAATAAATGCCAAAATCTAATTCATTACCCCCAGTGCTGCTACCAATATCTCTGGTTACAAGGTCTGCACTTAACAAAAATGGACTTGTTTCTGTCAGTGTTATAGTAAATTTTTGTAGATGTATAACAAGAAAAACAGCATTTTAGTCTTGCAGAAATAAAACTCTTTATATTTAAATGTACCCATGAAATGATGAGAAGGTACATCATTATTGTACATTTGTGTAATCTGCTGATATTCCAGCCAATGTATGGCTGTAATATCTGCAAATACTGATAGCAAACTGATATTGTGCATCCCTAGTATCTTATGCACATGTCAGGCTAAAGTAATTTTAAAGACTGACTTATTAAAAGTGGAAAGAATATCATTTTTGCTGCAGTTTTTGGAAAGCTTACATTTTTTATCAGTAGAGACAAATGTGATAGGATATTAGAGAATCTTATAAGAGTTTAAATCGGTCTTCTGGCTCCCATAAGCAGACCTTTTTTGGACTTTTATCAAATAGTTTAAAGCTGCTCTGTCCCGAGCTCTGTGAACTTCTGTCAGGTCAAGAAAACTCCTCATGACTGAGTTTACAGTCTGGACACTCTCAGGAGTATAAAGCAGCATTATTCATTAATCCTGTGATAGGAATGCAGGGCAGGATTCATTTTAATACCACCCAGGAGGCTTGTTTTTGTTTTTTGCCTCAGCAGGGGTGATATGAAACAGTAAAACACGACAACAGAGATCTCCTTCATCTGCATTCCTCTAATTCCTGCTGCTGTCAGAGGAGCTGCAGTCTGAAGTTATAATAAACATTTGCATTATGCAGGCCATAAAGCAGCACAGGGAGGCCTCTGTGCTCTGAAATAACATGCCAGTCTCCTCTTTATGAAGCCTTGGCATTAACACATTCATATGTAAGAGCTAATGCAAGTGGAAGCTCAGATATAAAGCTTTAATGAGCACAAACTAATGTTTAATAACTCAGCTAACGGTACATACTGTAATGATGCAACTTCACCAGCTAGCTTAACATACTTCATGAATTATTGTAACAATGACAACCCATATTTCATTTGTGTAAATAATTATAAAGGAGATCAAATTCATGTAAAAGCCATGCTTTCGTAACCTAAAAGTATAAAAATGAAATCATGTATATATACGCTTCCGAACGACATTTTCCCAATCGGACATACCGTATACGTCCGCCTTCTGTCCTCTATTTGGAGGATTTAACGACATTAAAAAGACCAAACTAACATAAGGGAACTTACCAGTGATTGTCGTCAACGTATTTTTAGGATTTAATTAGAGTGAGCTGTAAACATCACAAAGATAGACCCGAAATCAAAGTTTGATGTCGCGGAGCTGTTCGGCCTCTCCTGCGCCATGACACCGAGCAGTGTAACACATGCTGCCTTCTCGGGCTGTGGGAAATATCAGTGTCATATGGAAAACGTACTTCCTGCTCCGTCTTTTCGTTTTGTTTTTGTTCTTTTACTACACAATATTGTAAGCCCAGAGTCATCGACATATTTCATTCTTGCACGCACATTTTTTAAATTTTACATTTAATCAAATCACAACAATACTCCAATAACATCTATTTTTAGCAGTATCTACATTTTTTGCTTTTTATATCAATAGATATGAAGTGATGACAAAAGGAGGCTGTTGATGAATGTCAGTAATACCTACTGGTGTTTTCTTCGACATGGCAGCAAAAGCATAATATCTAGAAGACAGTACAACTTAAACATAAACCTTAAAACTCCCCTCTTACAAGGAGTACTTAAATGCAGCATTAATAAAACTTAGACCTTCAGTATACCATGGATAATCATGATCATCGTGAATTGATTCAACCTCTATTTAAGACTAAAGAAAGACATTATGATTACATAATGTTAAAAATTAACCAAACACTACTTAAAGCTCACTTTTCAGGGAGGAATGCCAACCCATTGAAGTGCCATTACACATATTATTGTCAAGCTGAACTGACCTTAATAAATCACGTTTACTGAATCTGAATCATCATCACACAGTCAAGATTTGAAGATTTGACTTGCTGACTTGGAGTCTGGAGCATATCCTAGCTGACATTGGGCAAGAGGTGGGGCACACCCTGGACTGGTTACTAGCCAATCTCAGGGCCACACTCACACTCAAACCTTAGGGCAATTTAGAGTCACCAGTTGACCTAATGAGTATGCTTTTGGTCTGTGGGAGGGAACTGGAGTGCCCACAGAGAACCAACACATGCACAGGGGAGAATATGCACAGACTGACACAGGTATCAAACCAGTAACCTTCTTGCTGTTAGGCATGTGCACTACCTGCTGCGCCACGGCCTCATTTGAAATACTGTGCAGAGGAAAAATATTTTTCATTGTTTTTTAAGGTGAGGCCAATAACTGTTGTGTCATGAAAAACAGGCAGGAGATAATCGTAAAAGTTCAAGACTGAAATAATCTTCAGATTTAACCATATTACGCAAATGTCATACTATAAAGATTGGGGGAACTTTTTCGTTTCTTTTTTTTTTTACCAGATACCAGGAGTTGTACCACTTCTAACTAAACAAAGGTTTCTAGTGGAGATGTTTCAGACAGGGCTAAAGGGGCAAGGCAGGTCAAAATAACATGTCATGTCCAATTTCAGAAAAAGGTCTAATTTTTCTGGCAGATATTGTGATTTCAATTTGATTCTCTACTTTCTTTAAATCAAGCTTCAGTGCAATTGTCACTATGTTTACAGTAGGGCTGATGGATATGGACAAAATTTCATATCTTGACACTCATGCCAGACATCTCGATATCGAGACATTATGATATGACTACAGGTTCGGTAAAACCAAGCGGTGCATTCAAGGGCAATGCTATAAATGAAAGCTGTTGTGACTTCTGGAGCTGTATATGCAGGGCGAGTGTGGAGAAATCTATATCGCTTATATTGTTGCTTTTTCAATATTAATATCTTGAATGTTCATATCTCGTTATCGATAACGATACATCTTTCAGCCCTAGTTTACAGTATAGAAAACAGTAAGGAAATCAATGATCAAAAGCATATTACAGATTATTCACCATCTAATAATGATGGTAAATAATCTGTTTCATTAATTAAGAGATACTCCAACACAGCACTTCTGCAGCGGAGATGTGACGTTCCCAAATTAGTAGACTGTTTTGAACAACTCTTTCAAGTGAACAATGAAAACTATTTGCATTTTTGAGTAAGCTGTTCATTAGCAAGCTATGCTTAAATGCAAATTGCCTACAAATTTGCAAAATAGTTGACACATCAGATCCTGGGTCAGTTAGGAGCACTGCAAGCCCTGGAGATCACATGATTGTTTTGTGTAAACTGTGTGAAAACGATCAATCTTTCAGGCCAAATGTTCAAGACAAAATTAGGATGTGTAGATTAAAATGTATGGCACCTAAACTCGATTGAGCTGCTTTTGTTTCAAGGCACTGCTGAGCACACAGGCATTGTTTTTTTTTCTCCTTGTTGTGCTCAAAAACTGCTGTAATCTCTTTTGGCCCTTTTCTATTAACCCTACTATACTCTACTCGACTCTACTCTACTCGACTCTACCCGGCTCTACTCTACTCGCCTTGTGCTGATTTTTCATTAGCCCCAGTCATCTTCCCAACGGGGTGCAGTGTCACTGTAAACAGCTGAGCGGCACTGCGGTGACATCATTTTGAGCGCGACACAACAATCTGTGGCGTTTTGTCACAAAACGAGCAAAAAAAGGAAAGCAGAAGAAGGCTGCAGGTGGCAAGAAGAAATACCCCCTTGAGAAGCACAGGAGAGTTTTGGAAGCTATACAACAGAATGAAGCCAAGGACGAGAGCAATCGAGCTGCAAGGAAAAGACGAATGAGGGTAAGCTAATGGTAGCTACCGCATGCTAGGTTGTCGCGCTCATGACTCATCGATGACGACGTTGTCTGACCAATCAGTAGCCGGCAGTCGGTGATCTTTTATGGCCCTTTTCCACTAGCACGCCTTAGCCCTACTCTACTCTACTAGGCTCGGCTCTACCCGGTTTGCGTTGTGTTTTCCCGGTACCTCCCACGACCAGCCAGATTTTAGTACCTACTCTGCTCTGGTCCTAAGCGAGCTGAGTCGATACTAAAAGGTGACGTCGACCAGTGGCTGGCTACTGATTGGTCAGACAATGTCATCACCATGTCATCAGTCATGAGCGCGACAACCAAGCATGCTAGCGGTAGCTACCATTAGCTTACCCGGGGGTATTTCTTCTTGCCACCTGCAGTCTTCTTTTGCTTTCCTTTTTACTCGGTTTGTGACAAAAAGCCACAGATTGTTGTGCCGCGCTCAAAATAACGTCACCCCAGTGCCGCTCAGCGGTTTAAAGCGACACTGCACCCCGTTGGGCAGGGAACTGGGGCTAGTGGAAAAGCAGCACAAGGCGAGTCGAGTAGAGCCGGGTGGAGTCGAGGAAGAGCCGGGTAGAGGCGAGTAGAGTAGAGTAGGGCTAGTGGAAAAGGGCCTGTTGTATCAACTCAGCTCGCTTGGAACCAGAGCGGAGTAGGTACTAAAACTGGCTTGTAGGAGGTACCAGGCTAGTGGAAACACGCTGCAAATCGAGTCGGGCCGAGTAGAGTAGGGCCAAGGCGTGCTCGTGGAAAAGGGCCATTCGAGACAAGCTCCACAGGTCCTCCTATGCGTTGGAGTGTCTGCAAACTGTAATTAAACTAAAACCTGACTTCCTTCCACTTCTGCTCAAACTGATGAGAGTAAATATCAGTTTGAGGGCATATTCGCCTCCGCCTCTCGGTGCAAATAAAACTTAAATTGGAGCTGTGTTAGCTATAGTGGGAAATGCAAACAATCTACCACGGTTAAGACTTCCTCTGAGCGTTAAAAAACCAAACAGTTTCACTACATGATTACAAAACTGACCTTTACATTCAGATTATTCTCACTAGAGCTGTTAAATTCCTTCACTGTGTGTTCTGAGCGGTTTAAACCTGCTGATCACCGTCAGCAAAAATCCACCGAAGGCTATGATAATGTTTAATTCAACAAAGAGATTAAATTCAGCCAGAGGTGGAAATATTTACTTAATTTAAACTTTTACTGCAGGTCCCTCAGAGGATGTAATGAGGAGAGACAGGGACGAAGACCAGAATGCAAAACAAAGAGTAAAATCTTCTTTACAGAGTGGAGAGTGACCTGTGGGTGAACTTCTGTGTCCCTCGGGTGCTCCTCGGTGGACTTTTTCTAAAGTGGTCACTTTGACATTGTCCTCATACTGAAGAATCACATCCACACGGTGGGTCGACTCACAAGTCATATTCTAATATATATGTGATTTAAGAGAAACATCATGAGGGGTGGTGGTGGCGCATGCTTCACACAAAGGTATACTGTTGATTGTGTGGACTAATTATTGTGCTGACATCATAGCTTTTGTCAACCACCTTCTTCCTCTGATGAAAACTAGACTATAACTAAAACAATCAAGTGTACACCGACAAAAACTAAAACTAAATCATCTAACATTTTCTTCAACAAATAAAAATTAGACTAAAATGTTGTGAAAATTTAAAGAAGTTAAAGTTGTGAAATTTAATCAATTTCATTCATTTTCTATACCCGGCTATCCCTTTCGGGGTTGCGGGGGGCTGGAGCCTATCCCAGCTATCATCGGGCGAGAGGCGGAGTACACCCTGAATCGGTCACCAGTCGATCGCAGGGCCACATTGAGAGACAACCAATTCACGCTCACATTCATACCTAAGGGCAATTTAGAGTCACCAATTAACCTAATGAGCATGTTTTTGGTCTGTGGGAGGAAGCTGGAGTGCCCGGAGAGAACCCACGCATGCACGGGAAGAACATGCAAACTTCACACAGAAAGGCCATCCCGACCCGGAATTGAACCGGGAACCTTATTGCTGTGAGGCACGCGCTCTACCAGCTGCGTCACCGTGCCACCCCATCAATGACTTAAATGTTGTGAAACTTCATCAACTAAAACTAGACTAAAATCAAAACAACTTAGATGATCAATTACGGAGCCCCTAAGGTGCCACGTGCACAAGACACTCAAAAGTGCGCATGATACTTTAAAAGGTGCAGACAAAATACTTATTTGTGCACACGTTTTAGCTAAAAGGTGCACTGGAAATAAAGTTATTTACCACGTTATGACTTGTCCTTGTCCACTACAGGTTCCAGTAGTGACGCCAGATGTTTACAAACACACACAATGGAGAGAAGAAGTGAGCTTGTTAACTTTTACTTCCACCTCGGAGTGTCATTTAATGACATTTTTGCTGCTCTTGCCATGAGAGATGAATTAATCTTAAGAAGGAGAAATACTAAAAGACAAAAGCCTGTTGCCGCTTGCCTGTATAATTAAATTGAGCGCACGTTTTAACGTTTAATATATCGGGTGCACGTTTTAATATCTCGTGCGCATGATTTATATTTTTTCTCCTCCGCGGCACCTTAGGGGCTCCGTTTTGTAAATTATGACTAAAACTATAACATATTTCATTCAAAAGACGATAACTAAAAGTAAATTCAAGGAAACACAAAAAATGCCCTTTACACTTCATTTTTTTTTTTTTTTTTTTTTTAAAGTTATTTTTTGGGCTTTTTATGGCCTTTATTATATAGGACAGCTGAAGAGTGACAGGAAAGCGGGTGAAGAGAAGGGGAATGACATGCAGCACAGGGCTGTGGCCGGGATTCGAACCTGCAGCCGCTGCTGAACTAGCACTAGACTAAAATCAAAACAATTTCAATGAATAAATTATGACAAAAATAAAATATATTTTATGCAGCTGCCTATAATAAAAGTAAATTCAAATAACTTGACATTTTTGTCAACAAATAAAAACTAGACTAAAATGTTTGACAAAGACTGAATTCAAATTCACACCTAATGTCATCATGTAGAAAGTAGAGAAAAGTTAGGAGTCACAGCTACTTCAGTTATGTGGAAAGGTTGGATGAGTTAAGAGGGACATCCAATCACAACTGCCATAGCGTCAAAGTGGCAAAATCCAAGTGTTAAACATGACTTCAGAAATTCAAGGAAACACAAAAATGCCCTTTACACTTCATACTGTAGTCGACTAAATTTACAATAGATTTGTCCACTACATGTTGGAAAATGTTATCAACTGTAACTGGACTAAAATCAAAACAATTTTAATGACTCAATTATGACAAAAGTAAAATACATTTTATGCAGAAGACTATAATAAAAGTACATTTAAATTAACCGACCCTCCCATCAGAGTCTTTATGTCACCGGTAATAGATTCTCCTCATAGCACCTGTAAGTCAAGTCAGGTCTCATTCATTCATAAAGCACATTAAACTCTGATCTGTTGGTTTGGTAATCTCAGCATCTCTGATAAAAAAAAGCTAAAGAACATTGTCAAACTCTGCCTAAAAAAAACTGCAGGTCCGAGTCTAAAATGATCTTGACTCTGGTTTTAAAGCCAGGCCATTCAGGCAAAGCCTCTCCATCCTCTTCATGCAGAGTTTGCAGTATTTACTTGTATTGTGTCTGTGGTATCTGGTTTTAGGCCTTTTCTGTGATGTGAGATATTGTAAGAATGTGCTATTTAACTCCTTTTTCAAACTGGAGTGCCCTTAGGGGACATTCATGATTTTAAAAGTAAATCAAATAAAACAGTCAAGGAACAGCAATGTGTTTTTCCCTTCCCTTTGTTTGTTTTTGTTAAACAGTAAACATGAAAATAAATCAATATTATACTTCAGTATGCTAACCCTTTAACACCCAGCTCAACTGTTTGGCAGAGGTCAAAAATGCAGGAAAACTTCATTTGTCAAATAAACACTAACACATCATTGTTTCTGTCAATGATTTAGGATACAGAAACAACTGCAAACAAACCAGAGGAACTAATATTTTCTATGTGTAGAATTTAAAAAGTTATTATTAACATCAAAATTATTTTAAATACTTATTTTAAACATTTACTAATATGATGATTTATATATATATAATGTGTTATTTATAACAACTTTTTAAGTGTGTTTGTCAAGCTCAATATCATTAATTTTATTTGAAGTTATTTTTGCTATTTTATTTACAAACACTTATTTCTTTTTAAATTTATTTTGTTTCAAATTTTGTGCATTTTTTTGTCATCAGCTGTTAGCTTTTCAAACCTTTCAATTCTACACCTGGTTTTGGTTTGTTTGTTTGTAATTTTCTTTGTTACCTGAAGTGTTAATGGAATCAAACAACGATTTGATTCATTCTGTTTTTGAAAACATTAAATATCCCAGAATTTATTGATGACTTCGGCCAAACAGCTGAGCTGGTAGTTAAAGGGTTAAAGAGAAGAGTGATGTTTACAGCTCTGATCCACTAGATGGAGACATTTTATGGGTTTTATGTCACAGTCACACTATAATGAATGGCTCTCAGAGTAAAAATAACCATCCCTCATTAACTGAGTCATAATGATGGACAGTAGATGATCCTTGTACAATAGCACCTATAGGTTTGTCCTGAAAATAGTCAAAGTGTTCATATTTGTATTATTAGATCTGAATGTTTACATCAGCTTTGTTTGAAGCACTTTAAGTCCCTCCTGTATATAAAAACTGTTATTTAAAGCATTGAACACAAAGACAATGTCACAACAGGATTGATGTGACTGTCTCAAGGTGAAATGATGACATTTTTTTTTTTTTTACTGTGTGGCGACAGTAAGAATACAAAAAGAGCTTCTGTCTCTGTTATGATGTGTGTGTGGGAGCCTCAAAGATAAATGTAGCTATGCAAAAAAAATCACTTCAGCATAATGATGTACAGACTAGGGATGGGAATCATGGGGTACTTCATAAATTAAGGGGAATCACGCTGCAGCGATTTTCGCTTATTGATACATTGGAAAAAAACTCATGTAACTTAATTTAGTCTGTACCTTCAATCTTGTAGAAGTGTATCCATACTTTTTTCGTTGCACTGATAACCTGACATGCCAGATGGACAGTTCCATATTGGAAATATTTCATTAATCCATCTGGGGAGGAGCCCTGCAAAAATGTTTTCAGGGGCAGAACCTTCAAAAACAACAGCAGCTTGCGATTGGACGATCATTTGGCTCTTCACACTCATCACAGACCAATCCATATCAAGCAGAGCTGCTATAACGTAGCATATGTAGCTGCTAAACGTAGTGGCTAACGGTTGACTACCGGTTTACAAGGGCAAACAACAGTTAATGGCCGTTAGCCGTAGCAGTTAATGGCCATTAACTGTTGGGCTGCAGTCGAATAGTCACCTCCTAAGCCCTTTCCTATCTACTTTTCCTTAACCCTGATGGAAAACATCATGAGGTTAAGGAAAGGAGAATTCAGAAGGACTTAAAATAATAATAAAAACCATACAGCAAAACACCACAAGAATAACCCAGCCCCAACATTACAGACTCCATAAACAAAAAAAACAACAACAAACATAAACAACCCAATAACCCCGTGTGCCTAGCTGTATAAAAGAATCAAGTGCCACCCCACCCCAAAACAGAACAGCAAATAAAAAACAATATCTTCTGCTCCGGTGAGGCCTACACTGACTTTAGTTTGACCTGGGCTTTACAACTTCACTATACTACTCTTATGTAAATAAAATTTAGTATATAAAAAGTAAACTTAAAGAATACTCTTTCTGTGTTAGTATAGAATAAATATACTAGTACACTTGAATGAGCTACTTTTTGCTAAAAATCAACAACTACTTTGTCCAACTTTTCTTCCACTCACACTGCCCGCCACCCAAGACCTTAAGACCCCAGTCAACCTTTACTCAACGCTGTGATTATTGATGAAAACAAAACCCCTAAAACACCCATATGAAGTACAAGCAAATCAGAATGGGATATTGTTATCATATAACCATTAAAGAAGATGTATTAATGTACTAATTGTAAAGATATAATTAGGGACTAGATGTAGGCTTAATCCAGTTAAAGTCTTGTAGTTGGTGACCCCCCAGTCTTTGTGAAATCTCTGTCTGAGACAAAAATCTCTGAGAATTATCTTTAGATGCAAGAGCAGTTCAGATAATGATATTAAGAAAGGTTTCATTCATTTTTTTATTTATTTTTTTTGTGCCAGAAAGGCATAAATAATGCAACTTTCTGTGAGACCGCTGTCAGTAGTTCTTATTTGATAGAGCAGTTGTGTGGCTTCATGCTCTGGCTGAATCATCAGGTCTTCTCTTTGAGGATTATGATGTTAAAAATCAAAACTCTCCCAATTTTCCGTGGTTTTCCAATTTTTTTCTCAATAAAAAATAGTTAGACTCCAAACTTATGTGTCTTGTTTTGAATCCTGGTGATAACAAGTATTGTGGAAATGTTTACGAGACCCCTCACTCTATGAACCAAAATTTAAAAGGAGATGATTCCAACAATCAAGAGTTTTCCAAAACAATAGGAGGACTGGTGTGGACAGCAGCAGGTCAGTCTAGTCCCTGTTCAGTGGAGACAGGCGTGGACAGCAGCAGGTCAGTCTAGTCCCTGTTCAGTGGAGACAGGCGTGGACTGCAGCAGGTCAGTCTAGTCCCTGTTGTTGAAACTTGAGCAGAATGTGTCTTCATGTCTCTGAAATAATCATTTAACACACCCCCATACCCTCACAGATGCTGTCTTTTGACCTTTGTTCTGATAACAGTCTGGATGGTCCTTTTCCCCTTAGCTCGGAGGACATCGTGTCCATGATGTCCAAAAACAGTCTGAAATGTGGACTTAGACCACAGCAGACTTTCCCACTTTGCCTCAGTCCATCTCAGATAAACTCGGCCCAGAAAAGCTGGCAGTGTTTCTGAGTGTTGCTGATATCTGTCTTTGTATGGTAGAGGTTGACCTTGACCTTGTACAAAACCCAAAACCAGTGAAGTTGGCACGTTGTGTAAATCGTAAATAAAAACAGAATACAATGATTTGCAAATCCTTTTCAACTTATATTCAATTGAATACACAGCAAAGACAAGATATTTAATGTTCGAACTGAGAAACTTTTTCTTTTGCAAATAATCATCAACTTAGAATTTAATGGCAGCAACACAATGCAAAAAAGTTGGCACAGGGGCATTTTTACCACTGTGTTACATCGCCTTTCCTTTTAACAACACTCAGTAAACGTTTGGGAACTGAGGAGACCAATTTTTGAAGCTTTTCAGGTGGAATTCTTTCCCATTCTTGCTTGATGTACAGCTTAAGTTGTTCAACAGTCCGGGGTCTCCGTTGTTGTATTTCACGCTTCATAATGCGCCACACATTTTCAATGGGGGACAGGTCTGGACTACAGGCAGGCCAGTCTAGTGCCTGCACTCTTTTACTACGAAGCCATGCTGTTGTAACACGTGCAGAATGTGGCTTGGCATTTTCTTGCTGAAATAAGCAGGGGCGTCCATGAAAAAGACGTTGCTTGGATGGCAACTAGGACTGCACGATATTGGAAAAAACTGACATGACGATTTTTGGGGGCTTTGCGATATATTGCTATAATAAAAATAGAAGAATTTTTACCAGATGACTTGAATAGCTCTGTTTGGGAAGAGTTTGGTTGACTCACAATACCATTGTTTTCATATAATACCATTTAATCCAGGCTAAGGGGGTTCATCTGTGAATGATGCAGATTGCTGTATATAAAAGGGATCCAGGAGGCCATGTCTCTGTACAAAATAGAATAGGTTTCAATTTCAGTTGCTTTTTTTCATTTCCCCAATAAATGTTGATGATATACAGGAGCTTGTGAATCAAAACACAAGTTTGTGTGTTTGCGATAGTCACATTGCATGTGCAATGTGACTATTGCGCATGCGCACATCACAATGGCGATGTTCAAACAGTATATTGTGCAGGCCTAATGGCAACATATGTTGCTCCAAAACCTGTATGTACCTTTCAGCATTAATGGTGCCTTCACAGATGTGTAAGTTACCCATGCCTTGGGCACTAATTTTTTTTTATTTAACCTTTATTTAACCAGATAAATCCCATTGAGATCAGGATCTCATTTACAAGGGCGACCTGGCCAAGAGGTCAGCTATACACCCCCATACCATCACAGATGCTGGCTTTTGAACTTTGCGCCTATAACAGTCCGGATGGTTCTTTTCCTCTTTGGTCTGGAGGACACGACGACTACATTTTCCAAAAACAATTTGAAATGTGGACTGGTCAGACCACAGAACACTTTTCCACTTTGCATCAGTCCATCTTAGATGAGCTCGGCCCAGCGAAGCCGGCGGTGTTTCTGGGTGTTGTTGATAAATGGCTTTGGCTTTGCATAGTAGAGTTTTAACTTGCACTTACAGATGTAGACGAACTGTAGTTACTGAAGGGTTCCTGAGCCCATGTGGTGATATACTTTACACAGTGATGCCGGTTTTTGATGCAGTACCGCCTGAGGGATCGAAGGTCACAGGCATTCAATGTTGATTTTCGTCCTTTCTGCTAACGTGCAGTAATTTCTCCAGATTCTCTGAACCTTTTGATGATATTACGGACCGTAGATGATGAAATCCCTAAATTCCTTGCAACAGCTTGTTGAGAAATGTTGTTCTTAAACTGTTGGACAATTTGCTCACACATTTGTTCACAAAGTGGTGACCCTTGCCCCATCCTTGTTTGTGAATGACTGAGCATTTCAGGGAAGCTGCTTTTATACCCAATCATGGCACCCACCTGTTCCCAATTAGCCTGTTCACCTGTGGGATGTTCCAAATAAGTGTTTGATGAGCATTCCTCAACTTTCTCAGTCTTTTTTGCCACTTGTGCCAGCTTTTTTGAAACATGTTGCAGGCATCAAATTTCAAATGAGCTAATATTTGCAAAAAATAACAAAGTTTACCAGTTTGAAGGTTAAGTATCTTGTCTTTGCTGTGTATTCAATTGAATATAGGTTGAAAGGGATTTGCAAATCATTGTATTCTGTTTTTATTTACGATTTACACAACGTGCCGACTTGACTGGTTTTGGTTGGTTTTGTAGATGTAGAGATGAACTGTGTTAACTAATGAAGCTGCTTTATAAGGCAGAAGGTCACAGGCATTCAATGAGGTTCCAGCATCTCCAGATCATCAGAATCTTTTGATGATATCATGGACTGTAAACCAGATAAGTTTCATCAAACATAAAAATATATTTAAGAAAAAGCTTTAGGCATTAAAATGCAACCAATAAATATGAAAAAACCATAAACAATTTAACCACAACAACTTCTTAGCACAGTAACAATTAAAAACACAGGCACTGTACAAAGGATAGTGAGTGATGAAATTCATAAACTATTTACAGTTAAATATTGAGAAATATTCTTACTGTTCAAAGGTTCTTATATTTGATAATTAGTTGATCACTTATTTGTTCACACAGTGTTGAACCTCACCACAGCCTTTTTGGCATGCTCCTTTAATACTCAAGCATGACACTCACTTCTTTCCAGTTCACCTGTGCGATGATCCAACCAGGTGTTTTTCCTCAACTTTGATTTAATTAATTTTAATAAATCTGCAGAACGTTTCTTCTGGATATTTCTGCATAGTGACCCTCGCTGCCACAGCTCTTTTTGGCGGTCAGCTCCACTTCAGGTTTTTTTATTCTCGATAACTTGTATCAGTTTCAGATTTTTGGGGACTGCCTTTGAAAAGAAGTGACTTTTCAGGCGAGTGGGCTCTGCCTCCATCTTAGAGGAGCTGTTTCTGCTCCATAAGGGGGTTCAGGAGTCTCCTGTGAAACAGTGGTGCAATGTTGTATCAAAAATACTCTTATATAGAGTCAAATTTATATTTCATCACTATACAAGTCATAGTTTCAAAGTTACAAAAATAATAACGTCAAATACTTACTGAAATTGCTGCCCAGTATGCTGAGATTGTTCCAAAAGAGAGAGCAGTGGAAGCCAGCCATCATCACGTATTAATACAATGCAATGGGTCAGAATTGTATCAATTTTTGTCTTTGGAAGTTGTCAGCATTGATGCAAAAAGCTGGAGATAAAACATTTGGGATATAATTTCAGCTTGGTACCTAATAAAATCATAAAAAGAGATAAACAGGCCATACATACATTTTTGCAGTTTTTTTTAAAATTTATTTTATTTTTTTTTGCTGTTTTTGTCCTGTTATACAGTATAAATGTTATCAAATGTAAGAAATAACCATTCAAATTAATTCCCGGGGTCAGAATTGTATGGCTGATGTTGTTCATTTGTCCTTGTATGTTGTTTACTCCCAAAGTTATGCCTATATTTGCACATCATTTCTATTTTTCGGTTTTGGGTTAGGTACAGTAAAGGGTTAAAATGACGGCTTTTGGACATAGTTTCAGCTTGGTACTCAATATAATCTTTAAATAGACACTCAAAGGATTAAGAAAAAACTGGTGATGAATAAAAGTCAACCTGTGAGCCTGAAAAAATGAAAAGATAGATGGTCATACAGGCATTTTTGGCCATTTTTTTGCTGTTTTTGGCCAGAAATAGAGTCTAAATGTCATCAAATGTCAAAAATAACCATTCCAATGATTTCCTTGGGTCAAAATTATATGAGAAAATGTATTGGTTTGTCTCTGTATGTTGCTTACATCAAAAGTTAGGCCTATTTCTACATCATATTTCTATTTTTAATTTTTTTGGGTTGGATACAATGAAGCACAAAAAAAACCTTTGGCCCCCTATTTCAGCTTGGTAACCACCAGATTCTGAAAGTAGACACTCTAAGGAGTAAAAAAAATCAGGTGGCGAAAAAAAATCTTGGGGGTGCGCGTGGACCCCCCTTTCCATCTGGACTAGAAGTTCTTTACATTTTTTTTTTCTTTAACATTGGAGCATATCTTCCACCAGTCTCTGTGACCTGCAGCCTCACTGTCTGTCTACATCAGAGACACCAGAGCAGCACTGCTCCTGAGTTAGGTAAGTGAAAATTTTTGTTCAGTATCAAAGCTGATAAATGAGAAATGGATCACTTTAATCATCTAACAACATTGTTAGAATAAGCATATTTCACGATTTAACTTTGAAAGAAAGTTGTGTCTACATAATCTTGCTAGCTAAAATGTTTTTGTTAGCTTAAGTAAGGCGAGCACAGCAGCCTGTTTTATTTTAGATATACACTTACTGGAAATAATGAAGTCATACAGACATTAATTTAGACAGGTTTTAGTCTGTCATTTTTCATGTTTTTCACATTGGTGAAAAAAAGCATTAGAAGCTTCAGATTTTAATGTTCTTTGTGTTTTTAGGTCAGTTTTTTGTGGCCTTACAATCATTCTCTATCTTAAAATTCACAGTTTTTTGTGCTGAACTGTTGAAAAGAGAAAGCTGATCAGAGTGTTATCTTGTGAGCTGTGTAGTCACAACTGTGAAACATAATCAGCATTTGTAAGGCATATGGAAATACACAAGAGTGTCGGAAACTTGACATTCAAATGTGCTTTTTCTGGGTGCAATTGTACATTTAAAAATGTGCCTGATCTTATAAAAACCATCCCCAGCCCTCTAACATATATTACATTGGATATAACTCATTTACTGTGTTTCTTCATAAAAAAAACACTGGCATTATGTATTCATATTGGAATTTAAAGGATTAAAATAAATTAATTGAATATTTGTAATTTTGATTAGAACCACAGTTGATTTAATAATTTGAGGAAAAGAAAGTACAAAAAATATTTATCTGTTTTTATTAAAGCAGCTTTTGGGAGAGGACATTTATGTCAAATCTGACACTGTATAAACAAATAATAGTAATAATAAAGAACATGTTAGGTATTAATCTTATATACAGTCATGGAAAAAATTATTAGACCACCCTTGTTTTCTTCAATTTCTTGTTCATTCTAATATCTGGTACCACTAAACGTATAATACAATGAACACAACAAAAAATGCAGCTGGTCACATAATACTTTATGTCCTATTTGACATTCTTAAGCTTAATTGATTCCCAGGGTATATAAGAGGCCATTTCATGTCACAAGCAGCACTGCACATGCAAAGGCCTAGAGTGGTTTCCTGCTTACATTCAAGCCGTAGCACAACTCAGAAGTTGTCAGCTCTCACATAATGCCTAAAACAAAGGAATTATGTGAAGCCACAAAGGCAGCCATCTTGGCACTGCTGGAAATTGGCATGAGTGAGAGACAGGTAGCGAAAAAACTGAAGATCTCCAAGACAGCCATTCATTACAACAAAAAAAAACAAGCTGAACATGGCACTACCAAATTGCTACCTGGCCGTGGCAGGAAACGTCTTTCTACCCCACGAGATGACCGTGCACTCATCTGTTCCTGTGTCAGGAATCGTCGTCAGACCTCCAGGGACCTTAAAAATGAGTGGGCACTGTCGAGAAATGTGACTTGTTCAGCAAGGACAGTTCGAAACCGACTTGTTGAGGCTGGTTTGAAGTCACACAGAGCACGCAAGAAGCCCTTCATCAATGAAAGGCAGAGGAAGGCCCGGTTACTCTTTGCTCGAGACCACAAGGATTGGACTGTTGATGATTGGGCTAAGGTTCTCTTCAGTGATGAATCCAATTTTGAATTGATGCCCACTCCAGCCAATTTACTGGTTAGGAGGAAGCCTGGAGAAGCTTACAACCCAGACTGTCTTGCCCCTACAGTAAAACATGGGGGTGGATCAGTCATGATCTGGGGTTGTTTCAGTCTGAGTGGAACAGGGCAAATGCAATTGTGTGAAGGCCGAATGAACCAGGTCATGTACAGGACTACCTTTGAAAACAGTCTTCTTCCATCAGCTGGAAAACTCTTTCCTGCCTCGAATGACTGGATTTTCCAACAAGACAATGCCCCTTGCCACACGGCAAGGTCAGTTAAAGCCTGGATGGAGAACCACAACATTTGCACCATGCCTTGGCCTGCTCAATCACCAGATCTTAATCCAATTGAAAACCTGTGGAAAATCATCAAACTCAAAATGGAGAACCACAAGCCCAAAAACAAAGAAAATTTGTTTGAATTTGTCCAACAGGAATGGGCTGCTGTGACAGCAGAACAATGTCAGAAGCTGGTGGAGAGCATGCCAAGACGCATGGCTGCAGTCATCAAAAACAATGGTTATGCAATCAAGTATTAACTCTTGTGTGTATCATGTGTTTAAAGCAAACAGAAAAGAAAACATGGAATGCTTAAAAGTAGTGTTTTTGGCGGTACAATGCCATAGCTATTGATGTAAGAATTTAAGTAATTTTGGTTATTATCAAGAAAACCATGGAAAATGAATAGTTCTTAGTTCTTAAATTAAACTCTCATGAGCTATTTTTGTTGTTATCATTATAATTGTCCAAACAAATGTACCTTTAGTTGAGCCAGGCATTAAAATTAACAAGAAATTGAAGAAAACAAGGGTGGTCTAATAATTTTTTCCATGACTGTATATTTTATCTGAACTTTAAAAAAAATCCCCAGCCCTCGAACAATTATTATTTTGGTATTAACTCATTTTTTGTGCATTTTTTCCATAAAAACACAAACATCGTGTGATCAAATTGTCATTTGAATAGTTAAAATAAAATAAAATAAAAACAAATATTTGATTTTTTTTAGAATTGAAGATAACTGAATGACTTGAGCACAAAAAATAGTTAATGTTTTTATAGCAGCATTGGGAGAGGTTTTTTACATCCTCTGATGACCTCGATGGGTATTAAATTTGGCCCCAGTTAACCTTTGACCGCTTAAAAAAAATTAAACCCTGAATTTTACACTTTTCATGAAAACATCTTCTGACAAAAAACATTCCCTCCTGAGCAACACTGCCAAAATTATGGCTAATAGATGAGCAAAAAATTGTCTGAAAGGACAAAAAGTACCCTCTTACTCACAAAGGTTAAACAAGTTAAAAGAATAGCAAGTACAAATGATGATTTTTGCTTTCTACCACAGTTATTCTTCTCAGCTTGATCACTGGTGTGTATTGAGTTTGGTGAAAAGTGACAATCTTGATTTATAGTTAATTTCTAAGAACCACTATGTTGTGAAAAACAAACCCTACCTTTGCATGCATTTCACATGAAATAATATTTGTTTTACTTTGACTTTCAGAGCCTGCATGGACATACATCCTAAGAGGGGCCACAAGAATGTGCAAAGCAAGAAGAGTGGAAAGATGGTAAAAAGGGAGGCTATAACTGTGAATCCACATGTCTCCACACTCACCAGGACTCTGGGTGACTTCAAGTGGGACTTATTTGATCTTTCATACACACAAACATTTACAGGAAACGTTTGGTTTAGGTTATTACTTCCAAAGGAGGGTCAACCAGTTGTAAAATCCAAAGGTTCACATACTTTTTCCACCCTGCACTGTGAATGCTTACATGTTGTGTTTAATAAAAACATGAAAACTTATAATTTTTGTGCTGTATAAGTTTAAGGAGACTGTGTTTGTCTCGTGATGTGACTTAGATGAAGATCTGAACATATTTATGACCAATTTAAGCAGAAATCCACACTGTTAACCTTGATAGACCGTGTTAGGCTTTCAATAAAAAGATTTAAAAGGAACTAATAATTTTACCTTTTGTCTTTATCATTAATGATGATGATGGTGGTGGTGGAATTTATTTTTATTATTATTATTATTATTATTATTATTATTATTATTATTATTATTATATTTAATATTATTATTATTGTCATTCAATGATGATAAAAATAAATATTGATAGATAAAATACAGTTAACATAGTCATTTATTGTAAAAAAAAATTCCAGTATTTTACTGTCAATTTTCAACGTCACAGTAATATTCTGTATTTAATTTTACAGTAAATAACTATAATGAGGCTTATATAAACAGTAATTTACTGTATATTACTTTACAGTAAATTACTGTATCCGTCTGGATTGGTCTGCCGCGGCTTACGTAGTGCAGGTAGCGCGCGTAGACGTGCACTGCAGAAGTACGCTATAGCACTGTTTAGGCTCGAAAAATGTACTAAATGACCTCGTTTCGAATTAATTATGGACGTTACCCGCTCAGGACACTTGGATTACAGCGGACGAGCAGTATGAAGGAAAATAGGCACGTTTTTGTGGACTTTTATGGACCTTTTTCTTCGGGCTCCGTCGTCCCCTGTTAGATGGACGTTTGTTCACAGCGAAAATCCCCCCGGACCCCCGGCTACATTTGAGACATCAAAAAAGTGCTCCAGAGTGTTGCTCAGCATGAGGGTGAGTAGAAAATGAGGCCAAATTGTTGTTTGGGTGTAGTGTTCCTTTAACCACTGCTTCAGTGGGTATCCACTGTCTCCAAGGAGAAGACCAGTCACTCTCCCTGCCTCAAAGTCCTGATACAGGGCACTTTCTCTCAGGATGCGGGCATCATGCGTCGACCCAGGCCACCTTGCTACGAGGTCGATGATGGTCATGTCAGAGTCACAAACAAGCTGAACATTTAGTAACCCTTCCGATTTACGTATAAATATTCATGTTCAGAGGGAGCTTGTATACGAACACGAGTGCCGTCAATGCAGCCGACAATACCGGGTATGCCTGATTTTAAACAGAAGTCCTGCTTGGTCCTTGCGGCCTCTTCTTGCGTGAGTAGGTGGATGTAATTCCTTACGAACCGTTGGAGGGCCAGGGACACTCTTCTAATTGCCCGGCATGCTGTTGTCTGGCGTACATTGATCATGATCATCTGTATTTTGAAAGGCCCCGTTAGCGTAAAACCTGAGCGCAATCAGCACCTGCAGGGTGGGGGACAGCGCCGAGTTTCTGTCAGACCGGTGCTGCAGTTGAGGGGAGAGCTCTTCAATTAACTCAAAGGGCGCTTCTCTGCCGAAACGAAACTTCTCTATCAGCTCACTCTCTGTATACACATCGAGCGGGTTTGTCCTGTCACGAATGACTCTTTCCCGTCTAAATGCTATCTTGTTAAGCATCCAGTAAATAAGACGTCTTGCCATCTTTCTTTCTTTTTTCCGGCCGTTTGATTCCGTTAAAATTACCATGGCAACAAGTCCGAGTTTCCAATTTACGCCTGCTCCACATTAGGCGTAAAAGTTACACCGAAGCGGAACACACACAGGGCTTAAGTCTAACTGGTGCACTCGTTTGCAGTTTTACTGTTAAAAGCAGGGGGATGTGGATGAGATTTGAGGGGGTGCAGTTTCTGACAGGAGGGGGGCGAGGACGCGAGGGGGAGATGTGGACAGGAATTAAAGATTCACAGACGGGACTGATGTGGGGGGGCAGAGGAAGGTGGGGGTTTGCAGGTGAGTGGGCAGGGATTATGGGGGTGCTTTGTAATGACTGGTTATTGTGTGGAGGGGGGGAAGTGGGCTGTGAGTGAGAAGATGAGCTGCTGAATGCAGACTGTCAAACAGGTGAGGAGTGGATCATGTACTGGATATTTGAGGTAAACATTTGGCTACCCCGCCTGTTGGGATGGAGTCCGTCATTGTTAAAATGTGATGCTCTGTCCCAGAAAAGAATAAAATTGTCAATAAAATGGAAGTTGTGGGCGGGGCAGGTGAACTGGAGCCAGGTAGCCTATGGAGACTGAGTAATCTGCTAAAACGCTCTGCTCTGCGACCGAGTGTGGGGATTGGACCAGAGATAAAAACTGTCCTTCCAGTGTCCTTTAAAACGTTAAAAAGTAAGTTAAAATCTCCCTTTGTCACCTCAGACTGTCTGAGAGAGGTGTCGTCAGTGCCGACATGCACCACGATCTTCGTGACAGAGGAGGGGAGGGAGGGGAGTAGGCTAAATGAAGGAGTTTGTCCAGTATAACGGGAACGGTGGCACCGGGACAACAGTGAGTGATGGCATTTAAAAAAACCTGATGTACCTGGTTATGGAGTCACCGATGATTAATGTGGTGGGGGGAAGGAGAGGACGAGGAGAGGATGTGCGCGTGCTGCAGCCTCCAGATCTCGGGCGCACCACCTGAGCTGAGGACGGCTGCTGTTGATGGTGGTGGGTCGGTGCAGATGGACCAGGTGGAGTGAGGGTGTTGGAAGTCCGGGGGAGCCCCCCGAGCGCCTAGAGATGGCTTCCTTTAGCAGCCGGCGGCGCAGCATCCCAGTCGAGGCGGGCAGCGCAGCCTCGTACGTACTGGCAGCCCGCGGAGCCGATGCAGTGGAGCCGGGGGCCGCCTCCGCCGGAACCCGGTCAGTCAGGGACAGAGGAGCCGGTGCCGAAGCAGGGTCAGCGGCGCGGACTGGGGCCTCGTCCCTCAGGGCGGAGAAGCGGTTAGAGAGGGAGAGCCGTGGTGGTGAAGGAGCTCTCCCAGCTGCAGTGGACCTTCGGCCGCGTTGTACCACCTCCAGCCAGGCTGGCTGCGCCTCCAGTTTCGGAGTGGAGTGGTGAGTGGGGTGCGCTAGGTGCCCCACTTCCACGCCAGCATCGAGATCCTCCGGTGGCCCCAGACCCTGACTGTCCCGACCTGCGGCAGGGGACACGGAGTGACGGTCCGCCAACTCCACGCTGTGCCGCGGCGCGGAGCAGGTCAATCCTCCGGCTGCAGGGCCCTCGGCCGGCCCGTTGGGAGAGTGAACAGATGCCATCCAGGGTAGAGTGGCAGCGGAGGCAGAGACCAGCTGTGGCGCCAGAGATGGGGGCGACAGGCCGGTGATCCTGGAGGCCTGCATCAGGGAGATGTGTTTGGACTGGGCAGCGGCGATCGTGATGAAGCCTTCCAGCAGCCTGTCCTTCTCACGGAGCTCCTTTTGAAGACGGGAAAGCGTCTCTTCCAGTCGTGAGTTTTTAGTGTCACAGCCCCCACACACAGCCATTTAAACTCAAGATTTAAGGTTTAAAGTCCCATTCTTCCGGGTTCTGGGTAGAGTTGGCGCCGAAATGAGGGGCCGGGGATGTTTTCGGCAAGATTCTGCTGAGATTTTGTTTTCAGGCGGCAGTAAACTGAAGCCCAGATGTAATATATGTAAAACAACATGAAAACTAAAACAAAGATAAAAAAGTCCCCTTAAAAACTCATTAAAAGACCAAAGTTGTGCGAGAACATCTGGCAGTCTGAGCGGAACTCTGGCGCATGAATTTATGAAGTTTTCACAAACAGCAGCCTTGAGCGCCCTTCCAGATCACTACCTTTTCTTGTAGTGTACGTTGATTTATCAGCAGCTGTGACAGGGCATCCTTAACGCCAATGTCCCCATCTCTCCCTCTCTGCTAAGTTACCCTCCACCTCTCCGATCATTTCACTGCTCCGTCGATTTGGCGTCTTACCCTGAAGCTTTTTATTTATTTCCGTCGTGAATTCGTCCATCTGTCTTTTAATGTCCTCCCGAAAACATGATCTGAATTCAGAAAAGTCTCTCTTTAATTCGGCCTGGAGCACCATCATCCCCGCTGTCACGGCTTCACTCACAACTTTCCGGATTGGATCCAGACCATCCTTTTGCCGGTGCAACACCGGCAAAAGGATGGTCCATGATCTCCTGCAGTGTGATGCGCTGGTCTTTGTCAAGATGGAGCATCTGTTTGAGGCCGAAACGGCCTCCGCGCAAGAGCCACAGCCTCCGCTGCAGAGCCGGAGGCTGTGGCTCTTCCGCTGAGGCCGTTTCACGGCGCTATGAGAACTAGAGTCTTATTTAGAGGTGTTTTTGTGTGAAAGTAACTGCTGCACAGAAACACCGCTGTAGGGGTAATTTCTGCCCTAAACCTTGTGATAGGACCCAACTTGTTCCATCCCGGAATATCACTTTAAAGATTTCTTTCAGGACACCATAGATATCTTCCAGGTTGTTTTTTTGTTGTTTATAAATGTGGGGGAACCAGAGTTCCTGGAGAAAACCCAATCATTCTGCTGAAAGTTACAAGTTACAAGCATCCGTTAGATTAGATCCACCAACTTGTAGTGCTCTCAGCAGGTTAACATGAACGTTTTATGTTGTGAAAAAGTTCACAACAGACCTCCAGGCTCTCCTGCAGATCCGCCTGACCGAACCAAAGATCTCACAATTCTGTAGCTGAACCTCTTCCTCAATGTCCCCACATGGAGCCATGAAAGGATGGTCCATGATTTCCTCCAGGGTGATGCGCTGGTCTTTGTCCAGGTGGAGCATCCGTTTGATTAAGTCCACCAGCTCACTGTGCTCTCTGCTTTCCCCAAAGTTTCGCTCCAAAATATCTAAGAGATCATCCAGGCTACTCAGACATCTGGGTCGAGCAGAATGCAAGTTGGTTCCGTAGTAACATCTCGTATCTTTAATACTCCAGGGGTTTTTACGGGACCTGTTGTAGTCGAAATAATGGGATGTGAAAAGTCCCTGGTTAAGGACAGAGTTTGGAAGCTGTCCCTGGGTTGCCACAATCTCGTTGAGGACCTCGTAGTTGTTGTTCCCTTTGTACACGAGGCAACAGGCGACCATTTGAGCAGCCACTAAACCAAGTGTCCACACATCTGCGGCCTCATTGTAAGGTGCGCCCAACAAAATCTCTGGTGCTCGGTAGCACACAGTCTGAATTCTCTCACCGGCCCTACACTCTGACACATGACGTGCCAAGCCAAAGTCGATTAGCTTGACACGAAGCGGGCTACTGTGATGGTCAACAACCATCACATTTTCAGGGTTCAGGTCTCCATGTACAATCCCCATGTCCTTCAGGTGGGACAGGGCTGTGGTCAGCTGGTGCACCACAGAGCGCACCTCTGCCACTGGGAGGATTTCACCCTGGAATCGTCTCTCTCTAATATAGTCAGACAAGCTCATATCCAAGAGCTCAAAGATAAGACATACATGCCCTTCATGGTCGAAGTACCCATTGAATTTAACAATGCAGCTGGTCTCTGGATCGAGAGAGCGAAGCTGTTCCAGGATGGCTATCTCCTGTTGAACTATATCATCGCCTAGTTTAGTCACTTTTATGGCCACCTTCTGATGACGATTGCCAGTCACTTTACACTTGAACACCTGACCAAAGCCACCCACACCAAGGATCTCCTCGATCTTAAAGCGCTCGCCGATGATGAATCCCTTGAAAAATCTCATTGTAAAATCTGTTGCTGTAGAGGTAAGACACTCGACACTCGATGACCTGCTTATATGCATCCTGGGCTTAGAATGTGGGCTTTGATCAAAGAGATCAAAGGCATCAGGCCAGAGATCAAAGGCATCAGGCCCAACCTACATCACCATGGCAACTTGGTTCTAAGATGCCATGGTGATGTATGCTGGGCCTGACCAGTTTTTGTTTTTTTTTTTAAAAGAGATTTTTCATTTATCAATTTTAAGCAATTTTTGTCACCAGTTTTAACTTTCTTTCTTTCTACCTGCTTTCCATGTTCTCTCCCAGATTCCCAGCAGTGATCCACAGTCGGGAGGAGAGCAAAAACATGATTTCCTGAAAGAAAAGCTTTGAGTGGTGTTCTTTGCTCCTCTTTTAAAGGAAAAATGGAGTATTTCTTATCAAAATGCAGATAATACCACATCCACAGAGGCCGCCTTTGTTTTTAAACATGCAGCCACTCCCTGCTGTTGTCACTACCACAGTTCCCACCTCTCTCCCCTGATTGGGCTGTTAAGCATTATTTTTATTATCATTTTATTTATTTCTATCGTTAGTAACTTTTAACCTGTTTTTGAATGTGTATGTGTGTATGTACAGCTGCTGGACAACTGAACTTCTCCTACGGGGATCAATAAAGTATTTTTATTCTTATCCTTATCCTTCAGACATTGGAAGCTGGCAAGACAGACATGCAGGATTTCAGACAGGCTATCTGCTCTGCAAGGATATTCCTTCCTACCTTTGTTGGTCTTCTTATGAAGACATTTTTTGTTTTATGTGTTCCCCGTGGATATTATTACCTCAACACTGCTACCAGGCTCTGGAATTTGACGCCCCATCCTGGAAGAGTTGAGGAGGGGACCAAGGCACTGTAAGGTTGGGGTTAAGCTTGGCTAGCCGAAAATCAGAGGCACACCTTGTAGCCTACCAAATGCAAACGTGGACCTGCTAGGATTAGCTGCTGTGGGAGAGGACAGAGACACTAAGGTGTGCAGCAGAAGCGAAGGTGGAAGACTCATGTATGTCAACAATCACTGCTGTTCCCCCAAATTGCTCCCACTGCCTCGTCAGTGGTGTGTAAATGGGCATGAAAGTGCGTGAATGTGTTAGAGATACTGATGGATAACTAACATAGAAACTCTGAACCATCCATGAAGTGAACGTGAGAGAGAATGGGTATGAATGGGTGGGTGTGACCTGCAGTGTAAAGCAGCTTTAAGTAGTCAAAGACTAGAAAAGCGCTATAAAGCTCAAGTCCATTTACCATGTACCATTACACCCTGAGATACTGATGATCATTTCTGGAGACTTTTCATACAACTTTGGAGTCTATCTTGGCTGCTTTCCATTAGGTTGTGAATTGTCCAACAAGAAGCTACAGGACGACTTGCTGTAGGGGTAAGCCATTTTTTACTTTTGTTGTCACTGAGGCAAGGAAAAATGCAACAGAGATAAAATGAAAACATAAATGCTTATTTAAGAATGTTTGCTATCAACTGAGATTGTAAGGGCGCATCAATGAGAAAGAGCCTGGAAACTGTGGCCTTTCAAAATAAAGTGCTCCTGTGGCTAACTTGACCCAGGTCAGGGGTAAGTTAAGCCAAGTCTGGGGGTAAATTGACCATGTGACTTCATTACTTTGAAACTTACAATTATTTAAAGATAATGTTTTGTTGTCAAAAGAGTCATTTCACAAGAAATTGCTCATTTCACAAATAGTCACATTTATTTTCTTAACCATTACTTAAACACAGAACACAGAAAAAAATCAGTAATGTCAAAATTATAATGCCATAAATTGACACATTTTGCAATTTTTGGGAAAATTAGATACTCATATAAAGCAAAATGAGAGCCAGCAAAGCTTTGAATAACAAACAGAAACAAAACTAGTACTTAGCAGAAAGAAAACTATTATTCCTTCTAGAAAAGTTACATTTACTCGTATACTTCAAAGTTTTTACAAGTTCATACTTGGCAAAACAAACAAATTCAAACATCCCTCTTCTTCATTTACCTGTGCAGGTTTGACCTGTCAGTGTTTCACTTCTTTGCAACGGATCTGATCGACTTTTGACTTCCCTCATTACTTTTTCTCAATCACAGCAGGTGTTGAGCCCCAGTTGGTTTTCCTCTCGTTCACTCTTAGCATGATTTTCTACTTTTTAACATTCAATCAGACCCGTCAGTTTGTTTACATAACATTAAATAGTATTTTACGATTCAGTACATTAATACAACTTTTCAAATTTTTAATGGTATAAAAGGAACCACTTTGCCCCATGGCCAACATTTTGGAAAAATGTTGCTAACTTTGCCATTCAGACTAATCTTTGGCCAAATGACTCATACAGCTTTATACATTGGTAAATTACAAATATGTATAATACATCATTTTAGACCAGAATAAATTGGATATGATACAAAGCTCAATATTACGACGGAGGATTAGGGCCACGTTGAAAACTAAAAAAAAAGGAAGGTTATGAGAGTAGAGTCGTAAAGTTACGAGAATAATCTCATAAATTACGAGAATAAAGTCGTAAAATTACGAGAATAATCTCATAAATTTACGAGAATAAGGTCGAAAAGTTATGAGAATAAAGTAATCCCCAACTAGGAAACATCTGCTTGGCTATATTTAGAAAGATATTCACAGATTTGGACTTTTCGGCTCAATAATTCATCAACAAAAGATCATAGTTCCAAACCAGACCCCTCTTTTTGTTTACTGTAATGAAGAATGTGAGCTGTAAACTCGTTTTCCTCCAAACGAGTCGTCAATAAGCTGAAGCTGATGGCTCAACGATTTAGGGACCATCAGCAAAGTACCATATCGGAGGAATAGTGTGAAAGAAATCCATGCATATTAATTAACACAATTAAATAAACAAAACATTATTAAAATCAAATCAAAACATTCTTGCTGAAGTAAGAGCTGTAGTTTAAAGAAGAGGAGATCACCATTCAAGTTTTGTTATGACTTGGTTGGTAGATCTCATTACTTTGATGGCATTTGCTTTAATTTCAATCAGAAGTCCTGTAAAATATTTTAATTTATAAATCTAAAAGAAAATATGACCCGTAGTATGAATAACATACGATCCTTTGTATTTGCTGTGATTTTGAAGATTTTACTTCTCAGTATGGGGAAGTTATTCAATTTTCTTTCACACTATTCCTCCGATATGGTAATTTGCCGATGGTCTCTAAATCGGCGAGCCATCAGCTTCAGCTTATTGACGGCTCATTTAGATGAAAACGAGTTTATAGCTCACAGTCTTCATTACAGTGATGAAAAGGTGGGGGTGAAAGAACACGCAGCAATCAGCGTCTGGCAGCATAGACGTTTTCCGAGCAGAGGGAGAGATGGGTAAATTCCCAGTTTAAATACACCGCCAAATTGAGAGGTGGAGAGTGTGATTGGAGGATTGATGTAAGGAGTGTGACGTTTGATATGTGAATGTGACATGTGAATAGCAGCGCCGCTCGAGTTGTCTGCCTGAACTAGCTCGCAGGCTTCGCTTCATTTTTCAACTTGGCCATAATCCTCCGTCGTACAATATACCTGACTTACTGAAAATTTACTTTGCCACATGAAAATGAGTTTTTTGTGTTAAAAAGTACCAACCGTTTGTGCCAGGTGCCCCTTTTCAACAGAGGCAGGGGGAAATGATGAGGGCTTTCTGAATTTAGGGCCACATGACAAAAGCTGTTTACTGTTTCCCAGAAACAGGGGGGTGGATCAACTTACCCACTGGCTCAGTTTACTCCTAGAGATGGGTACCGAATTAGGCACTTAAGAGGTACCGACCGAATTCTGTAGGTACTACTGAGTGCCGATTCACGTAAAGACAAACGGTACCATGTTTAGGTACCTAAACGCATCCTTGTGTCTGTGAGGGAGTGGAAGAAGCAGGCATACTATTGGGTAGAGTAGGTGAATTCCATACCGGACTTGAATGCAGTACAGCAATAGCGTTATGACGTCAGCAGAGATCTTAATATTAAACAAATTAAGATTTATTAACCCACAAACACACGCAAAAATGCCGAAAATTGCTACCGTTGAGTATCGATACCGATTCCCAGGTACCGGGCATCGGTATGGTATCAGTTCAAATGTGAAAGGTACCCATCCCTGTTTACTCCACTCTCTGAGGGATGCATACAGAGTCAAGGAGGATGCATCCAGGCTGGATGGGTCTCTGGTGACAGGGGCAGAGAAGAGGACACTCGACAAACAACTGGACATTATGGACGATGGCAGTCACCCTCTGCACACCGTCATCAGCAACCAGAGGAGCCTGTACAGCCCAAGACTGAGAAACTTCTTTGTCCGTCAGGCCATCAGGCTGTACAACTCCTCCTATATAAAAGATAGAATATAGTATAATATAATTTAATCAGTATAAAATAATTACTCAAATATATAATAGTACAATAAAATATAATTAGTTTAATATAATATAATAAAAACAGAATGTAACAGTATAATGTAACATAATCAGTTTAAAATAAAGTATAATACAATAAATATATTTATATAATATTATCAGTTTATGGGGGGTGGTGGCCATGCAGCTGGACTCTCTGACAGAGGTGTCGGAGAGGAAGATACTGTCCAGGCCACATCACATCATGGACAACACCTCCCCCCCTGCTGGACAAACCCTAGAGAACATTAAGTGCAACTCACCCCTCTGAACAACAACAACAACCCCACTGCTCCATCAGGTCCTGGAGAATAAACTTTCAGTTTTCACACCTCTGATACTCGTCAATAAGTCCATACACAAACATAATTCTCAAAAAAAATCTTCACTGACAAATACTGTCAATCAGACTTTAGAACAAATGGTGCTTTGACAGGTTGTGAATTGAAATGGTCCCTGTACTAGGACTGAATGTCACACACTGACGCACTGACGGGTCACAACAGCCAATTCTTCTGGTTACCTTCGCCAAGGAGGTTATGTTTTCAGGAGAGTTTGTCTGTCCATCTGTCTGTCTGTGAACAATATAACTCAAAAAGTTATGGATGGATTTTGATGTAATTTTCAGTTAATGTTCAGCATGGGAAAAGGAAGAAGTGATTCAATTTTGGTGTTGATCCGGATCACCGTCTGGATCTGCCATGACGAAAAATGGGATTTTCGTGAATAACTACTGAACTAAAACAGATATCATCATGAAAACAATGCTAATGGTATGTTTTCATGGTCAAGGAATCTAAATATTTACATGAAATAAAGGTAGGACTAATATTTATGGTCAAAATCACAATATGGGAGAGGGCTGTGGTGCTGGCGGAGGTCTGCACTTTCCCAGTGCTTTTTCTTGTTGTTAAATGTTTCTTTCCAATAATTTTTTTTAAATGTATTTTTTATGCATTTTGTGCTTTAAGTGATAGGAGAGAGACAGTGGAAAGGCTTGAGAAGGGGGGAAAGAGAGTAGGGGGAGACACTCTGCAAACTGGTCACAGGCGGAATTCGAACCCGGACCGGCAGAAGTTTCTACATGGGGTGCCTGGTTGCTAACCACTCCGCCAAACCAGCACCCCTTTTTTTCCAATTAATTTTTACTTCTATTTTCTTCATAAGGAAGTTGAAATTTGTTGCTTACAATTTCTTACTGAATTTCCATGCTCTTTTCATTACTATTTTCATTTTAGTTGTATTTATTTTACTTCATTTTATTTTTAATTTTACTTTATTTTAGTTAAATTAATGGTTCCGTCTTTTCTAATGTCTTTATCTGATATTTCCGACTGCCAGACCATTCATAAGAGCAACAGAAACAACTGAATTTCCTTTGGGGATTAATAAAGAATTTCTGATTCTGATTACTGACTGCAGACTTTTTAGTATTTTCTACTAACGACAAATAAAATTGCCCATGCCTCTTCATGCATTTTCTTTCAGCAGCATTCACTGTTTAATATATCTGCTATTTGGAGAAGTTCAGTTCAGTCTGACTTCATGAAACTCCGGCAAACATTCACGCCATTAAAAAATGCAGCAAATAACAGGTGTTTAACACTCCCTTACAAAAATGTCAACTACAGTTGTTGAACTTAAAAGAAAAAAGGATTGTCTTTGGGTGTAAATATGCTCTCGTTCTCTTCTGATCGGCTATCCTCCTCCCCATCAATATGCCCCTCTCTTGTCCACTTCCAATCTATCATGGGTAGAAATTGGCAAAGGATCTGAGGTACACATCCACAAGACATTGCATGCAGACGTACACATCATGACATCTGTAGCATTTTTCCTTCTGTGAGAAGAGGCCAGTGGTTGCCAGAGCAAAACCTTATTACAGGGGGTGGCCAGGACACTGCTCGGCATTTCAATTTAGATGGAGTGCAACTTTGCATTTGTAATAATATCAAGATAAAGACCTGCCTGTCATGACCACATTTTCCAATAAAGTTTCAATTTAGTCTGCTGTCAGGACAAGATCTTCTATTCCCTTTTGGTATAGTGCAATTTCATCCAAAAGATCGTTAAAAAACAGATGGATACTAACTAAATAGACACTTGTTGTTAGTCACGTTATAGAAATATGCGCAAAGTATTGTTTTTGTTTAATTGGAAACATCAATTACCCTCAAATAACAAATACCAATTTATTTACATAAAAAAGTCACAGAAGATCAGATCTGTCAAGTCAGTCAATTTAGAATAATTGTATGAATTGCTGTTGAAGTGTAGCCTGTGATGCATGGCATCCAATTTGGTTGACATGTGATTAATTCCAATTGTCTCCCTGTACAAAATAAATATCTACAATATTTAACAATTATATTAATCCTTATATGTTACTTGGTGTTAGCATATATTTTTTTTACAAAACCCAAAACCAGTTAAGTTGGCACGTTGTGTAAATCATAAATAAAAACAGAATAAAATGATTTGCAAATCCCTTTCAACCTATATTCAGTTGAATACACAGCAAAGACAAGATACTTAACCTTTAAACTGGTAAACTTTGTTATTTTTTGCAAATATTAGCTCATTTGGAATTTGATGCCTGCAACATGTTTCAAAAAAGCCGGCACAAGAGGCAAAAAAGACTGAGAAAGTTGAGGAATGCTCATCAAACACTTATTTGGAACATCCCACAGGTGAACAGGCTAATTGGGAGCAGGTGGGTGCCATGATTGGGTATAAAAGCAGCTTCCCTGAAATGCTCAGTCATTCACAAACAAGGATGGGGCGAGGGTCACCGCTTTGTGAACAAATGCGTGAGCAAATTGTCCAACAGTTTAAGAACAACATTTCTCAACGAGCTATTGCAAGGAATTTAGGGATTTCATCATCTACAGTCCGTAATATCATCAAAAGGTTCAGAGAATCTGGAGAAATTACTGCACGGAAGCGGCAAGGCTGAAAACCAACATTGAATGCCTGTGACCTTCGATCCCTCAGGCGGTACTGCATCAAAAACCGGCATCACTGTGTAAAGGATATCACCACATGGGCTCAGGAACACTTCAGAAAACCACTGTCAGTAACTACAGTTCATCTACATCTGTAAGTGCAAGTTAAAACTCTACTATGTAAGCCAAAGCCATTTATCAACAATACCCAGAAACACCACCGGCTTCGCTGGGCCCGAGCTCATCTAAGATGGACTGATGCAAAGTGGAAAAGTGTTCTGTGGTCTGACCAGTCCACATTTACAATTGTTTTTGGAAACTGTGTTCGTCGTGTCCTCCGGACCAAAGAAGAAAAGAACCAGCCGGACTGTTATAGGCGCAAAGTTCAAAAGCCAGCATCTGTGATGGTATGGGGGTGTATTAGTGCCCAAGGCATGGGTAACTTACACATCTGTGAAGGCACCATTAATGCTGAAAGGTACATACAGGTTTTGGAGCAACATATGTTGCCATCCAAGCAACGTCTTTTTCATGGACGCCCCTGCTTATTTCAGCAAGACAATGCCAAGCCACATTCTGCACGTGTTACAACAGCGTGGCTTCGTAGTAAAAGAGTGCAGGTACTAGATTGGCCTGCCTGTAGTCCAGACCTGTCCCCCATTGAAAATGTGTGGCACATTATGAAGCGTAAAATACAACAACAGAGACCCCGGACTGTTGAACAACTTAAGCTGTACATCAAGCAAGAATGGGAAAGAATTCCACCTGAAAAGCTTCAAAAATTGGTCTCCTCAGTTCCCAAACGTTTACTGAGTGTTGTTAAAAGGAAAGGCGATGTAACACAGTGGTAAAAATGCCCCTGTGACAACTTTTTTGCAATGTGTTGCTGCCATTAAATTCTAAGTTGATGATTATTTGCAAAAGAAAATAAAGTTTCTTAGTTCGAACATTAAATATCTTGTCTTTGCAGTGTATTCAATTGAAAGTAAGTTGAAAAGGATTTGCAAATCATTGTATTCTGTTTTTATTTACGATTTACACACGTGTCAACTTCACTGGTTTTGGGTATTGTAGAAAAGCACTCTGACAGCGACACAGTCCTCTCCCATATTGGGATTTTCACCAAAAATATTAGTCCTACCTTTATTTCATCTAAATATTTAGATCCGTTTACCATGAAAACACACCATTAGCTAGTGGATTCATAATGAAATCTAGTTTAGTTCTGTAGGTATTCACAAAGATCACATTTTTGTCATGGTGTTTTCTTCTGGATCTAGCTCCAAAGTTTTTGATGATACAACAAATCCGATTGAACACTCCAGATTCCACAGTATCTTGACTATATTTTGGCGTCTGTTGCAAGTCTAGGCCTTTATTTGTTACCTTGCTATGATGAAAATTCTAAGGATATTGAAATTTATATATAGATATAGATATAGATAGATATAGATATTGATAGATATAGATATATTTTTAGGTAATTTAGAGCAGTACACAACAGAAGAAACAATAGGTGACAAAGTGAAATAGGAAGGAGGCAGAGAAATAACACAATGATGACTATTACACAAGCCAGAACAGGTATAGGAAGCATGTTACCCAAGTTAAAATTCCTGAAAAGTTGGGGGGCTGGTTTGGTGGAGTGGTTAGCAACCAGGCACCCCATGTACTTGCTTCTGTTGGTCCAGGTTCAAATCCCGCCTGTGACCAGTTTGCAGAGTGTCTTCCCCTACTCTCTCACCCCCTTTCACAAGCCTATCCACTGTCTCTCTCCTATCAATAAATGCACAAAATTCCCAAAAAATACATTAAAAAAAAGGTTTGAGAAAAAGTGAAGCAGTGAGGAACAGAAGCAAAATAAGTATGAAACTGTAAAACTGGGTAAAAATGATATGTAAGCGGAAAAAGATTAATAGGTGCAAAATAAGTATGAAATTTGCAACAAAAAAAAAAAAAAAAAAAAAGGGGAAAAATTGGCAAAAAAATCCAAAAGTGGCTTAGGAAAATTGATTATAGCAGCAAAGTTGGGAATTAAATTTTAAATTGAATTTCAAAAACCATGCAAAAATTCCAAAAATGGTCCTGACAGTGGCCAAAAAATAAATGGGGGCAAAATAGGCATAGAATTGTAAAAATGGGGTTAAGTAAAGGTAAAAATGGTCCAAAAGTGGGGAAAAAAAGTGTATGAATAGAGGTAAAAAAAAAAAAAAAAAAAATAGGCATGAAATTGCAAAAAATACATCACAAAGCCAAAATGTTCAACACATTTTGGGCTAAAAATATTGAACCTTCTGCAATTTCACAATTGCAACAAGCCATATTGCGATTTAATCTAATGTGCAATTAATTGTTCAGCCCTAGTTAATAAGCCACTTTTATATGCAATCCAGGCTTTGAAGAGAGAGTATAAACAGCTGGTTAAAATATATTACTGAATAAATCCTAAAAACTGACACACATGTGATGTGTATTTTTCCTGATATAGTCTGTAGGCATCATCATTGTTCATCTTTTTCACTGGTGTTAAAAAAGCTAACTGAAGATTCCAAAAATCGACAATATTGTAGAATCGCAATTTAAATCAAATCGGCACCTTAAAAAACTGTAAGAAATTGAAACGGGAGAAAAGCGAATCATCCCAGCCCTCGTACATAATAAGGGCATAACAAAGCAGCATAATATAGCCTACATTTAAGTTTTATCCAGCAGTGTCAGGAGGGTTTCCACACCTTCATAAAATATCTGCTAGAGTTCTGCTAACTAAAACATATCTGTCCCATCTTAGCAACCAGACGCATGTGAAATTTGTCTTAAATGGTAAAATCCAGTTTATGTATTTGACTTCATCTATGTCTGCATGTCCTCCTCCTTCAGCTGAGCTGCAGCCTGATGTGCTTCCTGACCCTGCGGCGCCCTCTGCTGGCTGCTGCAGCCCTCCGAAGGCCGCCCCTGTCCGAGGAGGAGAGGTGACAGCAGCCATGTCAAAGACGGTGAGGATGACTCTAGTCATCGTGCTGGTCTACTCGCTCTGCTGGGCCCCGTTCTTCAGTGTGCAGCTGTGGGCCGCCTGGGACCCCAACCCACCACAGAACGGTGCTCAACACTTTTTTACAGCTTAACGCGATTCCTTATCAACTGTAGACAGTTTGAACCACTTTGGTCTGTCATTATCACAGAAATCTAGTTTTTCATCCTAAATCTTTATCTTCATACTTCTGCTTTTACCCTTCCATTTCTTAATGTGACAGTTTATCACAACGGACTGGATAAATTAAACTATAAATCACTGTTTTCAATACAAAGCAAGTATTGCTTTGTACTACTCACATTACTCAATAGATTCCCTTTAAAAATAACTTGCAAAAACCTGCCTTACAGTGTTCTATTTGCTAAGTATCAATTATCTAATTTAATAATCTAATTATAGGAAAAAAAAAGAAATGAAATTGGTTTGGATTTTACAGCAACAAGAGGAAAAACCAGGCCCTAAAAACTGAAAAAATGTTACAATAATGAAGAAAGTATTAAGAAATCTTTATTGTAGTAGCTGAATAATTTGAAATGCATATATTTATTAAAAAGCTGGCTTTAAAATACATTTAAAATGCTGGTTAGATCCAACTTGAAAATGAATAAAAGACTACTGCAAAGTTAAAATTATATAAACTGACAACTTGAGACCCCTTGATGTAGAAAAATATTTGTTTAACCAAGATATGTTTAT
Source organism: Scarus forsteni (assembly GCA_036419115.1). Taxonomy (NCBI): domain Eukaryota; kingdom Metazoa; phylum Chordata; class Actinopteri; order Labriformes; family Labridae; genus Scarus; species Scarus forsteni. The sequence continues at coordinate 3,290,315 of JAZDUH010000269.1, read as the reverse complement.
GTATTGTCTTAACCGTTTGTTGTTCAGGACATGTCGATATTTCTTTTATAGTTAACATAATGTTTTTTTTTTGTTTTTTTTTAACACTTTGTTTATTGGTTTTCAAATATAAACATATAAAATAGACAAACAATAAAACAAACAAAACAAACAAAGCTGCTAACAAGTAAAAAAAAAAAGATACATACAAATAGGGATGTATATCGTTATGATTTTATCGATACCGATACTCTTATCGATACTCTTTATCGGTATCGATACTCTTATCGGTACTACAACATGTAATTTTGTGTGAAAAATAAAGACTTTACAAGATATTATAAGATTCAGCCTTTTTTATTACCACAAGGTGACAATAAAGCTTCAACAGAATAGAAGTAATGCATTACAAATGCTTCTCAGAGGCAAAAAGAAAGCTAAGGAGATGGCAAAACCCCTTCATGCTGCCCAACAGACTGCATGTACATGCAGACCTATAGATCTTGTGCTGCTAAAACAGATGCTGTAAAGATGACTACTAGGGCTCTCACTTTATATTAGATAGTCATATAACCGTTTGAATATGGGGATAAATATCCCTAACCGAATAGTAAATAAATATTCAAATGTAAAATATTGAGTGTAGCAGCACATCAGGGCGCCTGAAGCAGTGGACCGTTTCATCCAACAGAGGGCGCTGTGAGCGCAGCCTGACCATCAGTCACATCCGGTGCTCTCTTGACCTCAGTAAACAAAGAGAGTTTCCGCTCCATCATTAGCATTATTAGCTCTGATTCATCTGAAGAGCCGTGCCGTCGGCTTTTCATCCAAATTATACGGCCGTGTGCAGCGGGGCTTCGTCAAGAGTTTAACCCCGTGTGACTGTGTTGTTTTCGGCAGGGTTTTTACCGAAGGGGCGGATAATAGAGTCTCTGTCGGCGCTGCAGCCTCTAGTGTTAGCCGGGCTGCTAACTCTGCTCGTGTTGCTATAGCAATCAAACAGCCTACACTCCTTTAGCTTCATACTTAGCGCGCTCCAAGTGTTTGGTGATGTTGCTAGTATTTCCTCCCTTGGACACAGCTTCTCTCTGACAAAGAGAGTTTTGATTAACTTTGCTGAAGTGAGCCCAAACCTTCGAGCGCTTAGCCCTGACCGACATGCTTGAGCCGGGCGGCGCTAGTGTCATAGCTGCGTGACAGCTGAAGAGACGTTCAAGTACCGATAACGGTACCGTTTATCCAGATTCTTAACGGTGTTCGGGTACCGACCCAATTAGGAACCGGTACATGAAAGTACCGGTCCACGGTATACATCCCTACATACAAAGATATAAATAGACATGTCAGTCCATTACGTAAACGTAAGAGTCCAGACGAGAGGCCATACAGTCAGAGAAAAAGTCCGTAAAATTGAGGTCAGGGGCGATTAAAGAAGGGCAACGAGTGATTTGTCAAGGCACCAGATGATGAATATATAAAAAAAAAGGATCCAGATCCACACAGTCAGTCCTGAGGTTGCTGTCTGCCCCTTTGAATATAATCAATAAAAGGGCCCCAAATGTCCAAGAATCTGTGGCGAGTGTCCGACAAAGAGTACCGGATCTCCTCCAGGTATATACAAGAAACCATGTCATTCAACCATTTTTTTGTAGCATGGGGGAGAAACCGATTTCCACTCCCTCAGAACAACTCGTTTTGCAACAATCATTCCAAATGCAAGGGCTTGTTGAAGTGGTGAGGGAAGGGTGAGAGAAAAATTTGAACAACCAAGTATCACAATAAGACTGTCAGGAATTAGCTGAATAGCATACAAATCACTGTACAATTGAAAAATGTCTACCAAAAAATTCCTAAGTTTAGGGCAGGACCAAAACAGGTGCCCCAACGACCCATCGGCAGATCTACATTTATCACAGGTGGGAGAGATGGAGGGAAAAATCCTGTTCAATTTGGTCTTGGAAAAATGTAATCGATGAATGACTTTAAACTGAATACATTGAAGTCTGGCATTAATTGAGCAAGATTTGATTCTAGCCAGTCCCTGAACCCATAAGTTATCTGAAATAACCTCACCTATATCCATAACCCAGGTGTCTTTAATGTGCAGAGAAGGGGTTGCCAAGCTGAAAAGATTAACAAATTGTGAAATCAAGTGTTTAGGGGTGGGTGGTTTTGACAGAAGTTCAAAAAAACTGTGTTGTTCGGGGATCGAAGTAAAGTGTGGGATAGACTGCCTGACTAAATTTCTGACTTGTAGGTACCTGAAAAAATGACTCGCGGGGAGTCCAAATTTCGTCAGTAGTTGAGCAAACAAAGCAAATTTTTTGTTAATATAGAGGTCTTTGATGGCACATAAACCTTTGTCTGACCACTGAGTGAAAGCAGCATCCATCGTGCCTGGTATAAAACAAGGATTGTGGCAGATAGGAGAATAGATCGAAAGTGCGGGGAGGTTCAGCACACCCTTAATCTGTTTCAAAATCTTGACTGAATTGCGCAAGATGAAATCATCTTTCAAACGTCTAGGAGGTAGATTCAGCTTGGTGTACAAGATAGCTGCTAAGGAGGCACCTGCAAGTAGTGAAGCGGAGTGAGTTTCAATTTGAGGCCAACTGGGAGAAAGGGGATCAGCCTGCCCAGATGCAGCCATAGAATGGCTCCAGAAGACCCAAGCTCTGGCGTTGCAGGCCCAATAATAATGACGTAGAACAGGGAGGCCAAGACCTCCTTCAGCTGTAGATTTCTGTAGGTGCGCCTTTGCGATACGTGAAGGTTTTCCTGCCCAAATAAATGGAATGATGACAGAGTCTAACATCTTAAAGAATGAAGTTGTGAGAAATATAGGTATATTTTGAAACAAATACATGAATTTGGGGAGGATTACCATCTTGACGATATTGACACGCCCGATCAAGGAGAGGGGGAGGAGATTCCATTTGTCTATCATAATTCTGAGCTTGCTGACCAACTCCATAAAGTTCAGTTTGAAAAGGAGCTTTGGGTTCCTGGTGATGTTAATTCCAAGGTACACAAAGTGATCAGTGGAAATTTTAAATGGCAAGTCATTAAGAAAGGCAAAATCAAGCCCGTCCGACAGCGGCATAAACAGACTTTTCTGCCAGTTAATAGTAAAGCCCAAACGCTGGCCGAAATATTTTATAAGATTTAAGAGTGGAGGAAGGGAGATCCTAGCATCTGACAAGGTCAAAATTACATCATCTGCGTACAGGCCAATGGGGCTGCTGATCACGTCACCACACATGCCTGCAATCTGAGGGTTAGTACGGATGGAGATAGCAAGAGGCTCTAGGGCAAGCGCAAAAAGCATGGGAGAGAGGCAACATCCCTGCCTGGTTCCACGATGCAAATTAAAGGAGATGATCTGTCATGGTTAGTCAAAACTGAGGATTTGGGATGGGCATATAGCATTTTTAGTAATGTCATGAATTTATCACCAAATCCAAACTTCTTAAGAGCTGCAAACATGTATTTCCACTCAATTTGGTCGAACGCCTGCTGAGCATCCAGTGAAATCACTGCAGCGCGAGACTGGGTGTTAGAATACATAACGTTCAGCAGACGACGGGTGTTGGAGAAAGAGAATCTATCCGGAATGAAGCCCGTTTAATCGGGATGAATTAAAGTACTAATGTGTTTGTTTAACCGATTAGTCATAACTTTTGCAACAATCTTCTGATCGCTATTAAGCAAGCTTAAAGGGCGATAAGACGCAACATCAGTACCATCTCTATCTTTTTTCAGCAGTAAACATATATGAGCATCATACAGAGTGTTAGGAAAAATTCCAGCTTTAACAGAACAATTAACCATCCGAAGGAGAAGGGGGGAGATAGTGTCTATGTGTTTTTTATAAAATTCTATTCTGAAACCATCAGGGCCACAGGCTGTACCATTAGGAAAAGAACGAATGGCCGTTTTAATTTCTTCTAGAGTAATTTCAGTGTCAAGTTCCAACTGAGAGTTGGAATGTTCATCGAGTCGAGGAAGTCATTAAGTTCAGCATCAGTGGCTTTGGACTTAGAAGTATATAACTGGCAGAAAAAGTCAAAAAATCTATCGTTAATCAACTTAGGATCGGTTATCAGTTGTCCAGTGGGAGATGCGATTTTATGTATTGCCTTATCAGACTGTACCGATTTTAACTGTCTCGCAAGCAGTTTATTAGGTTTATCTCCTAGCTCGAAATGCTTTTGTTGAAGTTTACGTATAGAATTTTCAACCTGTTCCCCGAGCATGTGGTTGTAATCATATTTTATCTTTAGAATATCCTCAAGAGTGGATAAATCATTAGTGTTGCGGTAAGTATCCTCCAACACTGCAAGTTCAGATTCAATCTCCGCAAAGCGTCTCAACCTAGCCTTTTTAACAAACGACTGAAATGAAATGATGTCGCCCCGTAACACTACTTTAAAGGATTCCCACAAAACAGAGTCTGAGACTTCCTCATTATCATTAATGAGTAGAAAATCAGAGATCTTGGCAGAAATATAATCATGAAAAGATTTGTCAGAGTATAGGGAGGGATTAAATTTCCAATTGAAGAAGGGCTTATGGAGGTTACAATGGATTTGAATTGAAAGAGGAGCGTGATCAGACACTAAAATACCATGATAAGTTGAACTGATTGTACGTGATATTAATCTGGAATCCAGTAAGAAATAATCAATTCTTGTAAAACTACCATGTACAGGAGAGAAAAACGAATATCGCCTCTCAAGGGAGTGCTGAAGCCTCCAAATATCTACCACATCCAGGGATTTCACAAGGTCATTAAGGGCAGTAACAGATTTCAAAGATGGGGCTGGTATGTTAGAGCATCTATCTAGCTGAGGATCAAAATAACAATTGAAATCTCCCCCGATAATTATATTATGATCGTTATATTCTGCAGCGAGATTAAAAACCTTGCAGAAAAAGTCAGGACAATCGAAGTGTGGGGCATATATGTTTAGGAGGGCAAGTGGAAGGGAGTTAATCGTACCGGTAACAAGCACATATCTACCACCAGGGTCCGTGATCATGATATTGAAGGCAAATGGAATGGTTTTACGGATCAGGATGGCAACCCCTCTCACCTTAGAAGAAAAGGTAGACTGGTACACTTGTGACACCCATAGAGATCTCAAGCGCCTTTGCTCTGTTGGTTTGATGTGAGTCTCCTGTAAAAAAATAATATCAGATGACAAAGATTTCAGATGTGAAAAAACCTTACCCCTCTTAAGCGCCCCTCCCAGACCTCTACAATTCCAAGAAGTGAAAGTAATGGGACTGATTCCTGAGTTAGCTGAATGAGTAGCTTGCATTCACAAAGCAGGTGTAGAAAAAATTAAGGCTGACATGACAAAAATGAGATAACGCTGGCAGATTGACAACAAAAACAACAGAAAACATATCACATAACATCACCCAAAAAACCCTAAAGCCGCAACAGAAACAAGGCGGCATATCCCACTATCGTTGGCGGAGGCTGCCGGGTAACAGAGAAACTAACCCGTCAGGTGAAAAACTAACCAACCCTCAAGGCACCATGCACACCTCCAAAAAGTAGAATAGCAAATAAAGTAAAAAGAGTGCACCTGAGAGAGCATAATTATTGAAATTTTAAAATATCAGATAGATAACTTGACAAAAACCACTACAACACTATATTTTCTATAGCCAGAAAAAATAGGCTAAGACCATCTGTAAACAACTTGAAACATAGAACAGTTGTATTAAGAGTACTTATGCATGAGTTAAGATTATAAAGCTATAAAAAAGTAAACATAAATTCAATGTAAACATTGCTTTAAGTGCAAATTAAGGCCAGCTGTTTAAGAGGCAAAACACAGTCATGTATTGACACTAATAGTGTCAGCAAACCGTTCAGCAGCCGATGGTGTGTCAAAGGTTTTCATGGCGTCGTTATGCACTACTTGGAGTTTGGCTGGAAAGCGCAAAGAGCACTTAGCGCCCACATCCTGGAGCCTCTTCCGTACTGCGTTGAAGGCCTGGCGTTGAGATGCTACTTCGGGTGTGTAGTCAGGGAATATCGAGACCCTCCCACCATGGTACTCAAGCGGGGCATGCTGGCGGCTGAGACGGAAAATGTTGACCAGGTCGCTGTTGTTGTGAACTCTGGCGATGATGATCCTTGGACGCTCAGTAGCCGATGGCTTCGGCCTCAGGGTGCGATGGGCTCGGTCGATCTTGACGGGTTTAGCGAAGCTGTCCTTGCCCAATAGCTCTGGAATTAGCCGAGAAACAAACTCAGTCGGGCAACCGTTTTCTTCACCTTTCTTGATGCCCGCGATCCTGATGTTGAGTCTAAGGGAACGGCCCTCCAAGTCGTTCAGCTTCGCTTTGAGGAGCCTGTTAGCCGCCGCTAGCTCCTTACATGTAGCCTCCAGCGTTGTGATGCGGCCGTCGGCCGACGAAAGGGCTTCATCCATGCCGTCCAAGCGGCGTTCAGACTCGCGGCGTTCTTTCTGGAGAGCGGACAGGCCCACTTCAATAGAATCAAGACGCCCCTCCAATGATTTCTTCATATCATCCATAATTGTGCACATCTTGGCGAGCTCAACCCCGTGCTTATTGATAGCAGTTAGTATAGCATCGTTGCCAGCAGCAGCCGGGCCTACATGGGCTAACGCGCTGCTGCTAACATTCGGCGTGAAGGTCTGAGCCACCTCGGGGCCAGCAAGCTTCTGTTTAGGCATGTCGTGTGTGTAAGGATAATACCGGAAGGCTGCAGTGGGTCTTAGACAGTAGAGCTACGAAAGAAAACGTTCAGGTGCAGTAATTTAATAGAAAAATGGAGGTAGAAGCACGGAGCTCCGGTAAAACACGTCTACTCCATTACAGCACACGAGCGCCCCCGTTAACATAATGTTTTGACTAAGGTTCCAACTAATAAATTCCTTAGCATGTTAGCATATTTCAATTATTCATTTTAATGACAGATTTAGGGTATTTATCCTCTACCGCCCCAAAGTACCTGATCTCGAGAATGCTTGCAAGCTCTCTAACAAAAACGCAAGAAAAAGTGAACTGCTTTTCAAAATCCTCGCCTGGCCATATTGTTATAAAACTTTTCTAATTATGCTCTGTATCACTTTATATCAATAGTCCTTTGCAGAGACAATGTAAAAATATATTTTTATTTATTTTTAGAGTTTTACAGCCAGTCCAGCATCATTTCCAAGAAACATTCACAAGGCGAGGATGAAATTTTCAAATTTCAACTCAAGTGTTACTTTTACTTTTTTTTAAGCAGAAGGCTTAAAAAAGGGGCTTTAGAGGTTTACTTATTTTGTTTTCCGTCATTAATTTTGAGGCAGACCTTTATGCAGGGTGGTCAACAGGTGGCCAGGGGGCTACATGTGGCTCTCTAACTCTATCAACACCCCTGCCAGTTAGTTTTAAAGATGTAAAAAAAGTGCATATATGTTAAGAAAATGCAACAAAAACTGTCTGTAATGTTTCTGTAAAACTCCCTTTTCAAATAAATCGATCAGGAATTTGCAGTGCTTGTCAAACCTAAACAAAAATAAATGACATTTAATGTTGTTTTATCAGGTATTTATTAGTTTATTCTGTTTAAAATATGGTATGTAGAGAGAGCAGTAAGTGAAGCTGCACAGGTGAGCAGCATCTGCTTAATTATACCAGCAGGGAGGAGCTGCAGTGAGATGTGCAGCAAAGGAAGGAGCAGAGAACATACGGAGGTTAGTTTGTTTGATTTAATTAACTGAAGTAAAAATTAACTGTGTGAATTGGGCTGTTTTGTCATTCAGCATGCAGCCACTGCTTTGTCCTTAGATCATGGATTAAGATTATTTTGATTTAATTTGGTGCAGTTTTAGTTTAAATACCACGTATAAAATGCTGACAAATTCAATTAATGCCATTATCTAACAACTGACAAATCAGTTTTCCATAGGTGGGGGTCTGTTTTTGTTCAGGTTTTCAAGGAGATTGCCTTTGCCTGTACATACCCAGCATTTGAGTATAATCAGTAGTTTATCCCATTCTGTTTCCTGATGTCACCTGTGCTACCTCTTCAGTAAAACCCTGTCTTATTGGCTGTGTAGGTGCAGTGTTCACCTTGCTGATGCTGCTGGCCAGTCTGAACTCCTGTACGAACCCCTGGATCTACTCGGCCTTCTCCAGCAGCGTGTCCCCGGAGCTCCGGCTGCTCCTGCTCTGTAAAAAACACACACCAAGGCGGAGCTCCTTACCGAATGACTCCACCACCACACACAACTCTAACTACTGAACAACAGACAGAACAACTACTAAACATCTACACGATGTCAACCACAACACTGTGCCATGGGGACCCGTCTACGTAATGAATTAGCAACACCACACACTTTGAGTGCTCACCTTTTTACGTAACATTCAAACTTCTGCTTAAAATATAGTTTAAATTTTGATAAACACACCTACATGTTCATCTGATAAACTTGTATCGTTGTGACTGACGAATATAAATGTGAATAAAGGAGAAAATGAAAAGCAGTAATGACGACAGAGCCGTTAGCATAGCATAAAATCAAACAGAGGACTCGGCTAATGTTAGCTCTTTGTCGAGTAAAACCACTTAAAAGTTACCTTGTCTTACCTCACATTTACAAAAGATTGTAAAATAAACTTTTCGTTGAGAAGGATTTAAAAGATGTACCAGACTATTTCTTGGTAGTGCAGCTTCAGTGTCCATGGGAGTAACCGCTTCTTAGTTGCCGCTCGTTGGGGCCCGGCTACCTCCTGGAAAACAGCCGTTGAACGAATCCTCTTGAAAGCAACGGCTTAACCAGGAAATAGTCAGGTCCATAACTTCCATGAAAGCTCTTTATTGGCGTTTTGTTCTTTTTTTTCAGTTGAAGTAAATACCTATGATTTAATTTGTAAAACTATGCAAGTTTAAGGCCTTTTGCAACAACTTTAAGCTATTATAAGCCACTTTATCCCGTTTGATTGACACGTTAAATAACTAAATATGCCTATTTTTTGACCATGAGCAAAGGCTTCGTTGGTTAAATATGCGTTTATAAATACTAAGCGGGAAAAAAAAATCACCTGTAATGCTGAAAAAATATGAAATAATTCCTTCCAACAGTATGTGACTTCCAGAAAAGCAATAACAGGTGGACAGTAAAGTTAATATGAATGTAGTGCCTGACTACTTCCTGGAAACGAGCTTTCTCAACCCCCAAGGAAGTCCTAAAGGAGAACACTGCAATATCAAAGTATTTATTATTTTACAAGTATTCATTTGGTGTTGAGAAATTTCATAAAGCATTAATACCAATTAATACTCTAACAACAATATTAAAACTCTTAATTAAAAAATGTATTTCCTTTTGTTTGCCTTAATACTTTATTTCTAAGATTCTGTAACATGCTTTAAGTGATTAAAATGAGCTTCAGGGGATTAAAAAGCAGAAATTTCACTTAAAAACTATGTATATATCAGTATTGGGGGGGGGGGAAGCAAAAAGTAGTGTATCATTTATCACCATCATAAACTCCAAGGACATTTCTAAAAATAAGCATGTTTTTAAAGGAATAAAATGCATCTAGGGTTGCCAATCCTCACTAATGGCAATTAAATATTGCATCCTGACCTCTGGCGCTTCATTCTTTGGCCAGTGGTGGTCAATGTGTGGCATGATAAATGCATTTATCATGATACAGTTTTTCAATTTGGTGTTTTAGGAGAGACTTTCAAAGTGGAGGCAATGCAAGTGAAATGGGTGTTAGTTATCAAGTTCACAAAAGTAAAACTTCCTGCTACTATTTCCCAACCTGACAAACAACCTATTTCTGTCATGTTTACAGGAAAACTGTTTTTATAGGTTCAATACTGTAATGTTTATACATAAGTGATTTCTCACTCACTGAATATACAATTGTAGACTGTAATGGAGACACAACAGGAAAATTCTCTCAAAAAACTGTTTATTCATTCTCTCAGCAGTCAGAAAACCATTTCATACACAAACATAAAAACACTTACTGCAACTATAATAAAAACACCTTTTTCTTCCAAGAAATGAAATATGATTTGTTTCTAAAACTCTAGAAAGTTACACAGTACCATTTCAAACCCTTACACACATTCAGTCTGAACGCAAGGGTTAATTTGCAGTCTTTAAATACAATCTTCCTTTCAGATACTCGTCTCAAAGGCAAAATAAGTGAAGGTTTTAGAGTATTTTTAATCTTATTTGAACCATACAGCCTTTAGTAAAATGTATTATATAACCATCATGAGTCAGCCTTTTGTAACCAGGGAAAATCTTGAGGTCTGAGCACAGAAATGTGAGAACACAGACAGCAGGCCTGTTTGCAGTCTTTAGCATCAACCTTTAAAATGTTTTACTTAGATTAATGCCTGCAGACGGGTTGATCCATCAGGAATGAAAAAAAAAAAACACTTTTCTCCCATTTAAAAAAACAGAACATTTAAAGAGTCCCAAAAACAAGACTTTAGTCAAAATAAATTGACATTTACCTTAAACAGAAAAACACTGGTGATTATTTGATTTACAGACTAAAACTTAAATTTGGTTACTGTATTAATACCAACACTCTGAAACTAACAAAACAGGTAGAATATGAGAGAACACCTCGTTCAACACATTTACTTACATTCCTAATTAAATCTAAAATGTGCTGAAGAGGTCAGAGACTTGTCTTGCTAAATCAGAAATCTGAGTCTGATGACAGCAAAAGATATTAAACTGTAGTGTTCAAGTCAACAAATGTACACTAGGTTTTTTTTTTTTTTTTCCATGTTTTCATTTAAGGAGTTATATTCAGTATTTTCTGCCGATGTCAACAAAACCCAAAAAGACAGAATGCAGAGCTAGTTGTTAATCTGTCTGTTAGAATGTTCTGGCATGTACTCGGTCAAAGTAACAAATGTATCTGCATTCATCAAATGCTCAATTTTCTAAAAAGAAGTTTGGCACCCACATTATATAGTGAATATTACATTATAGTTAGAGGGGAAAATGTTTGCAGCTGCTAAGCACACATCATCAATTATGGAAATTTAAGATTCAGCATTTATAATCTTTTGGTAAGTATGTGATAAAATAACATTTGTACGCGCTAAGCAGAACAATGACCAGCACACTGATGATTTATCATCTCAGTGTTGTAATTACTTTTTATCTAAACAGAAAACACCAATACATAACGTATTGTAATACCGAACACTTGGGAAAGCTACTAAGCTTAGAGCATAAGAACATCCCTCATTAACAGAACACTTTGATTTGAATTTAATATTAGACAGCCTCTACATCAAATTCAGAATTCAGTCCCATTTGAAAACTGATTTTACCAGCAGATTTTTAGCAGGCAGTTTGTGATTTAAAACAATGCTCTTCAGATTATAAAGTTTTGCCTTGGCCTGACCATGTCCTAAAGACACATGAACTTCTTTGAAGAATAAATATCGTGGCAGTCACTCAAAGTCTGACTTAAATAAACAATGTGACTTTTCACTTAAATCTGCCACAATAATATACTTGGGTTGTGCAATGGCTAGAATCTGGCTAAACCATACAACAATTTCTCATATATTTTGCATAATTAAGAAGGTGCAATGCAGTTTCTACGTAGTATTATTTATAAAACATTGCCCCTGCAACATGGATAGATTTATCCTCTCTTGAGTAATCACTTTAAATCAAATGGGGAGACCAAGTCAAATAAGTAAACATGCCTGCTGCCAACTGGAGGCCGGAGGCTGAACTACAATGCAAAACAAATGTTTGGAATTTCTTTAAGTTATTAACTAGTTCTGAATATTTGGCTATAAAATATTGAAACAATACTGCACCTACATATGATATAATAGTGCAGCAATATTTTCTCACTATTCAATAAAAGAGCAGAAGCTTTCCAAACCAAGTCATCAGCATCAATCTGAAGGTCAAGGGTTCGAGCCCAGCTCCCGCTTTTACGTAGGAGTCCTCGTGCAGGATCATAGCTCTAAATTGCTCAGACTTCTGCATCAGTGGTGTGTTAATGGATATGTGGGCTGAGTCAGTTGGCCTGTGGTGTAAAAGCACTTCACAAGCTCCAGTCCATTTACTGCTTAGTCCATTTACAATACTGACACAGGCTTACTGGACGTTTAGTTGGAGGTTGGTTTGTGATCAGTGTCATAAATCCAAACATTATTTTTGAAGGCGGCTGCTAAAGTTACACAGTGCTGAAAGCACCAAACCCAAGCACTCTGTGGAAGTAGAACAGAAGCTGTTTTCTCGGTTAATGGACTGATTTACTGGGCTTCAAATATCTATTTTAGGTGAAAAGGTTTCATATTACTTTCACAACAGGTATCTGGTCTGTCATACATGCATTTTTGTTTCTTGTGGGATTTGTTGACAAGAACAATGTAAAATACAACTTTCCTGAACAGCAGTGGTTCCCAAGATTTTAATCCCAGAGGAGGACTTCTTACCAAACACCATTTGTATAAACCAACCAGAATTTGTTTTATCTTCATTTTAATTCATGCGAGTTAATACGGTGCTGATAACCTCAGGAAAATCAGAGCCTTGTGCCCCCTTGGGATTATCCATCAGAGAGTCAGGACCCCAGGTTGGGAACCAAAGCTTTACGGCCTTTTAAGAGGTCTGTTAGAAACTTTTCGAAAAGTCTTTAAATAAGAGTCTATAGTCAAACAAACAAAACAATAATAACGTTTCCTTAAAAGATATTTCCTTTTCTTACATCTGCCTTCAAAATTATCCACCCTGCAACATTTAGAAAGTTATACTCTACACTTTAAAAACATTAACCAAATATTAATTTAAAAACCTCCATTTATTTCTCCACCAGAGAAAATAAGAAAAGCTTATTCAGGCAGAAGGAGGCAGATGACTTCTCTTCCCCTCTGCTAAAAGAAACTGTCCTCAAACCAGAGTTTTAGTCAGAAATGTTGGCAGTGAAACCAGTTACTGATTGATGCATATTTTATCATTGAGTATCTGATTTAAAACTTAAATATTGTAAATCTGATATGACACATTCTGCACAAGACAAACTGCAGAGTGAGACGTTGTGATACTGCAGCGGCTGAATCTCCAACCAGTGAAATAAGAAAAACTACCTATGGTTTAAACACTCGCACACTCATTTTCTCACTCACGCACCCCCTCTTTCATTCACAAGAATCAAAATCCATTACAAAGATTACCTGTTGTCAGATTGTCAATATACACTGAGCTAAAATATAGATTTCTTTTAAATTACAAAGGTTTCTTGATGCAACTGTAAACTAAAATGTGTTATTCACCATTTAAAAAAAAAAACAACACTAGGGTACTGCAACTTCTCTAAATCAAAAATCCTGAAATGTTAGGATCGTGTGTGTGATTCAAAGTGAAAATTGTTCCTATTTTGGCACCACAGCCGGGCAGGTCAAAGCACACAAGCACACCCAGTTAACCCATCCATCTGGTCCAATCACAGCCTCCGATTCGCCCAGAACAGAAAGCAGCGTGCGGCGTGGTTCGATACTGGGAGGTGCGTCATCCTGCTGAGAACGTGGCAGGTGACGAGTACACGACTGGGGAGCGTTACCGTGTGAGCACGTTTTGATCAGATCTGTCCTTACAGATGCAAAGACGAATCGGGAGCTGCTCTAGAGGGTGATTCACACACGTTAAGTGCACACACATTTATGTACAAGCTCAGCATTAAAGCTCCTATCTGCTGGCATTGTGACCTTCTACTTCAGACCTATTTTACTCTTCAGTTGTTCCTTCATTAGGTTTAAGTACATTCCTTTATCTTTGTGTTTTTGTTCCTGTTGCTCATATTTAGTGCCATTATCAAAGTAAAAAAAAAAAAAGGACTTCAGTCTGCTCATAATCCCATTATGTTGTGAACTCGCACTTTTCTTTCCCCAATATTTGTCCTCACATTTTCCCAAATGTGTCCATAGATGCTCCTCTCATAGGGCTGCCCCGTCCTTAAAAACAATCTAGTGACTTAAAATAGTCTAAAAGAGATTATTGGTGCTTGTCTTCAGTTTGGTTTGAAGTGTAGTTAACCTGCTGATAGTACAAAATGAGTGGTCAGGTGGGTTATTTACAGGGTTTTCATGTGCAAATTCAAAAAGTACAATGAATAATTTACCATAAACACAATGTTTTCTCAATGGAATTTGAGATTTCCTTCTTAAAAGTTGCATGTTATTTTCCTGCTCTGACTGAAATACAAAACTGATTTGATGTACCTGCTACATATAGGCAGGTAGTTTACTTCCTTGTTAGAAAGGGTCCTTGTTGGCAAAAAATGCCAAAACAAGCCAGCCAAAGCAGCTTGACTTGACCAGTTATCTCCCAAGCTATACCACACTGAGCTGATATTGTTACTAACGTTAGTCTCACTACTTTCTGGTTAGCATTGTCGCTAGAGCAGCAACTGCTAACTGCATGCACTTGATTAGTTTGGAGTTTAGTGGCTTATTTTTATTTTTTTTATATTATCTAATAAAAATGGTGTTAATGTTGATAATAACATTACAAACCAGTAAATCAAACAGTCTTCTGTTGCTTTAAATACAAACTGGAAATTCAAAAGAGATGATCTGACATTTTTTTATATATTTTTTAATACTATTTGATACTTTGATAACTAAATGTTGGTGCAAGCATCAGAGAGACTGCTGTCCAAATTGCACATGTATGGCACATACATTTCAGTATTGCAGTTTAAGACAAGAATTTACCCAACGTTGGGAACTTCAGACTTCTGTTTTTGTCACCATGACATTGAAAATGTTTTGGATTAAGGAGAGGCACTGTTAGCTGGGTCAATGATAGCAATATCAAACATTTGTGAAGCAAACTAATTATAAATTTGGTTTTAAAGTTGTCATTCTCTGCCTTATATTGAGGTTATTTGATTTTGATGATTAGTTTTCATACTCTATTCTCATTCCTACAAACTTCTCTCATTTTGGCCCAGGCTGCTCTGATTGTAGCACGGCTCAGTGCCATGTTTTCAGAAGCTGTATTTTCTTTCCACAGTCTATAATCTGCACTGGGCTTGACACCTGAAGCTGGTGAGCTTAAAGTGCTGACAACACAGTGGTATGACATCACACTGGTAGGTTTATCAAGGGGGTTTGGGTCACGAGCTGTCAGGCTGCTGCTGGCCCTGATCACAGACACAGAGGGAGAAGTACCAAGAGACTCTTTCCCTGTTTATCATTCTCTGTACGCTGTAACGCAGCTGTTAGCCACTAGGAGCCACTGTAGCTCCTATTAATAGCTACTGCTATACTGCCATATGCTCTTCTACCCTGATGTAAACAATGGTCAGGTAACATCACAAGCATCTTGTAGGAGCAGCACAGTCTGGTAATGGCTTCATCTAAAATATGGATAATGTATGTTAGCAGTGGCTGGTTAAAGTGTAACCACATTTGGTTCAGGCATGTGGACTTAAACCTTCAACAATGATTGAGTGCAAGGTCAGCTAACTTAAGCCACACTTAGCTGATACTATGATCCCATGTTAAATAACCTTTGCCTCTCTGTCTGCTTTCTTTGTGTTCTCCCTACATTAGACTAGATGGTGGACCATGATTTAACTCTGCAGTTTAACTGAATTATAAATTACCAAACTCAAAAACTCCAGTCATTGGCTGAGGTTTGATGAAGTTTGCTGCATACCATTCCCTTTCTTCATCATTAAATTTTCTTTATCAATAAACCAAAAAGCAGCTACATGATGTTTAAGATAATTAATTTCAGACTAACTAGTCAACAAGAAAGTCTTGCATTGGGGGCAGCCCTCTGTGAAAAAAACTGAGTATTATTGATCCCTCTCTTTAAAACTGGCTTGTGAGCACGAGGATTCACAGCTAAAACAGAAAAATAAATGTGTACCCTAATCTTTCTCCAGTCTAAACGGAGTGAGGCAATACATGTGAGTAATGTGAGGGTAGATTTACAGCATCTCTTCGTGCTGTAGCCAGAAAAACTGCACTGTTAGTCTCTGTGTGTTTCTGAAACTGTAACGGCAGCTCAAGACCCTGAGAGTATAGTCCTCGATAGCTTTGTTGATTTTTATTTTGCTTTTTTCGTCGTACAGTCTTTCTGTCTTGTTGTGCGTCTGTCTGGTGTTCATATTAGCGGCACGAATGCTCCTGGAGGACTCGACGGAAGGCACGTCAAATACCAAAACCAGAGGTCTCAATGCGGTGAGAATAAAGCTGCTCGACGAGCTTTGCTGACGGCTAAGTTTGACGTCACAAGCAGGAGGTCTCAGGTTTTTTTTTTTCTTTTTTTATCGGAGTAATTTTATGGCTTCAGGGCTGTGAACAAGGTTGTTATCTCCCTACAAAGACAGCGTGTGGTTGTTCTGAGTAACTGCAGCTCTCGTGTGTGTTTCTGTAAAGTGAGTGCGTCCTTCAAGTTCAGTGTTATCACATTTCCTAAACCGTGTCCTCATCCATCTTGGAGATTTCTGAGAGTGTAACAGCGGCCGGTGCGTTGTTTTCCTCCACGTCCTCGTTTGACTTTGAAGGGGAAGGAGGGGCCAACATGGCCGTGCGCTCCTCCTTGGGCTCCTCTCGTTCTCTCCTCTCCTCCTCTTTCCTCTCGCGCTCCAGCAGGCGGTAGTTGATGCCCATCCCGATGAAGAGGATGACGCTGGCGACCATGAGGATGATGCCAGAGGAGATGTAGGTGTAGTCGTAGTGTTGGTAACTGTTATAGAAACTACCTGGAGGTGCAGGAAAGAGAAAAGGCATCTCAGATTTAAAATGTGATTTTCAAATGTTGAAGTAAAATCAGATGTTGCAACCACATCAGCAGACAATTTATCATAAATTCTGATTTTGATGCTGTTGTACTATTCAACATCAGTCATCTCTACTTTACGATCATTATATATGCTAACGTGAATATTAGATTACCCTTTTCTTGATTTTTATTGATTATAATTCTATAAAAACTACTAGGAGTGGGAAAAAAATCAATTCACATAAGTACCGGGATTTTTTGTTTGATGATTTTTACATCGATTTTTTCAAAATTGAAATGCTTTATTTTAGTCTGTGTTAATAAGCCACTTTTAAATGTAATCCAGGCTTTTGAAGAGAGAGCATAAACAGCTGGTTAAAATATATTGCTGAATAAATCCTAAAAACAGACTCACATGTGAAGTGTATTCTTCCTGATATAGTCTGTAGGCATCATCATGGTTCATCTTTTTTGCTGGTGTTATAAAAAGCTAACTAAAGATTACAAAAATTGGCTATATCGTAGAATCCCAATTTAAATCGAATTGGCACCTAAAAAATCGGATCGGGAGAAAAGCTTATTGTCCCAGCCCTAAAAACTACCACCCTCTTGATAACGAGATGCTGCATCTTCAGAGGATAACTAGTGTAACTCTAGTGTAACATTTTTTGGTTATGCTTCTATGATCTTAAACCAAGGTTATGCAACTTCCTGTGTAGATAAAATAAGGAATTTATTTTTTAGAAAAAATAAGATTAAAATGAAGTGGACAGTATTAAGCAGAACAGAAAAGTGGAAATGTTTGAGGTGTAAAAGAGTAGATTAATTTTGTTTGTCCACTGAGCTCAAAAGAAATGAGACATTCAAAAGAGTAGCAGAGTCCTGACTTCACATAAGTGTGTGCACAAGTAGCCAAGGTAAGTACGCAGCTGCTGCCTCTGCAATTGTAAACCATCCGGTGTGACCTGCCTATTGAGAGCGAAGGCAGTGTTAAACCTGCATGTGATGTGACACTCAACATACCAGAGTTGCAGGTCAATTCTAACTCCGAGTAAATAGAGAAAACTTTGGTCTTTTTGAGTTAGCCATCTGGCAGAGATTTGAGGCAGATCTCTTCATACATTAACCCATTTTTAAATTTTATTTTGTGCGAGCCTTGCATGTTGCATCGCTTTCTGGATTCCTCAAAGACTGAACCTAATAGAGCATGGGTCATCAACAACATTTATCCAAGGGCCAGTTCTTTCCTGACATATGATACGGGGGCCGGACTCTAAAATAAATCTAGTTAAGTATTTGTGAATAACATAGTTGGATTTCTTCAGAACTATTTGCATTTCTTAACCATTAAAAATAAGGTCAGTCCCTATCACCTATACTGCTGCAACCTACAAGGAGATACTCTAGCTAATTCTGTAATGGACTTTCAAATTTACCTGCTCCATGTTTGGCTCCAGTGTCCTTTACTGCGTTTGAATTTCTGATCACAGGTGACTATGTAAAACAACTAAAATGGCATCATGTCTGATAAAACAGTTTCAATCAAAGATGTTTTGGGGAAATTTATCAGTAGTTTGGGGGATTTAACAGCAGAAAGATGCCTTTGAAACCACAACAAAACTTTTGCCCTGGATATGTTTCTGAATTTCATTATCATACGGGGCTATGGGGAGCCAGATGTGGCCCCCGGCCGCCAGTTGGTGATCACTGTAATAGAGGGTCAAGATGATCTAACGTGGGATTATCATACATCAAAAAATACTGGCATAAAATGTACATTTTCTTCACATTGAAAACACTAAGAAATATTTTAAAATACTGCAATACAGCAACCCATGTGTACCCTGACTGATCTTATGTTGTCAGACATTAAGTCACAAAATGAAATGGAAGATATTCGTGGAATAAGGGTCCTAAAACTGTACAGCTGTTGGGTCTAATGATAATTGTCTATAAACTGTTTAGTCTGTCCTCATTAGTCAAAGTACCACCATCTTTAATTTAAGACCCCTTACTCTTTCTCAACAAGTAAAAGAAAGACTTCAACATTTTTAATGGCTTAAGATTTCATAAATCTAATTCAAGACTTCTTAACACTCATCAAGCTTTAACCGTGGTGATTGTTAAATGTCTCACCTGTGAGTGGGGGTCCAAGAAGCACCGGCCCACACTCCACGATGGTGACCAGACCGACGGCTGAGGAGAACCTCTGAGCTCCCACCAAGTCCATCAGCGTCTCAAACAGCACTGCGCTCAGCCAGCCAAAGGCGAACCCGAAGAAGATGGCGTAGGCCACAAAGCCCATGTAGTTCACAGACAGCGGCGCCAGCACATGGCACACGCCGTTATAGAGGACGGCGGCAGCAAAGAAGTACTGCACCCTGGGTCTGACCCACTTTGTGTTGGCTAACATCCCCATAGAGGGTCGGGCAAACATGTCAACAAACGCCAGCACTGAGAGCAGGAAGGCGGCCTTTTCTTTGCTGATGCCGATACTTTTGGCGTAATTTGAGAGGAACACCAGAGGAGCGAAGAGACCGAAGAACATGACGACGTTTCCGCTCAGGTAGAGCAGGAAGCCGCGGTGTTTGAACAGCGTCAGGTCAATGAAGGAGTTGATGGTCTGGAAGACCGTCTTCTTCTGCTGAGGCTGGACGGCATCTCCTGTCTTTCCCTCGCCGGCCTCAGAGTCCTGCTTGGGTTGGGGTTTGGGCCCGATGGGCCTCATGAGGGAGCCGGCGACGCAGCAGTTCAGCAGGAGTCCCCCGAGGATGAGGAAGCTGCCTCTCCACCCAAACTCATCGTACAGCCAGGAGTTCAGAGGAGCCAGCGTGGAGAGGAACACGGGGCTGCCGGCCATGGCGATGCCGTTAGCGATGGGTCTACGTTTGTAGAAGTATTTACCGATCATAGTGAGGGCGGGGTTCAGGTTGAATGCAAGTCCCAAACCTGAGGGGAGGCGGAGAGGGAGGAGGCAAAGGGATGAAGCATGAGGCAAGGTCTTTATACATCATACTGGTGATTAACCCTTTAACTCCCAGCTCAACTGTTTGACACTGGTCAATAAATTCAGAAATATTTAATGTGTTGAAAAAAATAAAGCATCAGTGTCAATTTTTTAGGATACAGAAAAAAACTGCAAACAAACCAAAAGAACTGATATTTTCTTTGTGTGGGATTTAAAGGTTTAAAAGCGTAAAGCTGTTATTATTAGTACCATCATGATTTTAAATACTTAACCACTTACTGATGTGATGATTTATATTTATTAGTGCTGTCAGTAGATTAAAATAATTGAGAGATTAATTATGACCTCTAATTAATTAATCTAATTAATCTATTTTTTCATCTCACTTAAAAATTTGCTGAAAAAAGCCTAAACTTCATTGAAATTCATTAGATTTTTGTTGCAGATCAAAAGATTGTTCTACACCCACCAAAAAAAAAGCACAAGAAGCCCAATGCATAAAAACTCTCCAACTTTAGCGGCCCAACTTCAAGCTATCTTATGGAAAATTACGATTTTGCTCTTTTCCCGAGCAGGGATCACTGATGGGAAACCGAGAAAGACATGGAAATGCTGCGCTAACAAGGTCGAGCCATAGTCATGGTTACTCTAGGATATAAAATTTGCTCTCCTCAGAAAGGTGGGTTTTGTCTTTGGCGACATTCATGTCACATGTGGCAGATGATACATCTGTAAATATATACATCTGGTATATTTTAATGTAAGATACGACAGTCTAAGGACTGAAGTTCTGGTAATTTGAGCTAACAGCCATCAAAAGCTGCTACGTCATACTGTGGCTTGATATGATGGTCGGTGGTGAGTGTGACGAGTGGACTGATCATCCAATCACTAGCTGCTCTGGTTTTTTAAGGTGTTACCCTCTAAAATACCTAAACATAGAAATGGGATTAAAAATGAGATTAACATGATTAAAAAACATAACACGTTAATCACAACTGTAATTAATTAATCATGATTAATGCGATAATTTGACACTCCTAATATTTATAAAATCTGTTATTCATCAAAAACATTTTTTGTGTTTGTCAAACTCAGTATCATCCATTTTCAGTTGTTTTGGTTGCTATTTCATTTACAAACATTTCTGTCTTTTCTTATATTGTCCCAAAATTCCAAACTAAGAAAATATGTTCTTTTTTGTTTGTAGTTTTCTCTGCGCCCTGAAGTTTTAATAGAATCAAACAATGATTTGATTTGTTCTGTTTTTTTTAAACATGAAATATCCTTTAATTTATTGATGGTTTCTCTCAAACAGTTGAGCTGGTAGTTAAAGGGTTAAAACAAATCAACTATGACATGGAACGACACACACACATTTTAAGAATTCAAAATGCAGGCAGACTGAGGCAACAGCTGGAAATTCTCTGTTAAATAAAACATGGCAGTGTGGAGCAGATTTCTACAGTAGGACACTGAACATGTGAGCCTGTTTCATCTCTCAGCGGGCAGACTATCCTTCTGACACTTCACTGTATGTGCTGAATATTAATGATGAAGATGTTTTTTAAAAAGAACTGACCTCCCACCACTCCTATGAAGAAGTAAAGCTGCTCCACAGTGTTGCAGAAGGAGGCGCAGACTAATCCAGTTCCTGCCAGACAACCGCCGAGCATGATGATCGGCCGGCTGCCAAATCGGTTCACCAGGATGCTGCTGATCGGGCCTGGAAGGAGAGAGACATCGGATGTTCAGAGTGGTCAAATGATGAACTTGTTTTCATTTCGGGAATGACTTGTATGGCCTGTTTTTCTGTTGGTAAGGTTAAACTATGGAATGGCCTAGAAGATGAGGTTAAATCCAGTAAAAGCCTCTGCCAGTTTAAAAGAAAGTTTATAAAGGAGTGTTAGAAAGGTTTAAGAAGGAAGAGGGGAAATGAGAAGCTAATTTGACAGGATGTCCTTTTTCCCCAGTTTTGCTTTGTATGCTTGGGAAAGAGGGTCGAAGAAAGCAATTTTAATTTTTGTTTTGGTTATTTATTTGTGACGACGGGTTGGAAATGGATATGCCTGGCTTGCCATTTCAAACTGAAGTAGTTTACTTATTTGGGGTTTGTTTGTTGTAATGTCTTTGTTATGTTGTTAGCTGGTAATTGCCTCGTCTGTTTGGTTTGAAATAAATTACTGGATTGATTTCAAAAGATTCACAAGGGCTTATTTTGATAAGTATTATAGATATATGGTATATGTATGTATTTATTTAGAGTCTTGAGGCATATATGGTATGTAATCGAATTCATATCAATCAGAAAATGAGACCTGACATGGCAGGAGTTGGATTTAATAAGTCTGTACTTCTTCCCACTCGTTTTTAAGCATGTATATGAAATGAACTGGTGTCGTTTTCTTTTAAAGGAACCTCTGTTTGCTTACTTTTGTATCGTATGTTGCTATATTTGTATATAATTTTCAATAATTATCTCTAGCATGTTTGAAATAAACTATTAAAACTAAATATTTGGAAAAATGTGAGTTCTAACAGGCCTGATAAGACATTTTAAGCATTTTTATTGCTGTAAATATGAATATTTCAACCAAAATAAGACATTAGAGGCTCAATTGGAGTCACTCTGCTCTTGAAGGTATTTCTAATTATTTCACAGATTAACCAACAGAATAATTTATGAAGTGATACTGAGATAGGGAACTACAATCTGCTGCAACCCTATGAAGAGAACATTAATGAAGACGAAGAAGCAACAGCTTAACGGTTTGATACACTGAGCTTGTGTAACATCCTCTATAATGACATCAGAGAATCATTTCCATTCTTCACCAACAGGGGGTGACCTTGAGACAAAAATACACCAATGACCATGACTGATTATGTAACAACGTCCTGTTGCATGGATCTTGCATTAAGGAAGAGGGAAAGACGGAGAGAGGAAAGAGGGAGGGAATGAGACGTGAGGGGAGCCAGGCGGTGCAAGGTATGGTAATCGTACGTCACAGTGAGCGATGTCTATCAGGACGTTAATGTAAAGAGAGAAGAGACATGAGGGAGAGAATCAGGAGGGTAAAGAAACTCAAAAGAAAAGATTTAAAATGGTAAGATGAAGGAAAGTAAATAGAACATGAATTAGGGGAGTGAAGGAAAGGAGAGACTTCAAAATTAAATAAGGGAGATTAGAGAAGAGAAAGGGAGAAAATCAAGAAATGAAGAGGAGGAGAAAGAAGAAAGGAAGAAGGGAGCCACAGAAGGAAGGGAAGAAAGTCACAGCAATCCACGTGCCTCAGTTTGCGTGCCAGTCTCTCTATGAATGAGCCTTTACATGGATGGAGGCTGACACCGGCTCTGCTGGACGAGAATACAAAGTAAAGGCCAGCAGCCTCTTTACAGCAGGACAGTGTGAGACTACACCACACGCACATTAAGAGAGCACACATTCAACCAAGTTAGCATCCAGTGAACCCGTGAAGTGGTAAATAAAATACCAAACATTAGTTCAAGAACCAAATTAGAAAGTTGCTGCTTATTTCTGCTTATAGCCAAGATGTTTTTATGAGAACTTTTATCTTCAAGTTTGAAAAATAAGTCAAATCAGCAGGTTAGGAGATTCCAT
Source organism: Scarus forsteni (assembly GCA_036419115.1). Lineage (NCBI taxonomy): Eukaryota > Metazoa > Chordata > Actinopteri > Labriformes > Labridae > Scarus > Scarus forsteni. The sequence goes on along the minus strand of JAZDUH010000269.1, from coordinate 3,266,962 downwards.
GAAACATCTCTTTGTTTGCTCTAATAGGAAAACTATGATGTCTGTGAACAATATGATGTTCAACCAGACACCAGACACTAGCCAGGTTTCCATGGAGCCTAATATTTCAATTAGAATCAGGTTAGAAGCCCAAACCGAATAAAAATGCTCCATATTGGGGTGCTGGTTTGGCGGAGTGGTTAGCAACCAGGCACCCCATGTATTTGCTTCTGCCGGTCCAGGTTCAAATCCCGCCTGTGACCAGTTTGCAGAGCGTCTACCCCTACTCTCTCACCCCCTTTCACAAGCCTATCCACTGTCTCCTTCCTATCAATAAAGGCACAAAATCCCCCAAAAATACATAAAAAAAAAAAAAAGCTCCATATTAGCACCTCAATCAGAATAAACAGGTCGAATCTGAATAGAGGCTGCACAGGGGTAGTATATTCCTTTCCCAAACCGATTAAAAGTAAAATTCTGTCATGTAAACGGTGAATCGGAAAGTTGTCCGGCTGGGTTCTGTCTGCACATGCTCTGATGTACTCACTTGCAAACATGGCGGCTTCCAAACAGAGCACACAGCACTGATCTGCCTCTGTGAGTTTGTTTTTTATACAAACTCTCAAAGAACTAAAAATGATCACACACTTAGACGGTAGGAAAACAAGAAATACTGAACTATTTAAAAGAAGCCGTGATAGACCAAAACGTCGAACAAATAAGAAGCCGCTGATTTTTCTGTTCAAAAATCGATCCTCTTTCGCTTTCCTAACAATGAGTAAACAACTTAGAAAAATATAATCCAAAATCTATTCAGTTCATCCTCAAGTCAGAATGGACATTTATACAAAGCTTGATGAAAAATCCTTTCAAGTATTTGCAAGCGAGGGGCGACTATAAGACTCGATAAGCTGCATTACCAGGGAGGTGCACAGCAGGCTGTGTGTAGGTTTTGGCATAAGTTCAGGATTACATGAACCTAAAGCTGAGCTTTGACACAGAGGTATAAATCAGGAGGTAGTTTCATTACTGTACAGTAAATTGTATACAAGACTTCTTGATTAAATCTGTACAAATCACTGCGAGACCACCACAGTCCTTCACCACAAACTTCACATTCTACGAATAACCCTATAAATAAAATCTTTCTAAAAAAAATTAATTAGCTGTAGTCCTGATTTAGTACCAGAGAAGGTGGGAAAACTAAAATGTCAAACATAGGGGCCCACCAAAAGTCCATTTCGTTGCCTCTCATTCATATCCCACCAGCGTCAGGCCCTCTCGATCACAGCGTGCTGGTTTTGCCCTTGAAACTTGGCAGCTGACCACAATGTCTGGAGGCGCAAAGTGCTCGTGCATTCACTCACGCACTCACCCAAATACCTCTCTCTCTGGGACACCTAGTCTCTGTGTTGTCTCTCGCTGAGGGTCTGCAGACCTGGCACTAAGCCTGAAATCTATCTATTGCCATGTTGGTGGCAAAAAGAAAGACTAAAGACCTGAGGGTTCAGGTGCATGCTTAGCCTTTCCTCTGAGGCAGTAAATGAAAAATAACCTGCTCAAGGACAGGACGGACACTCAGCCACACGTACGTAAATCAGGAGTGACAGTCTTTGTTGCTGTTTGGAAAATCACAAAGAGGGCAGTGAGTAATGTTCCCTCAGATATTATATAAACCCCCCTCCCTCCATCATCATTTGCTCCTTTTCACTCCGTTGACAGAAACAAAAACAGAGAAGAGGAGAGCAAAGCCCCGTCCTCAGCTCAGCCCTGACGCAGCATCCACGAGTGAGGAATGAAAAAATCATGAAAACACGTCAGGAGTGAGCCCAGCTGTGACGAGCTTCTACCCCTTCTAAATTTAGCCGTCTTTCAGTCCTCTGCTGAACTGAAGTGTTCTTGTTTTTAACTTTTTTTAGAAATGAATGCTCAGATTTAGAGGTGTATAAGTGAGAGCAGCTGGTGTGGATGAGTCAGACCAACCAGACAGGGGAGACAGCTGATTGGATTTTACCTAAAAACCTGATGAATCACCCTTTATCCCCATTCAGAACAACTCCGTCTGAACCTGTAGGGAAGGTGCACGTACTCAAAAGGTGGGTAAGAGGTAATAAAACTAAAGATGAATGTAATGAGAAAGAACCAATCCTAATTACACTAATATAATCAGACCAACAGACTGTACAACTCCTCACTTAGGGGGGAGGAGGAGTAACAGGAAGACTGAGGATGGGAAGAAGCAGTAACCTCCTGACAGCCATATCTTTATTTATATTTTTATTCACATCTATCTTATTTATATATCTTTTTATCTGCTATAAGATGCTGCTGCTTGTGTGTCTTAATTTCCTTGAGGGAGATTTCAAAAGGAATTAATAAAGTTCTATGTCATCTAATCTAATAATTAGCCAATTTTGAAAATATGTGATTAACTAGAATGAATACTTCTTGTCAATGATCAATAACTGCCCACAAAGAACTGGGAAAAAGGCATTTGTATACTCTTCTCCTTTTGCATGGAACATGCTGCAAAAAGACTGGAAACAAACTGAGCTTCTTTTTTTAAATGCATTTAAATCCAGACTGAAAACACTTGCAACAGCCTCCTCAAATTGTAACTGTTTTTGTAATATTAATTGTAAATTGCCATAATTTTACTGTGTAATCTTGCTGCCTCTTGGCCATGACTCCCTTGAAAAAGAGGTTCTTAATCACAAAGGGACCTTCCTGGTTAAATAAAGGTTAAATAAAAAATAAACCATTTAACTGAGGTGAATACTGTAGTGTCTGCAACTGGCAGAAGCTCTGTATGCACAATATTGTGTAATCATTTACACTCACAGTCCACTTTATTAGGTATGCCTAGGCCTGCCACAATAATAAATCAATTAACCGCACGATAAATAAAAACGTCCTCGGTAAGTTCGCTGGCCTCGATAAACTGACACTTGCATGCATGTTTGTTTTCCTCCTCTCTTTCTACCAAAGAGGCTGAATGAGAAGATGGTTCACTCTGTCCATCTTTCTTAACACCGGGGTGCGTCGGTTCGACAGTAGAATTATTGCGGAGTGAGCATTTGTCACTCATGCGATCTTTGGGGGGGGGAGCCGGGTTGTCATGCGTACACACACAGCGAGCTGAAGTGAGCATCCTGAGGAGTAACGAGGAAACAAACACTAACATGAATTATGGAACGAAAGCTATGGTTATTAAGCCGGCTGCCACAGCACAAGCGTGGAAATATTTTGGTTTAAACAGAATGAACAAGGTGTGAGCCCAAGAACAGTGACGAGCCGATATGGCGAATTTGTTTGAAAGTAGTGGCGATGAAGAAGAAGGGGGGGGTGCAGCGGGGCCTTCGCCTTGACAGTCAGTGCCGACTGTGGCGTTTGGTCTGCAAAGTCAGTATAAATAAAACAGCGGAAAATGGTGCGCACTCACAGACAGTGTCGTTCACTACTTTGAGAAAGAAATGCAGTCCTTCAATACCGTCGAAAAGCCAGCATTTCGGGAAATGTTACAAACGTTTGACAGACACAACAAATTGACTGGGAGAAAGTACATGTCACAAACAATTCCGGAACTGTATAAACTTCATTTTATTTTAGGGATTTTTTTTGTTGTGTTTGTTTTTATTGAAGTTTCGTTTTTTCTTTACAGAGACAGGGTCTATTTTTTTATTGTTTTTGATTTGCATAATTATTTTTGTTTACATGTAATTTTTCCCAAAAGAGTCCATTTCATTTTCATTGTTTTTTTCTCTCTTTTTTTTGTTTGTTAAATTTATTATATTGTTAAATTTATTTTATTTTAAAGATCTTGACCTTCCAATTAGTTAAATACTCTTAAATTTGAAATTAAAGTGTATTGCTTTGATATGGTGTACTCCCTTTATTATGACACATTATAATTACATTTATGAAAAAAATGAAAAAAATTCAAAATTATATTGGTTATAATGTCATTTATCGGCAGTAATTTATTGGACAATTATCATTCAGCAAAATTTGTTATCTTGACAGGCCTAGGTATACCTCAGAAGTGCCATGTTGGACTCCTGGCCTAGATTCAACAAGATGCTAGAGACAGTGTTTGGAGATTTTCTCTATATTATTATGCTAGCATCATGCTTTGCTGTGGACTGGTCACATGCACAACCATGATGCATATTTTCCACTCCACCACATCCCAAAGAGGATCTATAGGACTGAGATCTTGGTCCTGTGGAGGCCACCGGAGTACAGTGAACTCATCGTCATGTCAAAGAAACCAGTTTGAGATTATTTGATTTTTTATATGGTGGTGCACTGTGGTTATAAAGGCATGAACATGGTCGGCATCAAAACTTCAGTAGGCTGTGGCCCTCTTAAAGCTCAAGTGGTGTTAAGAGGTCAAAAGTGTGCCAGTAAAATATTCCCCACACCATTATCAGCATGACACTTTGATACAAGGCTGGATGGATCCATGCCATCAGGTTGTTGCCAAATTCTGATGCTGCCATCTAAATGTGGCAGCAGAACTCAAGACTCACTAGTCCAGGCAACATGGTTTTCTTTTTTTGGTGTTAAAGGGCCCAAAGTGTACCAAGAAAATAACCCTGTATAACACGAAACCATCACCAGCAGACTGAAACAACAACCACACCACATTCAAGTCCCTAGAATCAACTCTAGCCTATCTTACTGCTTGGTTTAAACTTTAGAAAGTTGCTTTGGCCACATCTACATGTCTAAATCTGTTGAGTTGTTGCCATATGTGTTTAACTTCAAAGAGGTGGCTGATAGGTTAGACATAGCAGCAGTTTTGTTTCTGAGAAAGGAAAATCAAATATAGGAAGATGAGACCTGTGAAATGTATTTACTTTAGTTTACAGGGAAAGAGCATTTTTACTGCAGTTGATCTGGAAACTATTTCTGGATAACTATTAATGGATAAAAAGAGCTAAAATTTACCTGACTGCTTGTATTTTAAATCTAAATAGAAGCCTGTCATAGTAATAAGGATAATCAAGGATATAACTCACTGTGTTGCATCATGATATCAAGTCTAATTGAATCATTCCCTTCATCACCACAATAGATTCTGGAATCTAGTGAAGATTCACAGCTCTTATAATTTGGTCATATTTCCCAGCTGGACCTTGTACCAACTTGTGGTCCTGTTTACAGAATGGTGGAAATGCATCATAGTTGAACTACCAGCGAAAAAGCAATGAGTCAGTCAATATTTTTAATAAATCTAAACATAATCACAGCATCTTTGACTGTGTATCTATTCAAAATTTAATCAACTTGTCTGCTGCTGCTGTGGGTCAGTCATCCTCCTCCACTTTAAGCAGCAAGGTCAAGTCCTTCAAACTTGTGCTGGGTCCTATTTGGGGGAAAATGTGAACCAGTGTTGATGTTTTTATACAAACCAGTAGTATGCAAGCAAATATTGTGACTTAATAAGGAAACATAGGACTACATGATTTTGTGTCCAGGGTTGGGTTGGCAAATTTGAATTCAAACTTTGTCCAAACCTTTTTTAAAAAGTAAAAATGCACTGTTGAGAATCAAAATACTACCACTGTTAAATAGCTAAAACTGTAGTGGAAACTAGGACTGAGCAATTAATTGCAAATTAGATTAAATCGCAATATGGCTTGTTGCAATTTTCAAATCGTAGAAGGTTTAATATTTTTAGCCAAAAATGTGTTGAGCATTTTGGCATTTTGGTAGTTTTTTGCAATTTCATGCCTATTTTTTTTTTTACCTCTATTCATACACTTTTTTTTCCCACTTTAAGACCATTTTTACCTTTTTAACCCCATTTTTACAACTTTATGCCTATTTTGCCCCCATTCGTCTTTTTTGGCCACTTTCAGAACCATTTTTGGAATTTTTACATGGTTTTTGAAATTTAATTTCAAATTTAATTCCCAATTTTGCTGCCATAATCAATTTTCCTAAGCCACTTTTGGATTTTTTTGCCAATTTTTCCTTTTTCTTTTTTGGAATTTCATACCTATTTTGCACCTATTTATTAACCTTTTTCCGCTTTCATACCATTTTTACCCATTTTTTACAGTTTCATACCTATTTTGCTTCTGTTCTTCACTTCTCCACTTTTTCTCAAATCTTTTATCCTTAGATTAATTTAATGCCATATTGGTTTTACTATAAAAAGATCTACTGCTTATGTTAGTTTAAGAATACATAAAATGAGGAACATTAAAACAATTGCAGAGTAAATCGCAATATTGGTGGGAAAAAAATCGCATTTAGATTATTTTCTCAAATCGTTCAGCCCTATTGGAAACTAGCTAATACACAATTCTGCATTTTAGCCTCCTCTGGGCTTTTTTACTCTAAAAAAAGCTCAATTTTCCGGACTCAAACCAGGGTCTTTAATATGATAGCTCGCATTCCTTTTTTCTTTCTCCCTTTCTTGCTTAGTCTTAAATTTGTGTTACATTTATGTGATTTGTTTAATCAGTAAATTAAATTGTTATTCTCTGTGACAAAATGTAATAGCTCCCAGAGAAAATATCACATGTCCAACCAAGAAATTGGTTCATTACCTGCAGACATCCCACATTCACATGGATGAAATGCTTGAATTTGCAATTAGTTCATGTATAACTAACCACATTACACATTTAGTCCTTTTCATTGTGGAGCATTAATTGTAGCACTGTAACCGATATCAGGACTACTAATTGTGCTGTTGGTGACTTTACTGTAGGATAAATAGATTATATGATTCTGTTTCAATTTGAAGACCCTGCCAAGAAAACAAATCTTTCCCTCTGTGCCACTGCGTTCATTATCATATCAGTGTCCAGTAACCTAGAGCACTTATTATATAAAACAAGCTCTGTTCTTCCATGCAAAAACTCACATAAAAAACACACTAGGACACACACACAGGCACACACATCGCTCTTTCTTCAGGCTCTTACGCCTCCTACACAAGGGGTCCAGCAGATTGTGATGGATCAGATATCAGCGTTCCCACTCAGCGGCGTTAACATGGACAGACAAAGACGAAAGAGCCTGGAGTTTAAGGAATCACAAAGTTAAGAAACAGATCTGTGTTTGTGACGTAACCACACCTCTTGAATCACTGGGATGAGTCAAATAAGGAGCCAGAGATGGCCAGTTTGCAAAAATAATCCCCTCCTTCAGTTTTCCCAGACTCCCAGCCAGGGTTTTTATTTAGCTGCATGGAGTAGTGAAATTTTAGAAACCAACTGATAACCAAAAATCTCCTCTCATAATGTGCTTTATACATGCAGGCTGAAACAACATCAGTGAAAACTTATCAAAAACAACAGAGTAGGTGTTGGATTGCCCTGCTCTACTGTTAGACTAATTAAAATATCTGAGGTAAGACACAAAAAATCTGAATTTCAAAAGTCAAGCACTGCTGTAAAATTCGACATTTAAAGGTGCTATGAGGAGAATCTATTACCGGCGACATTAAGACTCTGCTACCCATGAGCACATGCAGCGACTATCGTAATGCTGCGTTCCAGTAACCTCGGAACTGGGAGTTACATCATCTCCAAGTTATCGGCGTTCCAGTTGAAGTCGGAAGAAAAAATGCCGATCTACCAGGCTATTGTTAGCTGTTGTTAGCTCGGGAGTGCCAATGTTTCACCAAGTTCCCAGTAGGAAATTCCGACTTCGGGGGACGTTCCAGTTGCAGTTTCCTACTCGGAACTCAGAAATTCCTACTTCTGACTACAACTGGAACGCATCAAAAGACCCAAGCCAAAGCGTGTGTTTGTTGTGATGCTAATGAATGCAGTTTGGACCTTCCTCAGAACTCTGCATTGCTTTACAACTTCTTTTTTCAACAACTTACAGGATGCAAAGCGACGAGGTAATGTATCTCTTTATAGTTAAGTAGCGGTAGTTTTTGATGTGTGACAACAAGCAATTTTTGGAAAACTTAATATTGTAGTTTTGTAGCCAGCTATATATCGCTACTTACAGCCCGGTGCTCTAAGACGTGTCTGAATAATATAAATTTGCTCTAGTTTTAATTGTCTTGTTCCCGAAGTTGAGTATCCAGGCCAGTCCAGCCCTGTCCGACCCGACCAGAAGGCTAAAGAATAGCATTTATAGATAACCTATTTTGATGCTATAAAACTCATCTTAAAGTGTGTATTTCGATCAGGCATATATTTAAAAGTGAGACTTTTTTGTAATTACTTAGAAACTCCTCACAGTCTCTTTAAACATTTTACTCTCTGTATGAAGGCCTTTGGATTGCGGTCTAGCTTTAACAGGATTAAGATACTTCCTATCAGCTAATCTCAAACAATGATGCTGATTTGATGGCGAATAAAAGCTTTTTTCTATTATTTCGGTGGCATGGGGTCCTTTTCCAGCAGTTAAACATAAAAAAACTGGAAAGATCGTAGTTAGATCTTTTCCTAAAATCATTCAGCCCTACTGTGCAGGCATCATCTGATTCTCCTAATGAGAAAAAATAAAGTTATTTATATTTTCGTAAAAATTACCAACATCTCTCTCTAATGTAGTGATATAATATAATAAAGGGGGTAAATAAAAATATAGATACAACAATATATCACAGTAATATGCAGCAAGACTTTGAATCAGCATGTTGCCTCACAAATGGGATTTACCAGTTAAAAGCTTATAAAAATTGTCAACTTCTGTTTTGTGTTGTAGTTCTGCTTCCTGTCACTAATGGGCAGCAAACATTCAGCCAATGATCTTTTCACTATGTGATGCTTTTTGTTCTCATATCTGTCCCATAAACATTAAATTAAGATTAATCATGTTGCAAAGACCACCAGTGTTTAACACTGATAACTTTTTTTGCATTTAATACTGTAAGGTATAAAAACAATTTACAATTTTCAAAAAATGACCATTAAGTTGAAGAAACTGATTTACATCCTGCTTCCAGCACTAAAATGTAATGTGATACAACCCATCATCACCCCGGTATCATGACACACATCATATATCAGTTTATTCTTCACAATAAACACTCCTCATGTCTAATAACATAAAAATACAGCCATGTCTTTTTACTGTATTCGGCTGATAACTGTTTTTTAGTTGAATTACTTCAGAATGCATTTCCTCGTCTCTTGCATCAGAAATGAAAAAAAAAGTTATTCCTGACAGAAGTGAAAAACACTCAGTGTGACACAATGACTGGACTGGAAATAATCTGCTTTTTCATCATTTCCCTGAGGTTTTCTGTTTGGGGGGGTGTCACCTGACTCAACTTTGAGCACATAGCTACTATTCACTCCTGTTTTTCTAAGTATTTTTCAGTTAATTCAACTACATGTATGATTTTACTTCATTCCAGCAGGACACAGTGGGCTCTGTTGATGACATGGGAGGCTTTACTGATTAAAATCTGAAGGTTTTCGTTCCTCTAAATCTCAGACACAATCATGAAAAAGTAAGAAGGCAGCTATGATCCCTGTTCTGAATGTTCAGAAAGTATTTTGTCTGTTGAAATGCCCCATTGATACACTATACTGCCAAAAGTATTCGCTCACCCATCCAAATAATCAGAATCAGGTGTTCCAGTCACTTCCATGGCCACAGGTGTATAAAATCATCACCTAGGCATGCAGACTGCTTTTACAAACATTAGTGAAAGAATGGGTCGCTCTCAGGAGCTCAGTGAATTCCAGCGTGGAACTGTGATAGGATGCCACCTGTGCAACAAATCCAGTCGTGAAATTTCCTCACTCCTAAATATTCCCCAGTCAGCTGTCAGCTGGATTATAAGAACGTGGAAGTGTTTGGGAACAACAGCAACTCAGCCACCAAGTGGTAGGCCACGTAAACTGATGGAGCGGGGTCAGCGGATGCTGAGGCGCATGGTGAGAAGAGGTCGCCAACTTTCTGCAGAGTCAATCGCTACGGACCTCCAAACTTCATGTGGCCTTCAGATTAGCTCAAGAACAGTGCAGAGAGCTTCATGGATGGGTTTCCATGGCCGAGCAGCTGCATCCAAGCCTCACATCACCAAGTGCAATGCAAAGCGTCGATGCAGTGGTGTAAAGCACGCCGCCACCGGACTCTAGAGCCGTGGAGACACGTTCTCTGGAGTGATGAATCACGCTTCTCCATCTGACAATCTGATGGATGAGTCTGGGTTTGGCTGTTGCCAGGAGAACAATACTTGTGGGACTACATTGTGCCAAGTGTAAAGTTTGGTGGAGGGGGGGTTATGTTGTGGGGTGTTTTCCAGGAGCTGGGCTTGGCCCCTTAGTTCCAGTCAAAGGAACTCTGAATGCTTCAGCACACCAAGACATTTTGGACAATTCCATGCTCCACCTTTGTGGGAACAGTTTGGAGCTGGCCCCTTCCTCTTCCAACATGACTGTGCACCAGAGCACAAAGCAGGTCCATAAAGACATGGATGACAGAGTCTGGTGTGGATGAACTTGACCAGCCTGCACAGAGTCCTGACCTCAAATCAATAGAACACCTTTGGGATGAATAGCTGGGTTTCACGTGACGTCACATTGTCGCATAGCGACAGCGTGCAATTCAGATGGAGGGCAGGAGGTAAAGTAACGTTAGAACTTGCGGTGATAAGCAATCAAGATGCCAATGTTTTGTGTTGTTTACGGGTGCTTTAAGTATATCACAAATTAACGTCCTCGTGTTCTTTGACTGTTGGGCTAACGTCGCCGTTCAGATTTGTCGCGTATTTGTTTCCATGGTTTGTGTACATCATAGCCGCGACTGCTAGATGCTAGCACCTTAACACATAAAAAAGAAGAAAGACTCACCCTTGCGAAGACCAAACAATAACCATCCTGTAGTAGTTTGGTACCGAGGTTGTGGACCCACCCGCTGATGAAAAAGTTGTATGCCTCCATACTTTTATAGGCTTTCATCTGCTGTTTGGTATGGTACGACGTTTGAAGAACCAGACAGTTTGCGATGTCGATAGCCTCAATTGTCGGTAAATCTTTTGTCTCTGCTGAAAACTCGCTCATCTTCATGAGATATGGATCACGCCCACCGTATCTGTTGATTAACTGATACGGTGAGCGGTGATTAACGAGGTTATGGACCCACCCGCTGATGAAAAAGTTGTATGCCTCCATACTTTTATAGGCTTTCATCTGCTGTTTGGTGTGGTACGACGTTTGAAGAACCAGACAGTTTGCGATGTCGATAGCCTCAATTGCCAGTAAATCTTTTGTCTCTGCTGAAAACTCGCTCATCCTCATGAGATATGGATCACGCCCACCGTATCTGTTGATTAACTGCTTGTATCTATTTCTTGAAACTGGATCTAGATCGGCACAATACGAACTTTCGCCGGTCTTCTTCATAGATTCCATGTTTACTTCCTGCCCTCCATCTGAAACCACGCCCTCTTCATACGTCATAATAATCACGTGACTGAAACCCTCCTATTAGAGCGCAGACTAAGAGCCAGGCCTTCTTGTCCAACATCATTAAAATGTGGTATTTACTTTTCTTCTCATCTGTTTTGTAATGTCCCTTTTAAATGTGTGAAGGGGAGCCTGTCAAAGATGAATTTCTGTCACTTGTGACAGACATAGTTTCTATCTATCTATCTATCTATCTATCTATCTATCTATCTATCTATCTATCTATCTATCTATCATTGTGTGACCTCACAAATGCGCTTCTGGAAGAACAGTCAAAAATTCCCATAAACACTCCTAAACCTTGTGGACAGCAAGAGTTGAAGCTGTTGTAGCTGCAAAGGGTGGACCGACGTCATATTGAACCCTATAGATTAGGAATGGGATGTCATTTAAGTTCATATGTGAGTCAAGGCAGGTGAGCAAATACTTTTGGCAATATATTGTGTATATCATGCAGCACTCAACAATCTCTTCAAAAGCCAAGCTCAGGTCAAGCTTCAGTGATCACCCACTGGAGAACAAAATCATCAGGTGGTCAACATCCCCACTGTTTTTGAAATATAAAGAGGGTTTAATTCCATTGCTCTCATCTCTTTCTTCTATATTTCTTTCCTCTTTTAAAAATATTTTGTTAATAGTTTCAAACATTTAAGATGAGAGGCAGCACCATCTCAACTTCCACTGAACAACTCCTTCGTCTTTGTTAGATTTGACTCACACCTAAAAACCAATAAACCCAGCTCTTGTGTGATGCAACACCTTCTTCCTGTAGAACATCCTGTGTAACCAAAACTGGCTCACAGTATTAGTCAGCTCTCCCTGACGTCACACTGGCAAAACAAAGTTAAAACGTATCTGAGGCTTTTTACTGATGGTGTGTGTACGTGCCTCGCATCATGTCTAAGCAGCGAGTAATATGTTTATGGTAATTTATGCTCCTGCTAAGCCAATCAGACTTCACTCCTCCGGCAGTGCGAGGTGTCAGGAGGCACCAGTAACTGGGGACCTGGCTGAACTGTAAATCAGGGAGGAGGAAAATTCAGAGAAATTACAGGGAAAAATGCTTATATCTGGCTTTCGTTGTGCAATTTCTCTCCTCTTCCTCCTCCCTTCGGTTTCTCCCTCAGCGTTTTCCTCGTCCAAACTGCTGAGTAAAGCTGCAGGCTGGCACGCAGATCTAAAGAGGGCAACGAGTGAGTGGAAAGAAGAGGGCTTTTTAAGAGATTTTAAGGTTTAGAGAGCAGGGGGACGAGAAAAGAACAAGCTGATTTCTGTGCACACAGAGAGCATTGATTGAAAACACACAGCGAGACAGAGAGAGAGGAAGAAAGAGGAAAAAGCTCTCTTTGTGTCTTGACGCTGAAAAAGAGAAACCTGATCTGAAACCTTACCTAATCTCAAACTGGACCAGTCTCTTCCTGCTTTTTCATGTAAATTCTTCTCATCGCTGCAGAGCAAATAAACCATCTGCTTTCACTTAATTTTAAAGGCACAGCTACCTATTTAGGTCAAGCAGCACAGAAGAGACCCCTCTTTATGTCTACTAAACTAAAAATTCAGAGTGAGTGTAGCAGGCAGCAGTGCTCGTACAAGCTTTGGCATGAAACCTGCAATTACTGAATATATCTTTATAGTTGGTTTGTTATCCTTGTGTGTATCCAGCAGCTTTAATTGGACGATGAAATGGAAATTGTAGACTTGATTTCAAGCTTTTGGCTCTCCCTCTGACTCCGGGTGTTATTCAAGCTGTGACTGAAGCAGAGAGATGGAGAACTGATTTACGAGTAAGAAGAAAGAGAGGGATAGAGACATAGGGCGAGCATAGGCAGATAGAAACATCTGTGGTTGTTTTGCTCCAGCGGAGGTCAAATGATGGCAACTGATTACGAAAGCTGTAACGTATGTAAGACAAATTGCTCTGGCAGTTCTAGAAATAACCACATCTCACTTTACATTAAGCAACATTTCCAGAAGCATGGAGTTACCCAAGATTGGGTCATGATTTAAAAATATTTGGATGTCTATTTATCTAAAAAAAAAAAAGTTCAAGCAACTGAAACCCATCTTTACCCCTTTAGGCCTGGAGCTGTCTAATAACAAAATAGCAACAGAGGCCTTACAGGAGTGGGATCGGTCCAGTATAGCCTGTATGTGAGCACATGTGGAGACTTGCTGTGCCCATGCTAACCTAACTTGCCATAATGTCGTTCTGAACTCTGTATGAATAGTTTAAGTCCGGCAACTAAATTGCCAGCACCAGATTTGGAAGTCTTCAAACATTTACACCACAAAATCCCAGTCAAATGTTCTGTCCAAGTGTAACACAGCTTAAAAAACCACACTGGCTGGGTGCTGGATTGGTGGAGTGGTAAGCAACCAGGCAAGACTCGTATACATACTTCTGTCCCAGGTCCAAATCCAGCTTGTGGCAGGTTTGCAGAGCATCCTCCTCTACTCTCCCTTTCATAAGCCTATCCACTGTCTCTCTCTCCACAGCATGCCCAAAAAATAATCTTAAAAGAAGAAAGGCACTGCTTAATGGCCTCTGCCATGCTGCTGTATTGCCCTCAAATTCAGATGTAACTTCAGACAAATGTATAGCACTGGTAGAGTCTTGTAAGATGAGCACGGTTTGGAGATATTTAATCTATAAAAGAATAAAGAGAATATCATTCAGAAACATTTTGGTGGAAAAATCAGGCCTCCACATTCAAGAGCTCAAACACAATCTTCAAAATCAATTTCAAAGACTTGCTATGACTTTAAGAGACCTGATTAGGGATGTGAATTGATAAGAATTCATTAATATCAATGCTGTTATCAATTCTTATTATTCAAGTTACTAATTGATATCCTCTTGATTCTGTGTTGAAAAGTTTGGCCTGGAAAGGTTTTCAGTGGCATCAGTGGTAAACAAATTAAACTCCTTAAATTCAATGCTAAACTGCATGGATAAATTCTTCTGTACGTCACTGTTGTTTCCACTTATTTCATCCTTTTTGACCACTTCGACCTCCTGTCTGCCATGATGTTTTACTTCACTATCATTCCTGCTGACTGCCTCTGATAAATCCAGGACTATTAGTTTGAAATACATGCAGAACAAAGTGGAAGGAAAAGACTTATGACATCAATTCCCTTAACAAGTTGTTTTCGATTCCCAACTGGATTTTGTTCTGACTCACATCCCTAGGCCTGCCATCCTTAAAAACGCTCTGAGAAGAATTAAACTTTTCAGTGCTTCAGAATGAATGAAAAACAATACAGTTAGGTGTGTCTGATTTCGCAAACACCCCAATAGGTTGATTTGATAAAGATTGTAATTTGCTAAAACGTTGAAAGCCGGGGTGCTAAATGTCAATTTAATTACGTGAATTCCTGCTCTTTGAATGACAATGGCTCAGTTTTCTCCCAAGAGCAGCAAAGAGACTTGGACAAGAGAGAGTGTGTGCATGTGTGTGGACAAAGACCCTTTTATTGCCTGTAGTACAAGCACCATGTTGCTGCCAGCGTCTATTTTATTTCTTGAATCAAAGTGCCATTTAGTTTGAAGAACTTTCCGTGGCCTGTGGCTTCAAAAATTACATTTTCAACATTTGAGGGCAGTGTAAGGAGCTGCAGAAACCCAATTTAACGGCTTGACCAAAAGAAATTTCACCATATCCAGTATAAAAATATGGACCTTAACTGAAGGCTAAAGGTGCTGCACTGATAAGAGAAGCCTAACTTAACATAAGCAAAGAAAATTCACATTGTTTACTAGGGATTGGATGAAATATTGTTTGGCAATATATTGCGATACAGTACGTGACGAAATGCATCGAGTTTGAAAAAGATGGATCGCGAAATAAAGACGTCACGTCCGGTAATAGCGCATGTGACCAGAAGTGACGACAACAAACATTAGCACCAACTACCTTGCCTCCAAAAAGCCGAATGATGGAGTCAAATGAGGTCGAAATTGAGGACGCTCCGCCTGGATACAAGTCATCTGTCTGGCAGTATTTTGGCTTTCTCATTAAAAAAGACGAAGACGACGAAAACAAGCCTACTGCTCGTTAGCATACACTCTCTCTAACCTCTCTAGGATTACAGAGAGTGTTATTGTTTGTGTTTGGCCTGTTAGGCCTTGTGTTTTCCTGTGTGCAACTCAAACAAAAACAAATAAGTTGTAATTACACAGTAATATTTTTTATTTTTTATTTTTCTGATATTGTATCGTGACGTATCGTATCGTGACCCGGGCATATCGAGGTGCACCGTATCGTGACTTAAAGTGCATCGTCCCATCCCTATTGTTTACCCCTGTAAAAAACTAAAAAAATGCCTAATTCTGACTGTATATTTTCTCAAGTTGAACTCCTTCTCAGCTAAGCACAGTTTTAGCCAGCATTTGATAAGATTTTAAATCATGCACTCATATTCTGAGGCACTTCAATTGTTCTCAGAATATCTTTATAGAGTGAATATGGCTTTCACGAGACATAGGTGAGTATAAAGCTGACCTTGACTTTTGACCAACAAACTCTGATCAGTTTAAGCACGAGTTACAGAGGCTTTCGCCAAGTCGGACAGAAATCCGTCTGGGTGCTCTTGAGGTGATATTGTTTATACACGACTGATCCAAATCAACAGACAAATCATAAAGCAAACAGCCCTCTCTGTTTGGCAGCATGGATGCAAAATAAAGAAAAGCAACCAGCTTTAATGCAAACTTCTTGTTCTTAGTTGCATCATATTAAATTATAGATGTATGTTTAAGCCCTCACTTTAATTTTGCTACATGTTTTCTTGAGCAGCAACCACTGGCTCGAGTTAACTAAAGTGAGAAGTCCTCCATTGTGGGCCAAACTAAAGTCAAACAGAAACACCCAACAAGCTCCTGTCAGCACTTTGCCAGTCAAAGTGTTGGAGAACATCCAACAGGCAGAACAACACACCTCTAAGTCTGTCTGCACAAATCAGAGATTACAGGCTAAGATTCAGAAATCCGTAACCGGACGAGGCTGGATTAGCTACTGATATAAGGCCTGGAAAAGGCCTGAAGCTGCTATGAGTAAAATTTAATAGTTTTATTTGTTTTCTCAGATGTCAGGAGGAAGCAAAGTTAGTAAAACACACAAGCACTCACCTCCTGCATACATAACAGCCAGCATGATGGAGGAGATCCATGACACCTGACTGGGAGTGGCACTGAAGATGACCTCGATCTCCTTGAAGAAAACGGTGATGGATTTGGGGAAGGCGTAGGAGAAGCCGATGGAGATGAAGGCTCCAACCACCACCGCCCAGCCCCAGCCTCCTTCAGGAGGAGTGTACCCCACAGGCCCGCCAATCGCTGGAGGCATGACTGCTCACGAGGAGAAGGGTGAAGACGAAGAAATGGTTTGAGCTCCTGCAGGAGGTCAAAGCAGCGGCACAGATGCTAAAGCCTGCAGGAGAAAAGGAGAAGGCAGGCGATTAAATAAAGCATTGAGGATTTCATCTTAAACTTTACTGTTGTTTTGAAGCTTGAAAAAACAACAACACATTGAGACAAAACAGGTTCAAACAACATTAAAATACAGAAATAGAAAATACAAAAAAGGCAGTGCAGTTAAAAATCAGACGGGACATATTTCAGTAAAGTAAAGCAAAAAGCAGATCATGCTCAAAGAATTAATCAATCTAAGCACTTTAAACTTCATGTTAAAGCTTATCTTTTGCAAATCCAAGCAATAAAAGCAGCTAATTTTGGCTATGAAGCATATTACATCCTTAGGCTTTTGTACTGTTCGGGGTTAAACTTAAACATTAACTTAAACATTAAACATTGACTACAGTCCTGTCCCATCAATTAAAGAATTTCTAAAATTTAAGCCTTAAATTCAATACTACATGAGGTGACCACAGTGACTGACTAAATAATTAGGTATGTACACCGGCTGTAGTAAAAAGTGAAACCATATCTGTGCCACACTTTAAACACTTTCTCAACTAAACTTTGGATCAACCTACTGACTCCGAACATTGTCCATTCTCCATGAGAAACTGGGGGGTTATTGTTTTATTGTATTGTTGCAATAATAAAACTAAAAAGAGCTTAACCATAAAAAAGAAAATGAGATCTTCAATTGCCTTCAAACACACAGCTCTTTATAAACTTTCCAGTGCAAGATCATTTTAATTATATTCACAGAGTTAAAGGGCTTATTCAATAGTTTTAAGGAGAAAAAGCAACTTGCAGGATTCCTTACACAGTTGTTTCTGCTTTCATGGATATATGACTCAATTAATCATCTGTAATTTACGTACAGACAAAACTTTTGTAAAGTTATCTAGTAAATCTTGTTAAAAGACAAGATCTTTTTGCCTCTTTTGTTTAAATATGTGTATAATTCAGCATGACTATCGATGGGAAAGGAGCTACAGACAACTACTGCTTGCTTGATAACTGCCAAGCTCTGTAATATTCACTGCCTGTTTGTTTAAATCGTTGAAATGAAAACAAAAATTTGATCACAAAAAAAACATGAAAAAAGGCAAAAAAGTTCAACAGTGACTAAGGAAAATTGATTATAGCAGCAAAATTGGGATTAAATTTCAAAAAGCATGTAAAAATTCCAAACATGGTCTAACAGTGGTAAAAAAAAAAAGACGAATGGGAGCAAGATAGGCATAAAGTTGTAAAAACTGGGTTAAAAAAGGTTAAAATAGGCATGAATTTGAAAGAAACATCACAATGCCAAAATGTTCAACACATTTGGGTTAAAAATATTGCACTGTCTGCGATTTGAAAATTGCAACAAGCCATATTGCGATATAATCTAATTTGTAATTAATTGTTCAGCCCTAGTGGACTTAATCAAAATAACTGTTGTTTAGAGTAACTGTTAATGAAATTAAAAGGTCATATTTCTGCACTAAAGGCTTAAACCCCCACACATGCACATGCAAGAACAAATACACACCTAACAAACTAAATAATCAGATTTGGGCTCTTTCTCCGTGTTCTGCAGCTTTAGCCTCGTCAAAAGTAGGAGGCATGGTGCTTAGCATTCATTATAGCTCTTTATACTCTAGTGTCCCAGTTAGCTGTGGTAGAGGCACATGAAGCCTACAGCACAATACAAATCAGCTGACTGAACAGGCTGTTTGCCAAAATGTAGTGGAAACTGTCCCTCACGATTCCCTCCAGCTAGAGGAAACATGCTCTTATGACTTTTTATATTTGATCAACCAGCTCATTGTCACGTGGCACCAAGAAAAGTTACAAATACTGCTCCATTCCAAGCTGGAGCATTCAAGTGTTTGTTTAAAAATGCTTTTTTCAGGTAATCAAATATCAAAACAAGTGCAGATTTATTTTGTAATCTTTTGAGATTAACGTTGACTTGTGAAAATTAGTTTCTACTAAAATAACACAGACAGGTGGCTCCAGACTCTTTTCTTTTAACTTGTTTCGTGTTCTAATTGATGATTCTCTTTCTTTCTCTGCCCATATTCAGCAGCTTGCTGGAAAATTAAAACTGAAGTCAGGTTTTTTTCTTTAGAATAAAGTCTTGTCTCTATTTTGAGTCTAGAAAGAGACTGGTTTCTGCTACATTCATCATTCTGGGATGCTGTGTGTCGTGGAGCTCTGAGGTTCATCACTGGTTTTAAATCTCTTACTCATCAGTGTTTGCTGTATGCTCGTGTTGGACGGTCTTCTTTGTCTGCATGCAGACTAAATGTATTCTTGGTCTGCTCCCATCCTACCTTCTGACCTATATCAGTCAGAAGAGCACACAATCTTATAATCTTCGTTCCCCAGGTTTTTTTGTATCGTCTGTTCCAAAAGTAGGAACTGAACTGGGAAAAAAAGGTTTAGGTTTACTGCTCCACATGCTTGGAATGATCTACAAAAGATCTGGGCTGCGGTCGAATAGTACTTTTTACTTAGGAAGGTTTCTAACGAGGAGTTTGTGATAAGAGCTACATAGTTTAAATGCTTAGGAAAGGCGGCTCAATGCTTCCTTTAGCATGTCCTTAGGTATAGGATACACCGGACTATCCTTTATGAAAGGAGCGGAGAATATTCCGTCCCACAATTCTCTGCAGAAACAGCATTTATAAACAGAGTGTTAGCCGACAGCTTCCGAATTCAACCAAATAATGAAGAACAAAAACACACCGACTATGTGAGTTACCACTGCTATTCATCCTTTCAAAAGTTAGCAAAACGTGCCAGTAGTCTGATTCTTTGAAGAGATCAGAATATGAGACATTTGATGATAATTATGTTTTTAATTTGGTTCAATATTAAAAATGTGTACACTATAAAATTGCAGGCTTAACAATTTATGCCTTTCTTTGATTCAGCTCCATTTATTTTCCTGCACTGATTGGTGTTCATGTTGATAATGAGTAAACAAATTTATTTAAATCCTCACTTCCAACATCGGTTATGCGGACGTAATTTTTTATTATGTTCAAATTGTCTTCTATGATGTATCTTTTGTAGTCCATCTTCTTAAAATTGTAGTTTCATCGCAGCAGTAACATTCGCCGTCACATGATGACGTATAGTAGTGAAAATGTAGTCGAATTCTCTCTGCACGGCAGTTTTCTTTTCCTAAGTCCTTCTGAATTCTCCTTTCCATAACCTCATGACGTGTTCCATCGGGGTTAAGGAAAAGTAGTTAGGAAAAGTAGCTTAGCAGGTGACTATTCGACTGCAGCCCTGGTTTCATTAGACACCTGAAAGATGATGTTGAGCAACTTGGATTCGGACACATCTGGCTGCAGATGTTTTGACTGACACATTCTTATGTGGACAATCCAAGCAAAAACTGGCTGTCTGAAATTGTGACTTTTCCTTCTTAAAGTATTAAATTCTTGGTTTCTGTGTTTGATGACAGCATGTGTGTGTAAAACTGTTGTATGCGCTGTTGTCTTGGCCAGGACACTCTAGCAAAAGAGATTTTTAGTCTCAATGAGGTTTTACTGGTTAAATAAATAAAACTAAAAGCAGCCAAATGAACCTCTCTATTTATTTATTGAAATACAAGACTGCTGCCTTCCATTGTTCAGACTTTGTTGCTGTTGTTTGCAGGGAAATACACGTGCACAAACTGCATGCAGACATCTCCAACAGCCCCTTATCCAGTGACAGAGCCAGCTCGACCTTATCTCACACCGTCATCCTGCACGCAAGCTGCACACCAAACTGTAACGTGTGTGCTGCTGAACTACTGCAGGCTTGGATTAAATATTTCAGTGACACACAGACACATTTACCGCCACCAAAAACATCTGGAAGCCCCGCAGCTGGTTTAATGAATGCATCCATCTAAATGTCCTCTTTTCCATTCAGGCTGCTGAACATCACGGAGCTATTTATGGCCCACTCTTGACATCCACTCAGCCACTGTTTGGGACAGTCACCGTACATGGACTCCGGGATTCACAAACCACACAGGCGCTTCACATTAAATATGCATCTGTATCTGAGGAAACGCTGAGTAAGCCTGGCCTGTAAAAGAGGATATGAAGAGAGCAAATACCCTCAGAGTGGAGTTTTTGTGGCTATTTTTCCATACAGCAGCCATCTTTTAGGACTCTATGCAGGCCTAGCATAACCCAAACACTAATTCATCAGTTCAGTGACTTATGAACAGGCAGCCAGGTGTCAGGCAGCCCTACATGGTGTTTAGGCCTGAATCATGCTGTAAACAACCATGCTCCTGCAATCATTACACTGTCAGCTTGTTATGGTAACTGGTTCACTCAGATCTGTGATCACACTGAGAACACAAAGCTGCACACAGCTTTCACTTCTTTATGTTACCACGAGGATTTCCTGTCTCTACGCCACAAACAACAGAGTTTGGAGCACTCCGAGGACTAAACTTACAGCTGTTAGCTCAACAGATGTCAGTTTGTTGATGAATATACCAGTGGGACAAAATCCAAAATGAGCCACATGGAATATTGCTGTTATTAATGTTTTTGCTGCTCTGTGAGTTTTAGCATGTGACATGCAACTATAGGTAATTTCCTTTATTTTTATGTCTTTCCGTCCTATTATTGTGCTGTCAGTATTATTATAACTATTAATCTTATTACTATTACTGTCATCATGTATATATAAATAAGAATCAGTATTTGTATGTATATGTATGAGTACACAGACATGTACACATATATGTGTAATCATTAGTATATTGTATGTATAAATGTATGTATGTGCATGTGAATGAGTCTATATAAATACATTTTTCTGTAGACAAAGAAAAGGAGTGCTACCTGGACTCGACAGAGTTTGTTTGAGGTGCTCTTTGGAAAGGGATTCAAAAAGTCCTTGAAACAAAAAGACTCTCTTTATACTACTAAAATGTCTTTATTTTAACGGCATGGTCACGTAGACCTTAAAAACAAACTTCAACGCATTTCGGCATCAAGCCTTCATCAGGAAGTCATGCAAACAAGTCATGTTAGGTGTACATGACCATGCCGTTGAAATATAGGCATTTTAATAGTATAAAGAGAGTGCCTTGGAGTCTCTTATTGTTTCAAGGAATTATGTTTTTCTGTTTGCCTTTTTTATTTGTTAATTAACTCGTATGCTTAATGGTTTGTTATTATTCTCTTTCTGCGGCATGTAACAGAGTAGAGCTGGTTTGTACCTTGTTTTATGTGGAAACTGTGAAAAATAAAGAACTAAAATATAAAAATAAATATCATGGATGCTTATGCTATAAGACCATAGATTATGCTTATACAGCCTGGATAAGAAAAGTGAAGTATTTCTTTAATACATGCCAGATGGACCGTTTCATATCTCCATGGTCAGGTTCTGAAACTAAGATCAAATGGGCGAGTTAAAGCAGTTTATGTTTGAGTAAGTAATGCCGATTTTTTAAAATAATTATTCATTTATTTCCTGATCTGATAAAATGATCCAACCTGTATAACATGATGCCGAACAAGCTAAATCAAAATCACTGAAACAACGTGTGTGCATGAGACACAAAAAAACAACATCATGCTAGCTGGCAATTTCTTTTTCTGAAACCTGTTTGGTAAATGTTTCATGTTCATCCACACCTAAACAACGTTTGGAATGGTCCAAGCCTTAAAGAGTAATAACAGTGACTCACAGGGTGATCGGGCAAACATCTTTTCAGGGTTTGCAGGGAGGTGGAGGCTAAAGGCAAGTTAGAGTCACCAGTTAAGCTTATGACAAAGGTTTGGACTAAGGGAGGTGACTGGAGTACGCAGAAAAAAACAACACATGCACAGGAGGAAGATGCAAACTTCACACCAAAAAGTCTTAGTCCAAACATGGAGTTGAACTAGTAACTTTTTTGCTGTGAGTTAACAGCACTATCTGCTAGTGCTGGGTTTAAAAAAATCAATTTAATCAATTTAATTGATTTCCCTTTAAATGGTTCATAATCAATCGATAAAATCCAAAGATCAATCTTTTAACTTGGGTAGTTTTTTCTTCACTGGACGTGCAGAGAAGCAGCCTGTGGTATCAACCTTGCTAGTCTCATGTGATCAGCGTTTAGCGTTGCTTTCCACTGAACAAGATCTCATGAGATGTTACTGCAGGCAGTCAAACAAACATGGCGGAAGTGAGTAGCACTATAGGAACGCCACCGGCAAGTTTAAAAGCTAATATTTGGATGTGTTTCAGATTTAACAAGCTCGAAGGAAAAGAGGGGTTCGACAAAAAACAAGTAATATGTATTAATGTAAATCCATGACATACTGTATGATTAGTGTTGCTGCTTTGGGTCCAGTTCTCAATTTAAAAAACATTTAGAATGTACCAGGTCTAAAGGGCACTTTTTAAAGTTACATCATTATTTTAATTAAGACTACCCAGACTAAATAAATATCCAGTTGAATCGTGAATCGATTTGAGACCTTGTAATCGATACCCAGCCCTACTATCTGCAGCACAACAGTAAGTCATATTCACTACAGACTAAAACAGATTAAACAACAAAAAATTCTTGCTAATTTTAAATAACATACTGTCCTAGGATCACACAGTTTTGTTCCACAGCACTTGAACAGCATTCAAAAGAACCCCAAGCTGATTGGACTAAATGCTCGTAGCCAATGAACCGGTCATCTGTGATCAATACTATTGTCAGCCGGAAATTGCAAAACATTAATTCCCTCCATTTCAGTAGGGTCCTTCAATGAGGTCTGTGCTTAAGTCCAGAGATACAATTTCAACTCTTTGTCTTAAGACAGTTATGTAATCTCATCTCCGTGCTGCTGCAGTTCAGTCGCTGACTTGATTTAGCAGATGTAAAATCCCCCTGACGTTGTTTTCAGCACCATAAGTCAAAACAGAAATCAAATTTTTGTGCTGAAGCCAGCAGGACAAAAGCCATTTATTCAAACCGAGAAGGCAGCATAATGTTACAATTCTAAATTTACAGCCCCTTTAGTACAACTATTATTTAAATTTATGGACACTTCACTTAATTACTGGCAGAACAGAGCACAAAATATTTCTGGTGTTGGTGGTCTGTATTGAGCAATCTCACTCAGATGCGCAACAGCCAGATGATCAGGGGATCCTGAAAAACTTACGTAAGGATACAATAATCAAATGAAGTTGAACCTCTATTTTCTCAACTGTATCACCAAAAAAACAAAATATATTGGAAAAAAATAAAAAGACCTGTATCAACCAATGTGTGCAAATGACTATTTGTGCTGTAAAACATCAGAAAGTGAGCTACGAGTAGTTTTCACATATTGTTTCAGTGACCACACACATTTCCAGAACTTGGTCTGCAGTATAAAATGACTTTGTCCTCATTTTACTCTAAATACTAGTAAAAAGAGCTGTGACATGATTGCACAATCCTGTGATTTTTAAAGTTTGTCTGTCGGCACCCAAACTGTGGAACGCAGTACCTGTAAATGTGCGGACTGCGAATTGCCTTTCTACCTTTAAAACACAGCGAAAGACGTACTTGTTCACCTTGGCCTTTGGTGGAGTATAGCTACTTTTATTTGGAACTTTTATTGGTTTTACTGGGAAGTATGCATATTTATACTGTGCTGTACCTTTTCTTCTTGCTTTTATTTGTTTTTATTACTTTTGTTTTTATTGTTTTATTGTTTTTATCATGTCTGCCTTTTCTACTGTTAAGCACTTTGGTAGGCCGCTGGCTGTTCAAAGGTGCTATATAAATAAAGTTAACATTGACATTGTCATGAGGCAGATCCAACTCGCAAAAGTTTCAAGCCAACACGACAGTTTACCATCAGAAAATGGTTAAGCTTATCACCACCTTTAAAGGAGAAGGAGGCAAAAGCTATCAAGCACAGCCCAGTTGTGCCAAGAGTTGAAAATCACTTTGAGTCTCTAAATCAGGGGTGTCCAAACTATGGCCGGGGGGCAAAATGCGGCCTGTTGACTATTCTGAATTGGACCCCGAAACAGTTGAATGAATAAAGACATTTTGATTACAGCAGCAAATATCATCAATAATGCATATTTTCGCCATATTAATGTTGTCAAAAGGTCTCAAAAGTATTCTTGCAGTTTACTCTTGTTTTGTGTCTGACAGTGAAGATAAGTGTCTCCCATCTCTGCTGCTCAAAGGGTCATTCTCTCCCTGGCGAGGTGTGAATGCAATAGGGGAGGGAGAAAAAAATCGATTCACATAAGTATCTGGATTTTTTGTTTGACGATTTTTAAATCGATTTTTTTTTTTTGCTCAAAAAGCGATTTTTTTCCAAATTAAAATGCTTCATTTTAGTCTGAGTTAAAAAGCCACTTTAAAATGCAATCCAGGCTTTTGAAGAGAGAGTTTAAACAGCTGGTTAAAAATGGACTCACACGTGATGTGTATTTTTCCTGATATAGTCTGAAGGCATTATCATTGTTCATCTTTTTCTCTTGTGATTAAAAAGCTGACTGAAGATTGCAAAAATCTGCAATATAATAGAATCACAATTTAAATCGAATCAGCACCTAAAAAAAAAGAAAAGAAAAGAAAAGAAAATCGGAAGAAAAGTGTATCATCCCAGCCCTAGAATCCAGTGATGGCCCGAAGTTACAAAGAGGTTACACCTCTAAACCCTAAAACTTTAACTTAAATCAACTAAAAGTGAGGTGCAACAAGTGGCCCAGTCTTCCATGTATTCCTCTTTATGTGGCCCTCAATGTAAAAAGTTTGGACATCCCTGCCCTAAATATTTTGTGATGAATCTAACAGAACATTTTCTGAGTTACCTTACAGTTTGTCTGGAAAGGTTCTGCCCTTTCCCGTCACTCTCTATGGGATGTGGCTCAAATAGTGAGATGTACCCAACAGATATGAGAAACAGTCTGATGTTTCAAGTTATAAAATGTTGACTAAACATCAGTAAACAAATCCAGAGCCACAGCAACACGATGGCCTGACGGTGGAGTAAATTTGACACCCCTAGAAAACGTCCCTAATATTTTTAATATTTATGTGGCAGCAAGTGGAGAAACACAGCTGATCCATGCTCCGTTTAACAGCAGTGATGAAGACTGTTGTGGCTGCAGAGTGATTCTTAAATGCAGCAGCACCTGATCTAGACAAGTCCTCTGAAAGTGTTTGTTTTGGATCGTTATTAGAAGGGTTTGAAAAGCAACATTAAGCTCCTGATTCTTTTGGGAATTAATAACCAGTTCTGGACTGTGGTGGGTTAAGAATTCATACCTCTTAAATCGATGACAAATGAGCTTTCTGAATCCATTTCTACACACTAAGACACAGCTCAGCTGCTAAATCAGTGTTGTCACTATAGCATAATGAAGTAGATAAATGCTTGGGCTTTAATAACACCCACACATCACAGAGGCTGAGGAGGGGCACGTTCAGAGAGAGCCGTCTTTGTTGGTCTTTACACTGAGGCGCAGAAACATATGGCACATTCTGTCTTGTGGGGATGGCAGATGGTAAAACTGTTGCAACACAAACTAAATCAGATCCATGCAATGAGCATTTGTCTGGATTCCTTGGAGAGCGGTTTCTATACTCACTCTCTGGCTCACACTGGCCAGTTTTACTCGCATTTGCATACTTGAATCTTTTTATAATGGGTCCTGCCAAGATTCCTAGCAAGCAGCCTCCAACTCTGTGCAAACACAGACCAGTTCAACTTGCAGTAAAACACATTAACCTCAGTGCAGAGGAGGAGGTTAACTTTCAGCCCACTCACTTGTTTACGGATACAGGAACTTGTAGAAATGCGGGAGTCGTGTAAAAAACTGAAAGTTTAACATGACAAACTGGATTACTGTGACAAGGCAAAAAAAGAAATAGTCTTGAAAACACCAATGAGGGTTTTCAATGTGATTTTTTATGATTTATCACATTTTTAATTTTTTAGAAGAAATAATAGTCTCATGCTTTAGGAGAAGTTTCACAGTGTAGAAGCTTCTATACTTTTCTTTTTAAGAAGCCAATAACTAAGGTCAAGAGACATCTGACTAACATTTACAAGTTCCGACCAGTCAAACCAGATGACTGTGAGACAATCAGTCTGATGACGTCAGGGATCAAACTGTCAGCACTCACAGCACTGCCCACGTGCTCACAGGAACTTCTCACTTCCTCCATCCTCGACTAACTGCTGGTTTCCGTTACAGTAAGCTCATGCGAGCCAAAAAGACCCACACTGACCACCACATGGACCTCCACGTGGACCACCACATGGACCCTAACGTGGACCTCCACATGGACCCCATCAGACTGAAAATAAACTTGACTTTAAGTTCACCCCCTTTAGAGTGCACGTCTGTTTGGACGCAGCACAGTACACGACAGCACAGACTATTAAGAGTGAAACAAAATCATCTTAATGAAAACAATTTTGAACAGTGACCAATATTTGCTAGGGGTGGGACTACAATGTCATTACAAGGGATGTGCGTGTTTAGTAAACTAAGAGATTAAACATTACCCCTTTTCTAGTTGGCAGCAACTCAAATATAATGTCCAAGTTATAACACAGTCAGTAGCAGACTGGCTGATGAGCTTTGGCCTCAAGCTTTACCGCGCAATGGCTTCCTTATGAGCGGTGTGTCTGGTAGTCACTCTTTCATAAGTTCAACTTCTCCTTGTTCCTTGATTTTTATTTCACCTTTTCATTTAATTAAATATATTTATTTTTAATGCATTGTATCCATGCATTTATGTGTTACTCTTCTTTCACTAATTTTACGTCTTTAATGATTTTAAGCCATATTTAAAGTTATTTGCAGAGGAACATCCCTAATCATAGGCCACTACATATAACTTGTGATCTTTGTCTTTTCTGTACTTCATAACTGTGAAAAAAAATAAAATAACATTTTCCATTATTTATCTTCCAAACATCTTCATAAGAAAAGATCAAATATCTTGGTGACCCTGGCATTGAAAGCGTGGGGTCATTTTTCAAACATTTTCTGAAGAAAAAAAAGGCAATAACATAAAGTTTAAATAACATGCAAGTTAATTGTCCATTTTTTTTTGTTTTCCATGATGGCGACAGAATGGGAGGAACAAGTTGATCTCCTCATTGTTCTGTCTGCAGAGACAGGATATCAGAGAGACAAGGGCACACAAAGTCACATGAGCGGCACAAGTGAGTGGATCAAAGAGAGCTGTTACGAGTGGGTATAAAAAATTGTAAAAAACTGAAATAAATAGAAATAGCAAATAAAAGCTTTGAATATGAGAAGCCATAATATCCCAGTTTCCCCCAGGTGATAGGGACTGATCTCACTTCTAAGGTTAAGATTACATGCAGTTATATAAACAAAACATGCTCATTAAATCTAAAAAATATTGCAATCTCTTTTTGTAAAGGAAAAAATGAACCCTATGTAAATGTAGTTGGTGACCCCTGGCAGGGGTGGTGTATCGATCCTGCATTATGAAAGTACTTGTTTGGTATTCAGTACTTCCATGAAATATTGAAACCAAATGAGCACTCAAATAAAACACATCTGTGTTTGTTACTGTTTTCCGTACTGATTTCTGTCATATGACTGTGGACACCAATCCAACATATCAAATGACACTCAGCTTCACCTGCAAACTAACAGGCACATGTTGTCAACTTAACCATCTACTTTACTCCTATTTTATTCTGTCTTACATTTATGAATTCTATTATTGATAGTCGTATTGTATTCTTGCTCATTTTTTGATACTCTTTTACTCCATCACTTCCATGTCACTGTACAACCATTAAAAAAAAAAATGAATTAGAAAATATTTCAAAACATATTCAAAGTGACTTGGATGGATAAAGATTTGTAAATCACATAAGTCTACATGTTTTATGTATGTATGTATTTAGGGATATCCTTTTATATGTTTAAAGCCTTTTAATTAAACTCGATTTGTAGATCTAGTGATTGTTAGCATGCATGTTTCCTTTAGGTGCTTTTAGTTGTTGGAAAAATGCTGATTTATTCAAAAAAAGAAATAAATGAGCAATTTAGAATATGATTGGTATCAGTAGCAAATCAGTATCATACTTACATGATATAGTCTGGTATTGCCATTTGCTAATCCCTGTTCACAGTGTACTCTTTTATACTTAAAGGTGCTATGAGGAGAATCTATTACCGGCAAAATAAAGGCTCTGCTACCCATGAGCACGCGCGGCGACTGTCGTAATGCTGCGTTTCAGTAACCTCGAAAATGGGAGTCACATAATCTCCGACTTATCGGCGTTCCAGTTGAAGTCGGAAAAAAACATCCAGATCTACGAGGCTATTGTTAGCTGTTGTTAGCACGCCCTGTGTTGTTATTCACAAATATTACACGAAGAATGTGATTATCACTATGGCAGCATTTTTGTAATATAAGTCTAACAATAGTATGTATACAGCTGATCTAGAGCGACACACCCCAGCCAGAAGTGCAAATAAATGGATTTTTAAAGGTGCCAAATAACTGTTCACACTAGGGGCATCCATCTTCCATTGTCAAGTCGGGGGTGGCGAGGTTTCACCAAGTTCCCAGTAGGAAATTCCGACTTCGGGGGAACGTTCCAGTTGCAGTTTCCTACTTGGAACCTGGAAATTCCTATTTCTGACTACAACTGGAACGCACCAAAAGACATGACTGAAGCCATAGCGTGTGTTTGTTGGGATAAATGCAGCTCGGACCTTCCTCTGCATTGCTTTACAACTTCTTTTTTCAACAACTTACAGGATGCAAAGCGACGAGGTAATGTATCTCTTTCTAGTTACATAGCGGTAGTTTTTGATGTGTGACAACAGGCAATTTTTGGAAAACTTAGTATCGTAGTTTTGTAGCCAGCTATATATTGCTACTTACAGCCCGGTGCTCTAAGACGTGTCCGAATAACATAAATTTGCTCTAGTTTTAATTGTCTTGTTCCCGAAGTTGAGTATCCAGTCCAGTCCAGCCCTGTCCAACCTGACCGGAAGTCAACCCGACCGGTAGGCTAAGGAATAGCATTTATAGATAACATATTTTGATGCAATAAAACTCATCTTAAAGTGTGTATTTCGATCAGACATATATCTAAAAGTGAGACTTTTTTGTAATTACTTAGAAACTCCTCACATTCTCTTTAAAAAGGGGACCATAATCAGTCACTGAAAACTGAAACCAGTAAAAGGACAGAATGTCAGACAGGAAAATGTAACACTTTGTTTGAGCTTTAGCGAAGGTATCAGACAAGCAACTGTGCACCACCAAAGTTTTGGAGGGGGGTGATTAAATTCACATAAATGTCACACTACTCCGACACTACAGCCCACTACAGAGAGTAAATTATGTGTAAGCACAGGTCATCCAACGGCCACAGAGAGCGCGAGACTGGCAAACACTCTGTGGGCCTCTCATGTTCCTCTCAGAGTTGTTTGCCATATTCTTGGTTCCTCCAATGAGCGTGCTCACATGCAGACATGTATACTCTCACACGCCTGTGCAAACACTCATTCATTCCTCCCTCCTGCTGTCACTAAGCCTTTCATCTGTTCCTCGCAAGCTTTGATTTAGGGGGAGATTTTAAAACTTGACATGATCCAAACTCCTTCAGATCATCCTCACACATCCAGTTTATGAGCTACACAGAAGAAGTTTGCTAATCGTGGGGTCCTGACCTCTGCTGCGGAGCGGCCTTCCTGTACTGAGGAGGAATGTGATGACTGCAGGAATAATGCTGAAACAGACCCTCCTTAAGTTATGAAATGAACCACTCTGAGGAGGCTGCATGACTATTGAATTCATGCTTTGAAAGTGGGGCTTTTCTTACATCAGATGATTCCAGGCCTTGTAGAATTCTCTTGATTTTTAAGATACAAACAATTAGAAAGGTAATCAGTAATGGCCCTTTTCCATTAGCCCTACTCTATTCGACTCTACCTGGCTGTACTCTACTCGCCTTGTGCTGCTTTTCCATTAGCCCCACTCGCCTGCCCAACGGGGTGCAGTGTCGCTGAGCAGCTCTGCGGTGACGTCATTTTGAGCGCAACACAACAATCTGTGGCTTTTTGTCACAAACCGAGTAAAAAAGGAAAGCAGAGGAAGGCTGCAGGTGGCAAGAAGAAATACCCCTTGAGAAGCACAGGAGAGTTTTGGAAGCTATACAACAGAATGAAGCTGAAGACGAGAGCAATCAACCTGCAAAGAAAAGACGTATGAGGGTAAGCTAATGGTAGCTACCGCTAGCATGCTAGGTTGTCGCGCTCATGACTCATCGATGACGACATTGTCTGACCAATCAGTAGCCGGCAGTTGGTGACGTTATCTTTTAGTATCGACTCTGCTCGCTTGGAACCAGAGCGGAGTAGGTACTAAAACTAGCTTGTTTTAGGAGGTACCAGGCTAGTGGAAACACGCTGCAAATCGAGTAGGGCCGAGTAGAGTAGGGCCAAGGTGTGCTAGTGGAAAAGGGCCATAAGTCATGCAGAGGAGAAAAAGACAAAAACACCTTATATAATCCCATTGATGCTTCTGTTTTGCGCAAGGTTCTACATTTTCTTTAAAGGTTAAGTCATATCTTTAGATTTTACACTTTTGTCAAGGTTCAAAACAAAAGAAATCTTTCTGATTTTCACATCAAAAAATGAACAAATTAATTACAACTGATGACAGCATGAAATCCTCATGCAGAGCAAAACAGAATCTCATACAGGAATAAAAACTAAAAAAATATTGATCTCTTAAGGGGAATTAGCACCTCCCTATATTAAATGAAAAGGTTTTCTTGGTATTCTGGAATATGCAAGAGCTATTTCAACATTGTTTATTATTCCTGTTTTTTCTTAAAGGAACGCTGCAACATTTTTGTTGCTTTTGTGTCTTGTCTCACTCCTGAGTCCATGACAAACAGGTGGACACCATTCTATCAACTGTGTGTCCAGTAACAAGAAAGAGGTGGCCAAAGCTCACCCACCACTAGTTAGCTAAGCTCAAACACTGGGAGTCAGTGGGTAGTGTTAGCCTGCCCCTGCCTACAGTAATCATATAAGCTCTTCAAGCAACTCTAAACGGTCACGTGTGCTTGTTGTGACTATTTTTTTACTCCTTTATGTTACGTAATCTTCTAGTATCGTTATCTTTATATTTTCTTCTACTCCTAACAGAGGTTTTGTTTTGTTGACCTACTTTCGAAATGGCTTTAGAGAGAGATGTGACATTCACGAACGAGTCGAGTCGTTTGAACAGCTCTCTTTAGGGAACAATGACAACCGATTCACAGTACTGAGTGAGCAGTTCATTTGTGAACTGATATTAAATACAAACTGCATGCAAATTAAAAAAAGTTTGATCAACTTGACAGTTGGCAGAGGCAGGCTAAAAATAT
Source organism: Scarus forsteni (assembly GCA_036419115.1). Taxonomy (NCBI): domain Eukaryota; kingdom Metazoa; phylum Chordata; class Actinopteri; order Labriformes; family Labridae; genus Scarus; species Scarus forsteni. The sequence goes on along the minus strand of JAZDUH010000269.1, from coordinate 3,234,770 downwards.
CCATATACACCCAGCGTTTGAGCTAAGCTAAATAGCGGTGGGTGAGCTTTGGCAGTTTCTTACTTGTTACTGAACACACAGTCAAAAGGATGGTGTCTACCTGCTTGTTATGGACTAAAGAGGGAGGCAAGACACAAAAACAACAAAAATGTTTGAAGTGTTCTTTTAACAAAGTACATAAAACTTTTTTCGGATGAGCAGTAAAGCTATTAAAGAAGCTGGTTAGTATACTCCCTTTTCTATCTGTTGGGATGCATTGATACATACATTAGTATTTGCCCTTCAGCAAATCATGTGGCATGAACTTTATGTCAGAAGCCCATGCTCATCTTTTGTGTTTGCATGAACTCAGTGCTGGTAAACTGGAACATCTATTTGGTGAATCAAAGAATATATTTTTATGTAGGAAAACAAGTCATAAGTTGGACAATATCTTTTTGTGCAGTCAAATGTTAGAAAATTGCTTGTGCTATAATTGTGGCATCTTTATAAAATGTCATTATAGGTGAAATGCAATCACAAAAGGGCTGCAGGCTGAAACACAACATCCAAGTTCTGCTGACCTACTGAACAGTGTACCAACTACTTCCTGTTTCATGCAAACATTTTTTAGGTCACATGAATCAGGGCAAAAGCAAAAGTGAACAAATATTACTCTCATTTATTGTGTATTTTGTCCTGTATGAAGGTCAGACTACAAGGGGACGTAGACATGAGCGTGTAATAACTCCAGTTTTGTCTCAGAAATGTTAATCATTGTCTCAAAAATTTGGGGTTAAAACCTGGACTGTGAGCGGATGCTACTGTACAATGTTCTAGTTTACTGATAAACTGAAGGTTGTCCTCTGTCCCGACAGTGAAATTGATGTCAATTTCAGGTGAGGCACTTGTTACAGAATCACCACCATCTATGCATTATGCAAACACTCAATAGTTTACAAAACTCTACTTCCACAGGGTTGAGGCAGTGTGTTAGAATTTACAAACAGGCCTTTTATCAATCTTACAGCGACATAACATGCAGTGTTAGACCTTTTTGACAAATAATGTCCTAAAGCCTCATTTAAAAACTATATTTGTACTTGAGAAGATCAGATATTCAACAAAAGGCTATTCTGACAAATTCCTTTTCTCAGCTTCGTTCACTCTCTTCAAGCTTTACCTTCTGAGTAATGGACCCCTCCACTCCACCCCCTTTTTTTTTCTTTCCTCCTTTAATTTTATTATTTTATTTTATTTATTTATTCGTTTTCTTTCTCTCTCTCTCTTTCTTCTCTCTTTTTATTATTTGTCCACTTTGCTTTATTTGATTTATTTTTGATTTGCACTAAATTAAAAAACATCCCTGGGGGCAAACTGTATCTGTTATAGCACACTATTGTATGATATTTATATATTTTTACATCTGTATTTGTTTCTATTTCTGTTACGGATATTACGTTTTGCTCAGTCTTTTCATTCCAGCTTGTGCTCTACCATTTGTCTCTGCTTTTTTTTTCTGTCTTGCCTCCTAATAAAAATGTTAAAAAAAAACCAAAACTACATTTGTCCTACTTTGGCTTAAGCGTGGACACATTCAGCAAGCTCAAAAGATTAAAATAAAGCAAAAGCCATTTTTAAACCTAAGCTTAACTATTGCAGTTGTTTAAGGGTGTCATTTTAATGTGACATTCCAGCTCCACTGGGACCTTCTCTGGTAAGCCTGGCATTTCCTTGGCAACATCTGGGTTTCCTACCCAGATTATCCCCTGACCCTCTTGTCCACACTAGCTCTCTTACAGCAGGAGGTTTCTCTGCAGTTTGTAAGTCAGTCAAAGGAGTGTGGAGGCAAAACAAACTACAGGAGTTAGTACAGCAGGTAATTATCAGGGTGAAAAACCTGCTGTTTGCTTTGACAAATGCAGCTCACCCAGGTAATTTCAGATTAATTTCAACTGCTCTGCATGAGTGACTTGGGTTTCTGAGACAAAATGAGGGGGAACAAAAGTGAAGCAAGCAGTTCTGTGCAAAACAATACAGTGTAAGTCAGTACATTTATTTTCTAATTCACTGTCACAAAAATAGCAGCTTTGGACAATGTTAATGGATTATCATTGGTTTATATTTATGGCGGTGAGTATGAGATTGTCAGAAGGTAATCTGGTTTTAGGTGAGAGCAGTTTTAGGTCAAAGCAGCATACGTTTGGTCTTTTATGATGCATTTTTACTTAGGGCTGCCAAGATTAGTCGACTAGTCACGACGACGTCGATGATTTTGATCGTCGACGACTTATTTTATAATCGACGTCGTTTTAATATTTTTTTAACCTTATTTTCCCCTCAAAACTGCCGCTGTACTTTCAGCTGTCTCGTCTGCTGTTCTGTCCTTTACGCACATGCGCAGAAGTGGTATCTGGGGTCACATGTGATGTCACCGGAAGTGTTATGCCCAACAGTATCATGGCTAGCCGGCTACGGTGCACGAAAGTTTGGGAGCATTTTTCCAAAATAAAGGAGAAAAGTGTGCAATGCAAAATCTGCAAAGCAGAAATGGCCTACCATGGCAGTACGACGGCGATGCACGAGCATCTGAAAAGAAAGCACGTCGTGGCTGATTTATTTTCGGACGAAGAAGGACAATCTCGGTAAGCTAATTGGCTAGTTAGCTGCTAACATTAACGTCAGCAGTGAGCTATCTACTTCATAGCGATGTGTTTGAATAGAAAATGTGATGACGCTAATGTTTCATAATGCTAATGACATAATGCTGCTACAAGCTGCAAAGTTCATTAAAAGTTGAATGAACTATCATCTTAATTGTCTTCGTTTTTAGTACATACCTTAAACACTTGAAGCTGGAGACTAATGATGTTAGCTGTATGCTGGTACAATAAGCTGCAATTTATGCATGATCCGATTAGTCGACTAATCGCAAAAAATAATCGGTGACTAGTCGACTATCAAAATAATCGTTAGTGGCAGCCCTATTTTTACTTGACAGTCTGATTTAGTTTAACCTGCTGTGGTGTGCAATTACTATTCTTTTCCAGTACAGGTGCCCACATAACTGATCCATGCCATCCCATGTTTGGCACCAGCCCAAGCTGACTCCAAAAATCTGCTGACTGGTGGCAAGAACCGTCCTTTGGCACACAACGGCTAAAACAAAAACACGCTTTGATTTAGACTATCCAGCTCGTACACTGCTTCTGCTGTCCACACGCCATAAAGTGCTGAAGTGCTAAAGTCCACCATCATTGCTTTTTGTTTGCAACTCTTCTTTTGGCCTAAATCACCACCTTAAAGCAAAAGTACAACTGGCAGTAGATGCAAGTAATGTAGGGGCTTATTGCTCCACACTGTACCAAACCAAACAATCCAACTAAACCAAGCTTCAGTGAGTTTGTTTCAGCGGAGACAAAAGTTTAAAATCAATCAGACCAGGAGGTAACTCTAACTCCACCACCTTGCTTTTTATGTGTGTTTGTATGATTTGTCTGCCTCAAAATAACTTTGGATCAAAGTTGTTTGACTTTTACCTGTGTAAATTATAGTCCCTGTCCTTCAACTCTTTTTACTTTTCTCTATCCCTGCCATATTTGTAAAGAAAAGATTATTCTTTTTCTGCATCAAGACCATGAGAATGCCTTTTACCAAAATGTACAGTAATCATTTTTTGTATTTTAGACCCAAAATACACTTCACAAATCACAATATTTGGAGCTGATTCTACGTCTGAGAAATAAATCATACTGCAGTTAAACTTTGAAAAGTTGCTGAGTGCATTATTATTTTCATCTCATGGTAAAAGCTGACTAAAGTCAAGATAAACACCACTTCTTCTTCCCACCTCTAAGACTCCCCCGTGTGATCCTCTCTTCCAACCTGACCTCTCCACGTGTTTTAGCCATATTAAGGCTTATATGATATGAATATGTAAGAACATGCTCAGGCTTATTCAGGACCATATTTATATACGTAACTCTCAACTCTGTGCCAGCTGGTAATGTCTCATCTTACACTCGTGTGGCATGCTCGTATCCTCACACGTGCTGCACTGAAGGGCACAACACTGTCCCATCGTCTCCAACATTTACTGACTAAGACATAGTTCAGAGTCATTTCAACTTCACGCTTACCTAAGCAAAGCAGTGGACAGTGACCAACAGAGTGTTTTCATAGTAGCCGATGTTTCACTGCTGTAGTATTTTCACTACTTTTAGTTGCACGCTCTAGTTCTCCACACATTTGTCAAGATTGTCACGCCTATTATACTGTTCAAGATGATTTAAGGGGTTTGGGACATCAATATTATGTCATTCTAGTAATAAAATGACAAATATTGCATTGCACAGGTTCAGATCACATGGCAAAAATACAGTATAAAAGCCCCTTAAGTTTTCTATTGTAAGATGAGTTCCCTCTCTTTGAGGTAGACATATTAGCATAACAGAGTTGATAGTCCTGGACTTCTTGTTGCAACCTAAAATATGGCAACCTAATGCCCTATTCACATACATAAAAAACAGCAAAAAGCTTCCAAAAATGTCAAGGGTGAGCTGCATATATGAATGCCAGTACTCATTTTTTTGCTTAGGTTGAACCAGAAAGTTTCTTAATAGCCAACAAGTAAATTTTCCATATCAAGACGGGATGAGCTAATGTGGGAAAACAGCAAAAATATTCTGGATAAAACATCACAAGCAGGTAACGTTGGTGACATAACATGATTTTACCAACTCAACCAATATTCCTGAGAATTGTCAGAACTACATCCTGGAAAACAGCTCAAAAGTTTTTTGTAGGAATGTCAACATTCCAATTTTTGATAATATCCCATATGCTTACATTCCGAGACTTATTTTAGCCAATACAGTAGCCATAAAAACATACGGAAATTATATAAAAGTAGTTTCTCGGACTGCACCAAAATGTAATCCAATGAGTTTTTTTAAACAGAAACAGCAAGTCAGACTTCATCTGCGCTTTAAGGAGTGACAAACCAATGAGGTAACCTGCCAACAAACACTTAACACCGTTTAATGGAGCTTGACCTCAATTATTTGTTTAATATTTCTCCTATTTTTCCTTCTATTTCAACACCAGGGTTTTCATAAAAAATCCCAAACTCAATGCTGATGCAAAAGGCTGTAACACTTGCAGCAGATACAGAGATAAATCTTCATACAAGTCAAATTCGCTGTGATGTTACATTTGCTATGCAAACACACTCGGAAGAGGCTCATAAGGAAATTAAGAAGCACTGGGAAACTTTTTTTTTTTTCGTAAATCGTTGACAAGATGACACCTATAAAAAATGCTTAACTGTAAGTACAACAAAGTACAGGAATTCAAACTTAAGTCATAAAAAAATGCAATTCCCTCACTCTAATTTCCTTATTTCAAATTTCAATGCCTTCAACTTATGTCGAGCCTCCTCTGGGGCTGGCCCAGGACCAAGAGCTGCTTATAAACTTGGGAACGAAGGGGTTATCAAAGGCCAAAACAGGCATGCACAGCCTTCTCAGTTACCAATAGGGAGAGTACACGAGACTGTACCACATGTTCCATGCCAATAATGCAAATTTAGAAGCTTTGCATAACAGATTCGCCCCATTATGTTTCAAAAACAGGAACTTTATTCACATTACGGTGGTTAGTAAGATAGGTAAAACAATGATTTGAATGATGAGCTGGTTAAACATTTGAGTCATACTGGTTAGGAGTGTGTGCCACATCTAGAAGTTAGTTTAGCCACCTGGTTCAGCCATTTTAGGTCCACAATCCAGGTAAGTAGCCGGGACAGATTTTAACAGAGCAGCTCACCACCTGTACCCTCAGGCTCTGGTTGATGGCTTCTGTAACAGTGCTACCTGGCAGCATGTTAATAAAAATACTTTGTCGTGCATGTCAGGTTAAATTCCAGTAAAACCACTTCAACAAATGTCACCACAATCATCACACGGATGTTAGAGTTGACCTATAAAGAGGAACGAAGGAGCCAACATCAGCCACAGTCAAAAAAACAATTTCAATCAGTTTACATAATAAAACTGATGCTCTACTAAAAAAAGGCTCAATCTGACTGTTTACTGAGCCTTTCTTGACTTAAGAGAGCCCATAAACACGTGTACTTAACCAGATTTGGCATTAGTCAATTAAGAAAGTCCTTGTAGATTTCTTGTTTTCATGAGTAATCCTGGCAGCTTAACACAAGTGTTTTCCATGACATTAATTTTAAGTTTAGGTTTTGGTCCAACAAAACTTCCAATCCCTTTCAAAATAACGATGTAGTAACAACATAACATGTTGGTTTGGAGAGACTAACATACATCGCTAAAGGCAAACGGAGGGAATTTATCCAGCTCTGGGAACCATATATTAACATTATAGAAGCCAGGAATGTAGGCTTTGTTTGAATGAATGTGCAAAAATGATAATTGAATTTATTAATTTTATATCTATTCTATATATGTGTGCAGCTTTAGTGTGGGTATGGAAGTATGTGTGGTATGTTAAGGAATGTATGGGTTTAAGGCCTGGGTTTGTTGAGCTGTTGCTGAATGTTTGATTTTTGTCTTTGTAAAAATACCAATAAAAATATTGGAGAAAAAAATGTAGTAACAACATACTATATTTATGGAATAGATGGAATGGATGAAATGTATGATCTTGCAAGATCCACTGGAATAAAAACATATTCTCACTTTACAAACAGTTTGTTTTGCTATGACTGTGTCACTTGTAAGAGTCAATTTTAATTGGGATGCCACCACCTTTGACTGGTAAACTATTTGTACTAGTCTTTTTACACAAAAAGAACTTTATTAGATACAATGTATTGAAAGTTATAAGCTAGAATTTCTAGAGCACTTCAGAGTTACCCATCCCAAATTTCTGATTTCACTGTTCATGCTTGAATATCAGACAAAGATATGCAGTTTGCCTGTCAGGTGATGAAGGGGAGGGCTGAAGGGAAAAAGATGAAAAATGACTGTCAATTCTGGGTGAAAAATCATGCTGTTAAGGTGCAGGAAATGTCAGGGTTTTTGTGCATATTTAATAGTACATCAGGCCACTCAAACAGATGTGAAAAAGGGGGCATTTTGGCTTCAAACATGCAGCATAAGCTTCAGTTCCTGACCCATTGTAGCCACCAAACAAATATCTAGATCCCTGTGGCAGGATGATTGTTTCATAAAGCCTCTAACGGAAAAATTAGAAACTGTTTTTTATTATTTCATATGTCAAAATAAGCCTGATAATCCAGGCACTGCTGAAGCCATCTGCCAAGGAAAGCCTCTCTCCAGCCAAAAAAATGAGCAAACAGCTGCCAGCTGGAAATAAGAAACTTTGGTCATCCTCTGCAAACAATGACTGAATGTTTGGAAACTCGCTGAGAATCTGGAGCGATAACTCTGCTGCTTTTTCCAAATAAGAGATATTTGTGTGCTGTGTGAGAGCCGCTTTAGCAGGGCTCTCAAAACTAACAAGGAAGGGAAGGGATTAAGATGTCAAAGTTTTAAAAGGTCAGGCTTTTGCCATTTACATGGATTTTTTTCCCAAATGCTTGGAAGTTTTGGCTTCCTTTGAGATGTCAGGAAATGATAAATGCTATGAAAGTTCCCTTTTTTTGTGGATGATAGATTCATTTTTTTTGTTGATAAAAGTCAGGATAGAATAACTGGATATCGACCTTGAAGTAAAATTTGTATAATGTCATCATTTTCAATACCATGTGTGAGTTATTCAGTCCCACTTATTTTAAAGACTGGATAACATCAAAAGTGTTGAACATGTAAAAACAACATATTTTAATTACGACAGATGCAGGGCTTTAAACAAGCACTGGCTGCTGGTTTATGTTCGCTGGACACCCTGGCTGACTTCTCCATGTGTCCATGGAAAGCCTTGCAGCTATGTAGATAAAAAAAACTAAAATTTCAGCTTAATTCCTGCACACTTTCACACCAAATCATCACCATTGTTTTTGTTCTACTTCAACAAAGTACTGGGCTTTATCTACAGTTTATGGTAATTTAAGAAACTGAGTACTCAAGGCCTCTACTTGTTACTCAAAACAGAAGAAAATATAATTTATATCTCTAGTAGTATCATCACATAGATTATACGCTGCCTGGCCAAAACAAATTACCACCTAGTAGTATGAGTCTCCTATTGGCTAATCACAGCACGGGTGATTATCTTTCAGCTAGCAACAAGTTATTTAACCCCAGCTGATGCCATAAATAGCTTCTCATTTCTTAAACAACCATGTCAAAGACACATCCTGTGGTTAGGGAAAAGATGATAGTCTGCGTAAGAAGAGTCAAATCACTGGCATCAAGCAGAGAAACCGTCTGGGAGGAAGACATGTGGGCGAAAAAAAAATGAATGATCGTGATCGATGAATCGCATAAACGTTTGGCCAAATCAAATAGAAGAAAAACAACAGTAGAACTAAGAGGTATGTTTAATAATGTACGTTAGAGCATTTCCACACACACAATCTGAAGGGAACTCAAAGGATTGGGACTGAACAGCTGTGTAGCCTTAAGAAAACCACTAATCAGTAAGGCTAACCAGAAAAAAAGGTTTCAGTTTGCTCGGGAGCATAAAGATTGGACTGTGGAGGACTGGAAGAAGGTCATGTGGTCTGATGAGTCCATATTGACCCTGTTCTAGAGTGAAGGGAGCATCAGGGTAAGAGGAAAGGCAGGTGAAGTGATGCACCCATCATGCCTAGTGCCTACTGTCCAAGTCTGTGGGGGCAGTGCTGTGATCTGGGACAGATCTTAAAGGGCCCATATTATGCAAGAACCACTTTATTAAGTCTTTTGATGAAATTTTGAGGTCTGTGGCTTTCCCCCCAGCCCAAAAAATGTGATATTTAGTGACAAATCCTGTGCTGCGTGGTGCTGGTGAATGTAAAATCCCGCCCCCTATTGAGGCATTCTTTCATTTGAGTTGTACCGACGTCACAGGGGAATTTTTTGACCAATCAGGAGCAGACACCCCCACCCCGTCCCCGCCCACTCCTCTCTCCCTGCTGGTGAGATTGCTATGTGCAGAGCAGCCATGATGGATTTACCGGCAGTGAGACATCGGACTTCAGCATGAGTTACTGCTGCAGTGTTGTGGGCTGTAACAAGCCACAAACTTCCTTAAACAAGCTGCCTGACTCTGAAGATTTAAAAACTAAGTGGCTGGAGTTCATATATGATGGAAAAGTGCCAGCAAAACAAAGAAAAATGTGCATGTTTGTGCCAGTCACTTCATGGCTGATAGCTTCACAAACTTTGGACAGTACACAAAGGGGCTCGCAAATAGACTGGTCCTTCATCCAGGATCAGTGCCAACCATCCACCAGCAAACCTCGGACCCTGGAAATGTGAGTATTCCAAATGCTGTGTGCTGTTATTTTGCTAATTGCTACGAGAGCTGCTAACAGCAGAGGGAAGAGGAGCAGATGTAAGAGCTATTCCTGTGTTAGCGCCAGGAGGCTAAGCTTAGCTGCGTTAGCCTGTTGTTTTAGCCTGTAATGTTACAATAAACGAGCTTTGCTGTTTTCTAACCATATTGTGTCTTTTCTAGGCCATAATATTAGTCTGTTGTCTATTACTTTGCTGCTGTGAGATGTACCGCTGTGTGAGTAGAAGCCTGCTACTCTCTCTGAGGCATTGTAATTAATAAATTATCTCATAAAGTATCAAAACTCATTCCTTGTCTAAACTGAGGACATGGGAAACGACCAGTGAAGGCTGTGTCTCTCTGTGTTTTGCAGCACAGCATGTAAATATTTATAACAGGGAAAGTATATTTCTAAGCTAACGCCGGCTCAAAACAGTGTATCTGTAGATGTGATAACTGGCTTTATTGGCCACAGCATCGTATCACCAACAGGTTTAATCAGATTTAGATGTTTGAATATTCTCACAGTAGTAGAGGAGTATAACAGCTGGAGGATAAACATCATTATTCCTTGTACAGCCCTCCTCTCCCCGATGCATCTGTGTTAGCTCTCGGGGGCTAAGCTCAGCTGCGTTAGCCTGTTGTGTTAGCCTGTAATGCTACGAGAAACGAGCTTCGCTGTTTTGTAATACAGGCAATGTAATCGATAAATTATCTCAGAAGGTATCCAAACTCATTTCGTGTCTAAGCTGTGGATGAGGGAAACGATCAGGCTTTGTTCCTCTGTATGTTACAGCAGATCATGTAAATATTGATAACAACAGGGAGTGTATATGACGTGTGACGCTAACGCTGCAGATGTCGTTATCACCAAACTAATTTAATCAGCTTTCTGTGAGTTTAAACACTCAGAAATGCCCACAGAATGTTGTCATCCGAGCTGTGTGACTGGGGATAAGTTACAATTACTAACACGTCAGTGATTTACGAAAAACGGAAGGAGGCAATTAAGATGTCTGATTTAATTATCCTCCCGTTTTATTTACTAACAATATATAGGCATAGACATTTTATAATGCATCACATAATGTGACATTTGTAAGTAAAAACTCATTAACCCTTGAAAAGCCTGTTGAATCTTATTTGAGACTTACTTTTGGTATGTGTCTATTCAAAATTATCAAAGAATATCACAAAAAAAACCAAATGAATACAGTCAGATAAATGATAAATATAAAAGTCCTCAGATGAATTATCACTTGCCAGAAATACCTAATGTATCTATTGAGTAACAATAACTATTTGTAACATCTCGTAATTTATTTAGATTTTAGTACAACATGAAGTAAACATTTTATCAACAAAAGAGGTAAAAATGCATGGCTATTATTTGTGTTTTCATGCACTAACAGGTTAAATATTTTTCTTTCTTGTGTCTATGCTGGTCGACTTCAGGCAGCATCTTCTGATGGTGAACCGCTGGTTACAGTCAGCTTCTCAAAATCCAAGGAGGAAGGATGTACAGCAAAGCCAGTGAGAGCAGAGCCAGCTTTCAGTAAGTTAAACAATTCTTTATTAAAATCAACACATTTAACAACATTGGCAAATAGGCATAGCATGGAAATGAAAAGATAAAGGAAACTGGAATAAAAATGTTATCAAAATGGAATTGAGAATATACTGTATAATCAATAAGGATATTGTGTCAATAAAAGACTATGAAAAAAAATTACAACACTGCAGTGAGGTGTTTTTGGTTTTGGTGCCGTTTCTTGTAAACATATGTTTTTGTGTCTTGTATTTCAGATCATGCAGATGCACTGTTGGACCTTGTCTTTGAGAAGGTTTTCCAGGACCATGCTCCACACCTGAAGGAGCTGCAGAAAATACCAGACCATATGCCCCTTTTCCAAATACCAGGAAGCGCTGACCCTCTCGTACTGGTCTTCTGCATCAGGAAACTCTGCAGTACAACACAGGCAGCATCAGCTCACAAAGGCTCTGTAGGCCAGGCATCTGTAAGGGCTGGACATGATAAGAATATGTCAGCAATGAACATTACTGTCATAGGTGTTTTTATCTATATGTTCATATTTTTATCAATATGGTTCTATGGCTTGTGTTTAAAAATTCCTTTTCTTTCTTAATGCCTTTTTTACCTCCTTTATGTAAAAATGTCTAGCGTACCAGCCGGTACATTTGGTGTTTTTATATGTCAAAATATCTTTCACAATAAAAGTCTACATGAACTGTTTTGTGTGTTTTCAGTTTTCCATATGTTACATGTAATGTTAACAATTAAATAACAAGAAAGACAAAAAAATGAGATGGAGGAAACAGTTCTTTTAATCTTTACTATTTTTGTTCAACAGTCATGGAAGTGCTTATATCAAAATAGTTATGCATCACTCCTCTTAGATGTAAAGGCTCATAGTCTGCTCTGTAAATATAGAATGCATGTTGTAGTGAAAAACACTCAGAGTCAGAGTCCAGGATGGTTGGACTGGGAGTTCCTGCAGTTTTCCTCTGACCTACTTAATTAAAACAGGTAAGTCAGTGACAGTACAGGAAAGGTAATGTACTAAATTGTTTTTTAGCACTGATTTTTCACAATACCTTTGGTATCTCCATTCAACAAACATTTTCAGGCTGTAGGAATTTTCACACAATTGCCACAGGAGCACCTGTGTAGGAGAAGAGTGAAAACAGGATTTTCAGGAGAATTTTTATCTTAAGGAAATGTTCTGTTATTGTATAAGAATATACACAGAGCTGTCATAACATACAATAATGCAAGTGAAGAGGTTTTTAAGACAGCTACCGTGTGGCATATAGAAAAGAAAACCTTTTAAAATAAGGTTCACAGAAAGCTGCTGGCTGCTTAGAGTTACAGCTAATAAACGTTCTCAGTTACTGTTACTGTCACTAAAGGCTATGGCTCTATTAAATACTGTGTTCTGATGGGTCAGTCACATTACTAATGTTATTTCTGTAAAACAGACTCTTGCTCTGATCGGCCCTGAACAACAGAGAAGACCCCCTCTCTCTGTCTTATTTCACTATCAGTAGCAACGGCCAGTTCAGTGTTACTTAGAAGTGAAAGTTAATTCACATCGGGGTTTTAGTTAATTCATGTCTCTGCGGTAACCCGCTCACTCTACTTTAGCTCTTACTAGACTCTATTTAACGCCAGTCTAAGCACTGCACGTCTGCTAACAGACATGCTAACATCGACAACAACGGGGGGAGGGGGAGAGGAACGGCAGAACAACTTTGATTCGTCAACATTATAGCATTGAAGAAACAAACTTTGTATACAGACCACTGAGAAACATCCCGGTTTATCCTTGGTCCTCGACTCTCTCCTGGTTCCTCTTATTTTCGGGTTCTGACTCGGTTAAAGCGTTCAGTGCTGCGGTCCTCATGTAGCGACACAGACGCTAACCGGACCTCTGTTGACATAGTCACGCGCATGCGCCGACTGCGCCGACACGGAAGTGCGGGGCGGTTTCAGCGGGGGCTCATTAACATATAGTTACGCCCACAAAAATGGAGTGTTTTACAGAGAGGCTCAAAGAGGGCATAGGGATGATACGGCTGTAACTGTTTTATTGAGTTTTTTGACCAAAGCATGCTACTAAGGCTTCATGAAGACATCAAAGATCAATATTACACTGCAGAAAAAGAGCATAATATGGGATCTTTAAGACATTGCAGAGGCTTATCGAAACAATGCCACAGCAAATGCGGGCGGTAATCAAAGCTAAAGGTGGTCCATAAGAAATATTAGAGTGTGTGACCTTGTTTTTTAGGTGGTGACTTTTTTTTGGTCAGGCAGTGTATTTCCCCTTTCATATCATGCAAGGCCAAATGAGGGAGGTAAGGGAAACTTTACTAGACTTAGCATCTAGGATATGGAGCTTCTTTACAAGTGGAAACATTGAGCGTAGCGTGAGCTCTTCACGACATTCAAAGTTATATATGTCACATACACCCCTGAGATAAGAGCTCCATTTTCTGTTAAAATGGAAAAAGAGACAGTGGGAGAATGCCGTTTGATGGCTGGCCTTAATGGAAAACAGGCTTCCCCGCTGGGAATGGATTTATGTTCCCACTTCCCCTGAGGTCCGGCCGCTGTGTACAGGAGCTCAGTGAGGTGTCCTTGTGTGTGTGCCAGCGCGTTTGTTTGCCTGTGTGTGGGTATGAGTGAGCACCAGGGAAGCAGGACAGTTCCTGGAGGGGTTATTAATGAGCCCTTTCATTCTGCTGGAACAAACACTCCCTTTGCAAATGCTGGAGTTACCTGGAAAATCCTTTTAACTGTTTACACCTGGCATTTTTGCCCTCAAGTTTCTGCCCCGTCATGGCAAAGTATTCACATAACGCACAGTTTTAAAGGTTGATGTTACTGACTGAACTGAAGTGGATGTTGTTTTATTGATCATTACTCAGCATTTAATACATGACGCTAAGCTAATAATTTCAACATTTATCCATTTATTAAGCCATCTTTAGCTAACCTTTATAGCCTGCTAATGATTTCAGCCTAATAAAGAGGATTGACATAGCAGGATGTTAAGCTTGGATACTATTGTTGTACAACTGGTTTGATACACTGACAATAATACAGGAGCCAAAGACTGAGTGTTGGGTATAAAAATGTAATTGCAATTTTTCTGGCAGAAATTGCTATTTCAATTCATGATTTTCTTCTACTCAAGTTTCAGTGCAATATTTACTATGTTTACAGCATGACAAAAGTGAGAAAATCAACAATCAAAAGCACATAAAACATTAATCATCATCTAATATTGATGATAAATAATCTATTTTTCATTATTTAAGGGTACTCCAACTTCTACTCCTGAACAGAGGCTTGTGCTGTTGATCTGCTTGCCTGCAAACATTGCGATTTCCAAAAACAAAAAATCTTTCAGCTCTAACAAAATTTATTTTTATTTGGATGGTGCAAAGAAGTTTGCAGCCTTTCATTCACCTCTTATTTTGGTTATACAACCAAGTATCAATCAATCAATCAAGCAATATTTATTTCTAAAGCCCTTTACAGTAACCCAAAAAGGCCCCCAAAGTGCTTTACAGTAGTGTCAGAAAATAAATAAGAACACTATGGATAAAAACAACATAAAACAATGCTGCAAGATCAATACATAAAGCAAGATACATAAGAATACAACTGGAGGTGTGACACAGCAGCAAGGTGCATAAAAGCCATTCGGAAAGATAAAACAAAATAAAACTATCTGACATGAGCCGAAAACCTAGAAGCCTTAGTGAGGATTAAAAGCCATTCTAAAAAAGTGAGTTTTTAGTTTAGATTTAAAAAGACCAAAGTCAGTCGTGGTGCAGATGTCTGGGGGCAGCTTACAAAGTATCCTTTGGTATACCTGATGTATGATTGATGTGAAGTGTAACTAACTTGTATAGTGTCTAAAACAGACTACAGAGTCTGTTTTAGACACTACTACAGCGCTACAAAGATGACAGGTAAAGCAGGGGGAGATATTATTGCATCCCGATTGCATCCTGGTAGAAAGATAAATCGTTTTATCCTGAATTGGTAGATAATTCATGAGAATCATCGGCGTATTGTGCCAAAAGCTACATGTAGAGATGCATATCGTATCGTACTGGGGATGGAGATTTCCATCCCTTCTGACACGGTATGCTTCCTTTTAATATTTTCTTGCAATAATTACTACAAATAATTTGTAAATGATATGAAACGATACATTTAAATGATTTGTTATGGGCTTACTAATCTGTTAAACTTACCTGACATGAACAAAAGTCACACTTTTTTTTTTTTTTGGATAAGTGACAGTGGGAGGGCTGTAGGTGGCACCAGTGGGGATAGGAGAGGCGTAAGTGTATCATTTAAAACTCTGACCTCTTACAGGCCAAAGTAGACAGTTTGAAAATGTAAAATACATGTTCAATATGTTGTTTTTTGTAAAAAGGAAGGTATGATTAATTGCAAAAGAAATATTGCAAGGAAAAAAATATGAGGAATCTCTACTTTAGAAGATGATAGACAACAGCCTAATACAGTACTTGACCTAAAACTGATCTGATTGGATAACTGAACAGTCAGTATATATATTGCAGTACATTAATGTTTTATTACGTGCTTAAAGTCCAAGAACTAACAAACACAGCTTAGTTGGTGTTGAATTAACTACAGGCAGCTTGTTTAATCTCTCACTGTTCTGTTTGCTTTCTGATTATAAAGCTTTATCAGTGCATTTGGAGTCATTAGTGGAGTCTTCAGAGCCACAGGCTATATTTAGAAAGAAAATATTACGAAACAAGATACAGTGGCTGCACTAGACTTCCATTGAAATTGCACGTCCCAAGTAAAAATGGTCTGTAAACACTTTTAATCTCTTGTCATGGTTGTGCGAGGGAATTAAGGGCCCTGGGTGACTCAGGTTTCAAATTAGGCCATGGCACACCGAAGTTTGGGAAAGGCTGATCTCATACTCAGAATGTTTTTTTACAGCCAAGTATGCGACACATACAAGGAATTTGACTCAAGCTGTTGTTTTCTCTAGCACAAGGGAAGTTAAAAAAAAGTTAAAATAAAACTAAAAATAGAGATTAATCACTGTGGAGGTGCTTCAACTTCAGCTTACTGTGGATAAAAATGTTCAAATCAAAATTTCTATTGTTTGAAAAAAGAAAGAGCACACAAAAATGAGCAACCCTGGTTACAATCAAAAGGCACGACAAAGCTTAAACAATGTTTTACATTCAGCCACAAATGTAAATGCTCCTGAGGCTTACTCTGTAGTTACTGCACTGTTTCAGGATTAGCTGACTAATCCAACTGTAAGAGGGTTCAACTGCAGGATAATTACCTTCACAACAACGACTGCAGATGCTTTGTCTGTGTCAGTCCGGCCTTTGTGGTTCTCCTAACTCTTCGAGTAGCTGCCTATAAAAGGCAGGAAACCACACGACCACACTTGGAAAACCTGTGACAAGGTAGAGAGAGGAAGGAAGGGGAGGGATTTAGTGTGGGAAACGCTGCCCCTCTCTCTCAGACTGATAGCAGTTTTCCAGTCATCATGACTCTGGGATATTCTCCTTCCTCACTAAACTGTTAAACACTCTAGTAAACAAACATCTGAGGAGAGATTAAAACTTGACACCTTTGTTTTTCACACTCAAGCAGCTTCTGTTAAGCTAGACAACATTTGAGCAAATTAAAGTCCCATTACCAAGAATTACTTCTTTCATAACACTTTAATGGCTGTGTCATACTTGAAAGCTTAGCACTAATGACTCTTTAAATCTTGGAGGCATGGTGTGGGCCCCATACATCCTCCTCTCACACACACCACTGTAATCCTGACTGCACGCTCGCATGCTCATTTATCCTCACCTGCTCCAGCATGTGCACAACAACAAACCAAAATAAACCAACAGATGGAGAAATATGGATCACAAACTCAGAACTGCACTGATTTGAATTTACTCCTGACGTCTTCTACAAACTTTAAAGCTTCTTATGTTTTGGTATTTAAACCAGTCATTCACTGTAATGACCACACTTAAGAACCTACTTTTTGAGGGGTTTTTTTGGTAAATGTTTTGTTATTTGGTTGTACAAATCTTGCATTAATACGCCCTCTCTTTTGACCTCAAACAAAAGACACAGACATTAAGCAACACTGAGTAGTTTTTCCACCCTAATACACCTTACAACAGGTTGAATGACACCTCTGTCATGGTCTGAGGGGGTCTGTATCACCTTCACTGGTGCTATGTAACTTCGATGTGGATGGTAGAAACACTTCCACACTAAAAAACTACACATTTTACTGCTTTGACTGCTCTATGGCATATATCATTTAGGCGAAAGCTAAATGTTGTGAAAAGGAAAACATATATAATATGAATTTTTTCAACATATTTAATAAACAGAATTTAGATTAAAGTAAATATGCGCTTATTTTCCTAATGGAAACAGGGACCTCTGCTCACACTCTTGCATGGTAGGTGGCGATAACGCTCCTCTGACATTGGATGCCACCCGCCGTTAAACAAGAAGAAGAAGAAGAAGAAAGCTAAATGTAGAGTTGTTATCATGAAGAAGAAAAGTTTTATCAGAGAAGACGAAAAAAGGAAAGTAACCAGCTAAATGCTCGGACAGGATAAACTTTGGCCCGACGTGTACTCGCTGGCGTTAGCTGAAAGACAGGGAGGGATGTACGACCGATGCTAATTTATTCAAATAGAAACATGATCAGACTGTATCCATGGATTAAAGCGAAAAAAATAATTTGACTGAAAATTATTTTTTGTGTTGGTGGTGGTAGTAGGGGGTCGGGGGCTGCATTACCTCCTAAGCCCCTACTTGTAATACATTTTCATAATGTAACAATAGACCTTAATATTGTCATTAATTGGATATAAATCACAAAACTTCAGTTTTTTACTATTTCAGTAACAATAGTTTAATAACAATAGTGCAGCAGAAAAAAGTGCAACTGCAGATTGCCCTGTAAAATAGGGCCTTACAGGCTATTTTTTATCTCAGCCTCTCTTCAATACTGCTGCCAATTATTGCTTAACTGCTCCAATCTACTAGACCAGGGGTCAGCAAACTGTTGTATGGAAAGAGCCATTTTGCCCTCTATTCCACCGTGGAGAAGCAGGGCCATAGCCAGGATTTTGGAATAGGTGAGGTCCATGATGCGCGCGCGCCGAAAAAATTTTAGATGTTTTTTTCAAAACTTTATTTTATTATTATTTTTTTAAGGCTACAAGTCACACAAGATGTTTATTGTTTAAATATCTTTGTGTTTTTCTGCACTCCACTTCCCTCTGTGTTTCTGTGCTCTCCATCCTCCTCTGTGTTTCTCTGCTCCCCTTCCTGAATGACTCTCATCTCTGTGCTTCCCCTTCCTTTCCCTATTCTCTCTTCCATCCTCCTTGGTTTCATGTTCCTCTTTGTCAATTTCTTTCTTTTTCTTTGCCAGAAATGCTTCCAGTGTATTTTGTTTTAATCTCTTGGACATGTTTGCCCTGCTCTCTGTGACTTGTTTTCTGTGGAATGGGTATATTAAAATTAATATGAGCTGAAAACAAAGCACGCATCATCAAAAAAAAAGCGCATGGCGCGCTCTCTGCTGTGGATAAAGGTAAATAAACTGGCTTTGGTCAGATGATCTGACAGGCCGAAGTAGTGCCGAATTATCTAAAAAAATATATATTGTAGTCACCTAGGTGTAGATGGGCGGGGATGTGGTCTTCAAAGTGCTAATAATAAAAACACTCAAGTTTTTGAATGGGGTTTGGCCCACTGCCAAGCGCTTCAGGGCGCATTTGCGGGTACGTGCATCACCCGATCAAACAGCTGTTCACCGATACACGTACACAAACAGAACAGAAAGCCCATGGATGTTTACCACAATTTACAAGCACGTTTCACAGAGAGGTTTCAAGTCGTTATGAGTTTATGTTTTATTCAGTCGGGCATATTTGGCGAAAAAAAAAAAAAACTCGGGAAAAATAGGTGAGTTCCGGAACTCGCTTACCTCATACCTGGCTACGGCCATGTGGAGATGCGAGTAAACTTCAGGGGGGCGGGGGGAGTGAGCCAACATCAGAGAAGGGGTATTTACGCACCCGCCGATCGTCACAGTGGGCACCGGCAGGCTCGTACCGAAGCACGGATATTAAAAAATGAAGACAACGTGGCGCTTCCTCCGCTGCATCACTGGCATGGAGCGACACCGAGCTAAAGAGCCGCATCCGGCCCCGGAGCCGTATCCTGCTGCAGGGAGCCGCAACAAGTATGCTTAAGAGCCACATGCGGCTACGGAGTTTCGACAGTAAAAGAGGCCGCTCTTCGTTCTCCATTTAAGTCCGTTAATATAACAAACAGTGACAGCTCCTTCCCCCCCCCTCCGCCCGGTTGACGGAAATCCGTCGCAGCGACGGAGAACTTTAATCCATGTGTATCTTATCAGTCTACATGGTTTTTCTCTCGGGACATCCTGTCCCAGCTCTCTTCTCCTTCCTCTGTATGTCAACAAATGCACGTTGGTGTACGACACTGCAGTACGACACTCAACGACCACAGAGACCATTAGAGCTGAAAGCAGGAATCTTAAGAAAGTGCGATTTTAACTGTCCAGATCACTTTCAAAGTTCATTGTGAAAAACAGTCCTAACTGATAGGCCAAGGCCATCAGGTCCATGTGTTTTTACCCATCTGAGTCTTCACAGGAGCATCGTGTCCACCATTTTATTTATACATTATCTATTAATTCTTGCCCTGTGCAACGCTACTGAATTAACTAGCAGGTAGAGCAGGGAAATATAGAGATTACAGTTATTTTCTGCAGATTTAAAAATAAACAATCATGATTTTCTTTCTCAACTTACTCCAATCATTAGTTGTTGCAATGTTTGAAAATGTACAGGCCTTGTCATGTTTTGCACAAGCATGTTTAGGCTTGCATTTTATTAGAATTAAATACTAACCAGAGAGTAAAATGCTACATCCCATTAAAATAGCAAATCTTTTATTGTTAAGGCAGACATACCTGCCTAAGTTCAAAGTACATAATAAACATTTTATGATGAAATTACAGCATGCATTTTACTTAAAAGAAGGAAGGTCTGTTTGGACCTTGAACATCTTTGATAACATAAAGGAAAAAACTTGATTCCATGTTATTTTTGTGTCAGTTGGAGGGTTTTCCTTTTTTGAGAGAGGTAAAAATAGTTTAAATTGTAAAATGGAATTTTGTGGAAACGAATTTCAGGATTTAATTTTAGGTAATATCAACCAGCCCTACTAGCAGGGGATGAATATGGGACCCTGTGACCTTAAGCTCTGCCACCTAAAATGAAATCAGTTCATCCTTGAGTCTTGGACATTTGTGCACAGTTTGAAGACAATCCCTTAAAGTTTTCCAGGTTCACGTGAAAGACTCGTATGCATTAAACGAAGGGCAAAATACAGAGCTGCATATATATATGTAAGACCTCAGCTGAATCTTTTTCTTGAAACAAGAGTTTCTGAGAGGAATATATAAAACTAAACTGATGGTAAGCCCTGGCTGCTGGAAAAATTTAACGTAGACATGCACATCCCTGGTTTGGTGCTGGATCCAAAACACTCACGTGAAATAGCACAAAAGATCCACAGTCAAAAGAATGGTGTCAATCTGCTTGTCATGGACTCAGGAGTGAGGTAAGACACAAAAAAACATTGGCGTATCCCTTTAAAATACTCCCTTGCACCTCCTAAAGTGAGAAACAAGCTCAGTGTTTGCTTGATTGATGGCTGTTTATGTTGCCTCACTACACGCCTACAGTACACAAGCTCCATATGAAGGCAACAAGAACCTGTAAAATGAAGAAATGTGGCCGGTTAACTGTATAAAAGAAAGAATGAATGAGGTCTGGCAGAGACAAACATCTTCAGGCTCCACACATCTGCTTCTCCTTGTGGCTTTCCTTCTTAATCATTACCACTCCTTTCACACACAGACTCCAAGAGGGAAGAGCTACACACACCACTGACACATCTCTTCATATTACTGCCTCTTCCTCGAAGCAGCTATCATTAGGGTTATGCCTAATTAGCTCTCTCCTTATTAAACTGATGCCAAAACCCTTCAGGAGTGACTTGAACCTTCACCGATAAGAGCTGATTCTCTTGACAAATCAAGCTTTAGGAGAGGAAGTCAAAGTCATTTAAAGTTTTGTTGGTTTGTTAGCAGGATTGCGCAACAACTACTGGAAGGATTTTTCAGGACATGCTGGTGATGGCCCAACTTAAAAGTGAGTCAATTTGATGGGGATCCAGATAATCGCTATTAGGGAACAATAGTTTTTGCTCAACTGTCTAACTAATAATATCAACATGATTCTGAGTGCTAGGTCTGAGTTTTCTAGTTTTTGTCTGTCACGATGGTAACTGTGTCAGAGGAGACAATCACAGGAAGACAAAACCGCCCTGTAACCAGCCAGACAGGCAGGCAGGATGGATGGCATAGATGTACCGGACACTTCATTACGACTCATTTGATGACACTGGAAGGGAGAGGCCACACAGAAAGAAAGACTGAGGCCCCATCCACACGAAGACAAAATGCTGAACAGTTTCAAAAACAATCGTCATAAAGACGAAGGCGTCTCAGAAAATGTATACCTCTATATAAATGCACTCATTAGGCATGAAAACGCTGTAAAACACATGCCAGACCTCTAGGGGCGCTGTAACGATGACGGAAACAGACGAAAAAAACAGTGGGCATGTGCACTTGCGGCGAAAGTTGTAAACAGAGATTGTGATAAATTGATCATAAAGTGGCGTAATGTGTCCTCGATAATTGTTTGTTCAACTTGGTGGTGATTGAGAAGAAGGAGATTTTGCTGCAACAGGGATAGTAGGGTCACTAGCTTAATCAGCACATATGCTACACGTACGCCGCCATTGTTTCTGTCGTTGCCGCGTGTGGCACATGCATGTCAATGAAGATATGAATCTATGACCTAAGCGTATCTGAAAACTTGCGGAGAGCCAGTAATCACAGAGCCGCGTATACGGCATTTCAAAATCTCTCCACTCTGGAACTTGGTTTCAAAAATGATCGTTTACAGACCTCCAAAACGCCGTCTTCGTATGGATGATACGCAGATTCGGCAAAAAACGTATGCATTTAGACCTTGGTTTGTCTTTGTGTGGATGGGGCCTGAGGTCCAAAGGTTTTTCCTTTGCGTATTCAAACAGAGACGCTAGAAACAAATGAAACCGCTGTGGTATGCAAGTCAATCCAGTAGATGGCGATGTAGGTTTGCAGAGAAAAAGCACTGCTACAACACACGTACGAAGAAAAAAACTTTTCATAGACAACAATGGCACATGAAGACGCAGGAGTTTCTTGTCTGGACAACAAATCTGTCTGACTCTGGATAGTTCTGTTTAACAAACCAAACGGGGTAAACAGCACACGTCACCCTGTAGACTACTGGTATGTGTGCGCAGCCTTCATGTGAAAGAGTACTGCACATGTGTTGACGTCAGCGTCTCACCCTAAAACGCTCTGATTCTGGTTTGCACGGAGCTGCATGGAGGAGCATTTTGAAAACTCTCCACCCTTGATCCTGGTTTCAACAGTTTGCAATTTCAAGCACTCCAGTCACCGTTTCCATGTAAACAAGAGGCCAAAACGCAATGAAAATTCTTCAGATTTGGCTGTATTCTGCCTTGTGTAAACGGCCCCTTAATATCATACAGGATTACAAGAACTGCACTTTGTTTGTCCATTTGTCTACCCCAGTGCTTCTCCTGCCACCCTCCATCAAGATGAATATATTTTATAACTAGAATTATGTATTTATATCAAAATGAATCTGTAGGAATGGTATCATTATTTCTATTGCTGGCTGCCATGATGATGATGATGGCTCAATGAAATGTTGGGGACTCCAGTATAATGTAAGTCCAAACTTTTTCTTGCATTACTTTCACATTAACAAGTCATAACACTTAGACTACACTCAGCAATACAAGTTGCACAATGACCCACCAAAATGCACACTATGTGCCTACAGTACAAGTTGCAAAATGAACCAAGAATGGAGACATGAATTCTAAGCGTGGAGCAGAAATGTGTCAGAAATACCACAGAAAAAACTGACCCACTTTAAATCCACACTCTGTTACATAATAGCACACTAACATGTTAGATAGTGCTGAAAGCAAAGGTGTTAGACCGCTTTATCTTCACATGAAGAGAAAAACCCACACACACACCCAGTTATCAGATCGACAGAGGTCAGAGTCCAGAAGACAACACCCATGTGGACAATTCACTTACTAGATGACTGGAACTTTGCACAAGTATCTGCAGATGCATTTCATTAATTTTACTGCTTGTTAAGACAATACATCATCTGTTTTAGGGCTGGAAAACATTACATTTCCAAGATGTATTCATATGTTTTAAAGGGAGATACAGGAATGGAATATCATTTGAATCTACTCATCCATAAAAATACATTTAGGAAAAAAAAAACATGTCTAATGTTCAGTATACAACAAACTTTGCTCTGCTAATAGAAATTTGCTTAATAATGTTTTCAAGAAAAATCCAATTACATGAACACCTGTTTGATACTATAGCAAAATGGTAAAGCTAAAAGACAACATTGAGTTTTATTCGTGAAAAAAATGCAGACAGACTGTCAACAAAATAAACTGCAACTTCTCTGAACGCTTTGAGGACTTAACACTAGAACAGCCTGTTCTGAGCAGGATTGAAATAAAGTGGTTTATGAGTACCCTCAAATCCGATATATGAATGGATTTTTAAGGAAAGAACTTACAAATATTCAACACCTTTTAAAAAATGGAAAATAAGGTCCAATTAAAGATGAATAAATGATTAAGATCCACAGAAACTCATGAGTCAATGATTCAAAAACCTCAATTCATGGATTACTTTAAGAATGACGGCATGTGATGCAAATATATCCTTCAAAATAACCATTTTTCATACATCAATTCTATTTAATGATGAAAAGCAGCATCAATACTTGATTTCAACATATATTATTTAAAGGTTATAATCTGGTATCATAAAAAATGTGTTTTCCTTCACAGAAAAAAAGATTTTATGTCCTGTATGACCATTCAGCTTAAAGATATCAAGCTATGGTTGTTTTGTAATCAATAATCTCATTTTATTATAGTTTTACTGTATTTATTCATCACCTGATTACTTTTTCACCCTCTTAATGACTCTTGAGCTACTGTCATGAGTGCATATGCCCCATAGTGGCGTAAATTAAAGTTTTACACCAAATTTTCCATCGGTGCACAGACCAGGGGGAAACCAGAGCAAGGTGGCAGTTTGTGTGAAGCCAGGTCATACTCTGACCTTGGTTAGGTCACTCTGCAGGAGGAAAATAACAGCACTCACTCACCTAGTGCACCAGCTTCAGAGAATATCCCCCTGGCCACAGTCGTATTAATAGGTAACAAGCTGCTCTGGATGTTTTTTGGGACAATGGGGTCTGCATGTGAGGCAGCTGGCATGTGACACTTCCTTTGAGCTCTGACCAAAAGTGCAAACCTGGGTGGCAACAGTAAGGGCATCACCCCACTAACTCCAGCTATACTGGAAATAAATTACAGAGCATCTCCAGCTGCTTTGTTTTTCACTTTAACAGAGACTCCAGGGTGTAATGATGTTCAATAATTTCACAGATAAAGTACCAGGTTTTGGAACTGTTCTTCCTTAAATACATATTAGTCCCAAGTTTTTATCGTGTTATCCGAAGTAGTAGGGAAATCTATTGTTCCAAATGCCTTGACCATGCTGTTTGGTGTGTTGCTTTCTGCACCCTCTTCCTTAAAACAAAAAGGACTTGGTAGCCTTTTCAACCCTGCTGGCTAGGAGGCTGATTCTGCTAGGATGGAAATCTTCAGCTTCACCTCCATTTGTGAACTGGATTGAAGAAGTGTTTCATTTTCTTGACCCGAAAAAACGGCTGATCATAACTGCATCCAAGATGACTTTTGAGAAGACTTGGAATCTGTTTCTGTCTTATATTAAAAGCACAGAATTTCAACTTAATGGAGACTGAGAACCTTGTCTGAATAACCCTGTGATAGTTTTTGTGTTCTTTTATTGACCGTGGTTCTTTTATTAATTTAAGAAGGATATGTGACAGGGAAGAGGTTAGGGTTGGGGTAAGGTATTTGGTTTTGATGTAATTGTTTGTTTGTGTTTTTGTCTTTTGTTCATATTGTTTACATAAAAAATGAATACATGCAATGAACATTACTGTATAATACTTCTAATATGGAAAAGCAATAAAAATATGAAAATACAGGCTTGCATTTGTTTTTTTTAAATGAGATTAAATACTGATCAGAGAGTTCATGTTAATGTGCTGTGAATACAGCTCAGAAGTTAGTGTTCATGCAGACAAACCAGTCTACATTTGGACAACACATCAACATTTTATGAAGAAAAAACAGCATGCAACTAAACTATTAGAGGGGAGTTCTGTTTAGCTTCAGAATATATTTTATTAAAAAAAAAAAAAAAAGCTTAAGTTTTTGCATCACTTGGAGTTTTTTTCCTAAAATCATAAATTGAGTTTTGAGAGAAATAAAAATTGGAAATGTCATTTTTAGGTCATATCGCCCAGCCCTTCTGTCCACATGAATCCCTACGTTCAGTCTGTTGGATTATTCACAGTGTCCCTCTCCAGAGAGGTATTTATGTCTCATTTTGCCTTATAGGTATAGTGGGGACAAAGTGATCCCCCCTCTGTGCAGGCTTTAGAGCTAACAGAGGTAATACAGCTTCCATGAGATGGCACCAACAGCATGTGGGGCTCCTGCTGTGCCGTGCTCTCTTGTGCTTCCACAACAGCGTCATGTGATGAGAATTAACAGTGTGAGGCATCAATTAAACCCCACGGCAGGATCAATATAACGTGGCTTTTGGAATTGGTTGCAGGAAAGTACAGTGAAAACACTTTAATTTCCCTAAACTCCAAAACCAACAAGGTGAAGCGAGCCCACGTATGAATATTACAAATTAAAGAATGTTCAGTGCCATGATATTTTGATTATACTGGGACACAAATTCCTCAGCTTAGCATGAAGGGAAAAACATGCTGTGAGATGCATTACTCAGTGGAGAGTATTATCGCCTCATTCATATTGATAGTATACTTAATGAAGGCTCTTATCGGCCACAAAACCCACAAACCAAGCTTGAGAGAGGAAGAGGTGTAAGGTCATATGATAAACAATGTGAGCTTGAGAATTTGTGGAAGAATCTTGACATTTAAAAGTGTTGGAAGGACCTAGAAACACCAACAAATGTCAAATGACTCAATAACTAGATGCGAATCAAAAAAGTGGCCGCAAGATGAAGAAAAAATAAATAAACGCGCGGAAGAATACATGTGGCTCATGGCTTTGCCACGAGCCACTCTCTCCATAGCTTTGCTATGGAGAGAGTGGCTCGTTGCAAAGCCCGAGCCCCAAATAATAAGAGTATTTGCATCTTGATAGTCGCACAGACAAATAAAATCTCACATATTGTGTTAGAAAACTTTGTTGATTCCCAAGCAGTGATGCATTAAACTTAACCTGGATGAAGATATTTCTCTGAGCGCCCCAGAAATAGCCAAGAACGCCAGAGCACCTTGATAAACCTGAAGGGCTGCCCCTAATGTTAATGTCTTTAAAAACAAACTCAAGACCTACCATTATAGTCTAGCTTTTACCTGAACTACCTTTTAGTGTTTTTATTTTAATTACAGCTCACTTAAATTATCATTTAATTGTATTTTTTATCTTTTCTTATTTTATAGCCTTCACCAAGGAGGCTACGTTATTGCCAGCGTCTGTTTGTTTGTTTCTCTGTTGGCAACATAACTCAAAAAGTTATGGACGGATTTCAATTAAATTCTTTTAGGAAACGTCCGGATTGGCACAAGGAGCAAATGATTCGATTTTGGGAGTGATCCAGATCAGCGTAAAATCGCCATGACAAAAAATGTGATTTCCATGAATAACTAAAACAGTTATCAATATGAATCCAATTGCGAATGGTATGTTTTCATGGTCAAGGAATTTAAATATTGAGAGGAAATAAAGGTAGGACTAATATTTATGGTGAAAAATCACAATATGGATGAGGACTGTGGCGCTTGCAAAGGCCTGTGCTCTCCTAGTGCTTTTCTAGTTTTCTAGATTTTCTATCCATTACTTCATTTCAAATTTTCGATTTATTTTTTATTTTATGACACATTTACTTTTATACTTTAACCTAACCTCCAGTGTTTACTCAAAAAGGCGCTTTTTCAGTGTGTACTGGGTACAGCAATGTGCTTTATTATTGTCTTTCATTTATGATGCCTTTTATCAACACTGTCTATGGATTGTGGGCTGGGTGGAATGGGTTTGGGTCATAATTCCTTTATTCTAATTTATCTGTCTGCTTGTATAGCACTTTGTGCTACATTTTTGTATGAAAAGTGCTATAAGAATGAAGTTTGATTGATTGATTGATTGTAAAAATTTGCATTTTGGTTATCATATAGATGAATAAAATCTCACTTATTGTGTTAGAAAACTCTATTCTCAAGCAGTGATGCTACAGTAAACTTAACCTGGAAGAAGATATTTCTCTACCTGTATTCCTCTGAGCCTCCGAGACATAAACAAAAACCCCAGGACCACCTTGATAAACGGATACTTGGAAGCATAAATGTCAGAAAAACCACAGAAAAACAAAAACATCCACACTGTGTGACAAGAAACACACTAAACTGTTAGATTCTGCGGAAAGTAAAGGTGTCAGACTGCTCCATCTTCACATGAAGCTGCCGACACACACACACAGACACACACACACGCTAAGTTATCAGATCTACAGAGGTCAGAGTCCAGAAGACGCCCATGTGGGCAATTCACTTACTATATGAAAGAACCTATGCACTAGCATTTCCAAAAATGTTATGTATTTCTTTAAACTTTATTTAGAAAACAAATCATCTGTTTTAGGCATCAATGTGTCTTTGAGGGAGATAAATGGATAGACATCATCTTTTGAATTCACTCTCGGTAATAACAACAGTATAAACTAAACAAACAGGGCAGACTACAAATCTTGGATTGACACCATGAACCAGTGATCACCAACTGGAGGCCCGGGGGTTACATCCGGCCCCCAAGGGCTTCTTAAAATAGCCCCCAAAATATTGTTATTAAATGTAAGGAGGAAAATATATATTGTGGTTTGAAAGGCAGATTTTTCTTAAAAACAGCTTCCAACGCAACACCAAAACCAACTGAAACCAAATCAGTTTGACTGCATTTACTTCCTTTTTACAGATATCCACCTGTAAGCTATTATCATCCTTTAGCTAACCAGGAGTATCATGATGTTAAACCAAGAGATGAACAGTATGGCAAACCAAGAAATAAGAGGCCAAAAGAGCCCCCAGTATGTTTGATAGGGACTGATCTCACTTCAGGGCTGAGTAATACTTCCTCTTTAGGGGAAAATATGAATCAATCACACAGATGGTTCACTAATGAAATGTAAGAGTCTGACATCCAAATGTAAACATGTATGGTCAATATATTAGCTATCACTAGAAAAGCACTCGGAGAGGGCAGACCTCCGCCAAGCAGCACAGTTCCCAGATGGTGATCTGGATCAACACCAAAATTGAATCACTTCTTCCTTTTCCCATGCTGAACATTTCCTGAAAATTTCATCAAAATCCATCCATAACTTTTTGAGATATTTTGTTCACAGACAGACAGACAGACAGACAAACAAACTCTCCCGAAAGCATAACCTCCTTGGCGGAGGTAAACATAGGCAAACATGTTTATGGAAGCTGATTAGATGATCAACTTCTTAAACTATCCCTACCAATATTGGTATTTTGTGATTACACCATGCAAATTTTGAATCAATACATTTGTTTTCCTCTTTACAAACAGATAAATAATGGTTTAAGTAAAAGACCATCAAATTATCAGACAAAAAAATCCTGATACTAATGTGGATCGATTTTTTCTCCCACCCCTATTTATAGTCAACATATCAGCATTAAATATAGGCAGACATTTTGATATTAACTGAAGATCAACTTCTTAAACTATTGTCTTTCAATGTTGACATTTTGCTAATTTTACAATTCAAACTTTGAATCAATACATTTCATTTTCCTTTTTGCACACAGATAAATAAAGGTTTAAGCCAAAAACCTTCACATTAAACACCAGGAAATAAAATATGTGAGAGTATGACATCTTACATTGCCTTCTGGCTGCCTCGGAGGGCCCCCTGAATAAATTAGTGCCCCCCTCTGATATTAAAACCACAGCTACGCCCTTGTCTGTGACCCTCACATGTGAAACCTATTGAGCTCCGTGCAGAGTAGATAACACATTAGAGGCCGCGGTCACATGCCCTGCCGAGCTAAGTGGAAATCAAAGCTGTGGCCGAAGATCTCCTCCTCTCCCCCTCTCTGTGTCCATAAGCTGTCCGGAGGTTTGGCTCGGAGCCGACCCCACTCGCTGAGTGACCCCGGGCGACAGGCAGTCAAACGCGGCAGCAGCGGCTGGGGATGCGAGGCGGGCTGCAGCCTCACATGTGAATGTAAAAATAGCGCCAGCATCACGCCAGGCTGAATGAAACAACGTCGGATAAAACTGCCCTATAAAAGCCTTTAATTTAATCATGTGCGCCCTGTTGTAATGGAGAAAAAACGGGGCGAAAAGGCGAAGCTAATGAGGGGGACTGAGCTAGCTAATTAACAAACTTAGAAGTTAAAGGGGAGCCGTTGATCAGCAGCCTCTTTGTCTCGACCCCGCACGCGCGGACGGTTGGTCCTCCGTGTGTCCGCTCACTCACCGACTTTCCCCGGAGGTTCAGTCCGTCAGGCAGAGCCTCAGTTCGGCTTGTTCGAGAGCGTCGTCCCGGGTGTCCTTGTTCTCGACAATGGCTCCACGTAGATGAGCTCCAGCAGCAGCAGCTCAGGGTACCACGGTCTGGACAACTTCTGGGATGGTGATGATGACACTACAACCATCGCGCATGCGCACAGAGCCCGTGCGCCTGTAGAGGAATCTGACTAGGTGCACGTGTGCGTTGAGGGGGAGAGGCTCGAGCGGCTGGACTGTTATGGTACTCAGAACAGTCCAAACAATTTTATGAGTTTGAAAACAAGATGAGGTGCCCAAAAGGAGCCCCGCTGTGAAATATTGAACATGAATAAAGATATATCAGTCTGTTATTCATAACAGGTGCAGGTTCTTTTGAAGTGGGTGAAAAGAAACTAACTACATTTACTCAAGTTACTGTAAAAATGTGGCTCTTTGTTTACTTGTTTACTTGTGTTGGGTAGTTACATAGACCAGGCTTTTCCCTTTTTTGAGCATATTTTGGGCATATATACATTTACATTTGTCATGGTATCTGAGCACTGAGTGGAAAAGTATGAAATAAAAAGAAAAAGCCATCTACAATTTCCAGTAATTATGATATTCACAATACCAGAATTTTCACTTCAATACTGAAATCCAAGTTCAGCATTGCAATACTCAGAAATAACACTTGAAACTTAACTGGTTTAATACCTGCCACCTTGTGGTAAAGAGAGGTTAAAAATAAAAATCTACAGTTTACTAACACCATGCTGCTTATCCCTTTTGAGGTCACAGGTGGCTGAAGCCTATCCCAGCCAGCATTATGTTAGATGCAGGGTATATAAGGCAACAATTTGTATACAGGGCATTTCAAAGTGCTTTTAGCAACTTTAACACCAAGCCTGAGAGGCTGAGGGAGGGCTTAGTATGTTGTCTGAAAACCAATGATCCCAAATAATGTTAGTATTGATCCTTTATTAAACACTAATTGATAAATGTAGGAAATGCACAATGATTCGCATATCAATCTCATTAAAGCATTAAAAATATGAGCATAAATTCAGCAATATTGAAGCAAAATTAAGTGGTCTACAAAAAATACAGCGACCAAGCTCACCCCTCCCTTATATCATGAACACACACGCAATCTCCAACTCAATATTTTCCAAAAATAATAATTCTCAAATCCCTGAAAATATAAACACATCATTTTAAGTTCCTTAATGTTTAAATCAAATCCTGAAATTTAAATGATTTCTCAATTAGTTAATTTGTGGCTTCTACAGTACTTTATAGAACAAGATAAATGCATTAAAATCACAATACAAGATGAAAACAACAATAATCATTATACAATTAATTTTAAAAGAGAAGAGTGCAGATAAGATCCTGTCAGTCATATGCAGAGTTAAACAGAGCTGTTTTGAGCCTAGATTTGAACATTGTTAGAGTCGAGGCCTGTCTCATATCTTCAGAAAGACTGTTCCAAATTTTAGCTGCATAAAACTGGAGCCCTGATTCCTCATGTTTAGTCCGGACTCTGGGTCCCAGCAGGAGGCCGGTCTTCAGAATCAGAGATGGTTCATATGGCACTAACATGTCAGAGATGTACTTTGGTTCATCCTGGATCAGCCGCCAAGTCACAAGGCCACATAGAGAGACAAATAACCATTTACACTCCCACTTTTACCTACCATAAACATTACCGCCCTTACTGACATCAGTAAGGGCGGTAAACATTACATTTACAACAAGAAGTGCTTCGACAGCACAAATCTGACTCTGTTATCTGAGTTTTTATGGAAGTCTGCTCTATCTCGCAATGTAGAAGGATCTACAAGCTGATGTGGATCACCATCAAAATCTTAGAAAGTCTTCCTTGTGCCCTGATCAGTGTTTCCTGAAACTGCCAACAAATTCACGGGAGAACTTACTGGGTGATTAGGAAAAACATGAGAACTACCCCATCTTGCACGGTCAACAAATCCTTTAAAAAACTCCTGGATCCATATTCAAATTAAGGTCAACACCAAAATTTAATTGAGCAGTCCTTGGCCCATTTCTGTTCTTCCCGAAAATGTTATTTAAAGGTGTAGTCAGCGATCTTCTAATCTCCTAATCTAATGCAGTATTTGTATTTCTCCTCTCCATCCACAAGATGTCACCACTGACAGCATGTTGAAAAAAAGTCCAGTTTCAATACACAGCCTTGGCTCTGAATTTCAGCAGGTAAATACTGTGGCTCGGGCCGAGTTACCAAAACAGAGCACACCCCCCCACATCCAGGGGGCGATCATACTCATGCGCAGATCAGACAGAGGGGGGAGGGGGAGTAGTAGGTTGCGTAGCATGTGCAGTTAGCGTAAGAAAGAGATACAATAGGTGCAGTAGCAATGGCTGAAAAACAGCCCAAAAGAAAAAGGTCAGAGGAGCAGAAAGTGAAAAAGAAGGGATATGACCATGAAAGAGTGCAGACCCGGGTCAACATTGGTGTTGCTTTCCGACGGTGGAGGGAACTCCGCCAATTGAAAGACCTGAAAACTGACGCAGATGTCACCGTCTTTCTGCTGGATAGGTAAGCAACATTAGCTTTGTGGTGCTTCACATAACAGTAACAGCCGTCGGGCATTCATCTTATTGTCTAATCTGCCAAAATGTACTGTTGTCGTGATGTTATCAATATTGTCAGTTGAGTTGTGTGACGAGTCGGGGTTACCTTAGCTACGCTGGTCAGTTACGCAGTTTCTGTGGTCGTTTCCATGACGATGCACATCCATCAGCTTTCAGGGGTGGAGCCAGGGGTGAGGTATGAAGGGAGAGGCGGGCCTAAATTTGTTTATAAACAACCTCTCCACTTGTTTTCTCCCACATCGCTGACTACACCTTTAATTCTGTTCATTACATCTTGTGTTACCCTGTTGGCAATCTAACGAACAAACTAACTACCAAGTCTATTCTCCAAGAGCACAAACCTCCACCAAGACACTTCACACATTGTTGGGCAACTCGGTCATGAGAGAATGTCAAACTGCCCTTTTGTGAAAAAATATCAGCCAAAATGCAGCGTGCACATACACTCCTTGTGCGAAAGTTGTAAGGTAGAAAGCCTAAGCTGGCACAAGTGTCATAGTGAAACCACCATAAAATTATACAGATAATCACTAAGTGTGTCACTGAACCTTCAGTCAGAGCCACACAAAGCCATATGAATTGATCACAGCATAAAAGATAGTAAAGCGAAGGTCATAGCAAGAACCATTGACCATTTACACAAACCCTTAAACTTGTGTGCATGCAGCAAATGACGAAACAGTGCATGCACAAAAGAGAGGAATCATGCGTCTTGGTGTGCACTTCCTTTAAAAGAGCATGCATGCCATGAATGACACAGTGGACTCTGCACATTGGCACTTCTTATGGTCTCAAAGTTTGCGTGGTAATGATAAAGTCTGCCCTCTGAAGATGTTTTCAGGGTGTCGAATGACTGAGACACTCCTGTGTAGAGAGAAGCACACTACATTTTCACCCACACTCACACTGTTGTCACTCCCAGCGTGCATCCTTCACACCACAAAATCTCCCACTGAAGATTTCCAAAAACAAAATCTGCTCCTCATTCTTATGTTTTTTCCCCTGCAGTTCCCATCCCTGACAATTTTACCCTGTGTTTCTCGTCAAGACCTCCTCCATGTGTCTTTTTTTTCTCCGCTTAGTATGAAAGAAGCAGCGAAACATGAGTGTCCCCATCTCCTTTGTGCTGTTTGTTGTTTTACTTGATCCTGTGTGGGGACAGAAACAGAGACTACTTGTAGCAGGATTAAGGGTCAGATAAATATTGAGGAGGAACATGCTGTCATGTTGGGAAGAGTCCAGCAGAACTTTTAGGATTATCTTCCAAGTCAAACTGATCATAATTTGCATTTTAAGGACTATTCGAACCTCCAAATTGTCCTCAAACAAACTCTACCACGGCCCCTTCCCCTCTCATTAGCAGAATTGAAGAATATCCCAATTAAGGACTGTCACATCGCTGTGCCAAAAGCCCCCTCACAGGATGTCAGCTGGAAACAGTTGACGGAAATGGTTGCAGTAATTACACAAAAGCACATTAAACAGGTGAAGCTAAATCACGGATTCACTTTTTTTTTTTTTTTTATCTCTGAGGTCTTTGGCGGGACAGATCAGATTAAATTTACTGAAACAGGAAGAGCATGTGGTTTTGTCTCTTTGAAGAGGAGGAATGTTAATCTAATGATCCATGACAGAGGCTTGTTGTATGTTGGAGGATTGCATAACAAAATAATGTGATCTGATAAAGGAGATTTATTATAAATTGTTTTCTTCTTAGTTAGCATTATCCTAAATTTTGGGAAGTAGCTCCTCCAAATCACACATGAGCAGCTTTATCTGTTGATGCGGCAAGAAGTGTTGTTAGGAATCTTACTTTTTACCTCCACCAAGGTGGTTATGTTTTCGGGAGAGTTTGTCTGTCTGTCTGTCTGTCTGTCAGTTTGTGAACAAAATAACTCAAAAAGTTATGGATGGATTTTGATGAAATTTTCAGAAAATGTTCAGCATGGGAAAAGGAAGAAGTGATTCAATTTTGGTGTTGATCCGGATCACCGTCTGGGAACTGTGCTGCTTGGCGTAGGTCTGTGCTCTCCGAGTGCTTTTCTAGTTTTTAATTGAGTTATCAACATTACATTCAGATTCAGATTCAGATTCAGATTCAGATTCAGATTCAGATTCAGAATATTTATTGTACCCTTGGGTAAATTCAGTTTACAGTGGGTGAGTTCTCTCGTATTATAGACACACAAAACAACACAAGACAAAGTGACGACAGTGCTTGGGCTAAAAGAACAAGGAGGACAGCCCTGAGATAAAAAGCAGGATTAGTTAAAACATCAGTGGGTAAAAAAAAGGCCTAAAAATATGTCAAACCAAGCTTGAAGATAAATATGTGCCATTCATAAAAACAAGATGAAAGAAACAGGACAAGGAATAAATAAATTAGTGAGGTAAAGTTGCAATTTCTTTCATTTGTTAATAGCACGCATGGCTGCTGGTACAAAGCTGTTTTTATATCGTCTGGTTTTACAAGCAGGAACCATGAACCTCCGACCTGATGGGAGCAGCTGAAACTCTCTATTGAGAGGGTGAGAGTCATCTCTGACAATAGAGTTACCAATCCTCTGTAGCTGTTTGGCATACAGGGATTCTGGGTAAAGCTGAGACTCTCTAATCAGTTTACAAGACCATTTCACCATTTGGTTTAGACAGTTTTTGTTTTTCAATGACACATTTCCAAACCATGAAATAAGACAGAAAGTCAAAACTGATTCAATGTCCATGACAATGTACATATTACCAGGTTTTACACTTAAACAGACATACTTAACAACCAAACAGGAAGAGCTTTCCCTCAAGACATGAAAACATTACCAAGACTAGAAAAGCACTCGGAGAGCGCAGACCTCCGCCAAGCAGCACAGTTCCCAGACACTGATCCGGATCAACTCCAAAATTGAATCACTTCTTCCTTTTCCCACACTGAACATTTCTTGAAAATTTCATCAAACTCCATCCATAATTTTTTGAGTTATTTTGTTCACAGACAGACAGACAGACAGACAAACTCTCCTGAAAACATAACCTCCTTGGCGGAGGTAAATATGACGTAACAATAGATAGCTAGAAAGCACTCGGAGAGCACAAACCTTCGCCAAGGTAGCTCACTTGCTAATGTTACATCCTTCAGCAATGGTTTCATGATAAAGTTACCATCACAATATGAGTTGACCCTGAAATTCTACACCTAGCACTCAAAATCATGTTGATATCATTATTAGCTAGACAGTTATTGAGCAAAAATGGTCATTGACTAATGGCAGTTTTCTGGATCAGCACAAATCATTTTGAGTTGGGCCATTTTCATATCTGCTGAATATTTCTGCAAAATCCTCCCAGTAGTTTTTGTGTAATCTTGCAAAGAAACCCAAACAAATAAATACACACTGGCAATAACATAACCTCCTTGGCCGAGGTAATAATAATAATAAAAATTTCCATTACAAATAGAGTTGAGCATCATAACTGAGCACAGAAATAAAACATATATTTTCTTAGTTAACTTTTATTTACCCAGATAAAAACCAATCGAAATCAAGATCTCTTTGACAAGGGTGACCTGGCTAAGAGGTCAGCAGCACACGTCATGGTAAAGTGACAATATAGAATAATTTAGAATACACATTTATGTGAGTCCAGGGAGTTGTGCAGTAAAGTACACAAGCTTTTTAACATAAATAACAATCCAGAAACACAGAAACTGTTTAATGGTATCATGTTTTTTATCCAACAGCATGGACAAAAAGGCTCCAAGTGAGATGAGCTTCAGTTCAGTCTGTAAAAAGTTCCACATTGTTGGGACAGCAAAGCTCTCTTCTCCAGTTCAGTTCTGACGTGAGGAACAAAAAGATGGAAAACGCCACAGGACCGTAAGGCATAGAGGTTTTTAGTTCTCTGAAGAAGATTACATAAATAAGGTGGAACTAAGCCAAAGTGTTAAAACTTTGCCTTAAATATCAGGGTCAGCCTGTGCGTATTCCTGCGTGCTCTATGCTCTATGTAACTGTCAAACATTACATTAGTCACACAGAGACTAAAAAGAGTCAACAAAGGACAGAAAAGTAGACCAAATCTTGTCAAAATTACCAGAGCAAATTCCAATGCAGTACATAATTTTCTCTAAACAAAGGAAAGACGTAAGATCTCTCAGCCAAGAATAAGGAGATGGAGTTTTAAAAGTTTAATACACCTGTGGGCCACAAGACAAACTAAAGTCATAATATTCCCCTCCATGGTGGGAAAATTAGCAAAATCCTCAACTTTACTCCTTTACATAAAACTGGTGAAATCAAACAAAACTAACAATTAAGGTCCCAAACTGTGTTTAAAAGTGTTAAAAGTTTGCAAATCAGTTCCTCAAAAATTAAGGGCAGTAAATCTTCTTTAAAAGTCTTAAATGTATAATTTTAAGGTATCAAAGTGGTGCTTTTTTGTCTTGTCTTGGGTTCATTTCTTCATGACTGCTCGAGTGTTCACGATAGCTAATGCTCAAGTAACCTCCTATGCTCCTCACCAACTAGTATCATATTCTTTTTAGAAGCCTGATTAACCTCTTGTACAGCGAGGTACAGCTTGTAACGCCCATGTATTTGTGGAATGAGCAGCACAGGTAAACATGCAGCACGTGGCCAAAACAAATGTGCCAACATCCATTGAAAGTGGAAGCTGGTGTTCCAGAGTGGTAGCTTTATAGATGTCAGCCCGGGGACGATTTCCAAACTTAGACCCAAGTTCTGTGGCACTGATGAGGTCAAAGAGAGACTGCAAACTGGGAAAGACACCAAGAATACCAACACCCTCACTGTTTTATTATAGAGCTATAGGCTTTCCTACAGGGGAAGAGGTGATTTTAGCAGGAGTGAAATAATCAACCAAAATAAGGTTTCCATTTTTGAGGAGTACAGTTTTCACATACTGAATACCCCTGATCCTGCTCTATTCTCACTTTGTGTGCTCCTGTTACTTTAAGGCTTTCCTGAACCCTCCTGTTATGCTATGGGTCAAATTTATCCATTTTGAAGTTTGAAGATCGAGGAAAAATAGTTGTAAGTATTTTTTTTAGTATGAAACTTCTTCTGCTTGCCTTAATTAGTGTAATCAACAAACAAAATTAAATTGGTTCATCTCACATATTTGCAACCATCCCCTACATGCTTATACCACATAGACACTGTTTGGGTCAATTTGACCCAGCAGTCAAAGTGGAGGTCAAAGGGTGTCAGAAAAGTCAGTCTATTTCTTTCTTTTTTGCAACTGTGAGACATAGGAACACCACTGCACTAAACATTGATAGAATAGTTAGTAATTGAGTTAGTAATGAATTGCTTGGGAGGATTTTTTGGGTTTTGGGCATCTTTTGGATAAATAAGCATGCACCGGTCAAATTGACCCGGGAACATCTTTGCTGTTCCTGACAAATAAACATAGCAGGGTGAATTAAAAATAAACAATAAGATGCTCATTCTCTTTCCTCTTAGAAGATACAAATATGCAGCACAAACACCTAAAACCACATGTCCTGTCTGGATGTGCACAGACTTGAGTCAGCCCTACGTAGATCTAAAATGGGATGACGTCCACTCTTTGTAAACAATCAGGAAACACAGAGTTTTTTAGGTCATAGTTGGAAACTGGTCACACAGTATTGATCTGTTTGTCTCACCCACTTTGACGTTGAACTCACTGGCTTCCCCCACCTTTGTCCCACAGATAGTGTCTGTCTACAGACACTTTTGCTTTTGTCCCATTTACCTTTAACATGTATTTTACCCCATCTGCCAGATACAGATAGATCAAGACATAAGCACAAATCAGATGTGTTACATTCAGTTATGTATGTATGTCTGCCAGGACATTTTCTGACATTGAAGGCCAAGTAAATGACAAAAATATATTAAAAAGTCCTTATCTCGCAATGTTAAAACCAAATCCTTTAAAAATTTCCTAGATCCATATCCAGATTTGGATTACCAGCCAACTATGATCATTTTTCTTTAGCATCATGACCAACATTCCCTGCATATTTGATCAAAACCTGTAAAAAAAACTTTTTGAGTAATTATCAAAAATGTTTAATTATTTCATAATGTAAACAAATCCTTAAAAAAAAACTTTTGGATCTAAATACCACCAAATTGAATCACTTCTCTTTTAACGCCATGATGCTATTCGAGTTATTTTGTCATGTTGACAAACGCTGGTGAAAAAACATCCTTGGAGGAGGTGTGTTGTACATTGGTGCAGTTTCATGCAGCTGCACTTTAATGCTCCATCTATATACAGAGGTACTATCTGTAAAAATGGTGTCTAAACAACTGTATGTCCTCAAGGCCAAATAAAGCCTGTGGTCCATCTTAATTTGGCCCATAGTGAATTTTAAACACAGAAAATAAATGATGGCCCACTTCATTTTCCGTGTGAACTTTGCAGTGTGACTTGGTTCTCAACAGGCACTCTGGTTTCCTCACACAAACTAAAAACATGCTCTTTAGGTTAACTGGAGACTCTACATTGCCTACAGGGGTAGGTTTGTGAGCGTCCGTCTCTCTATGTGGCCCTGTAATTGACTAGCAACCAGTTTATGGTGCACCCCATTCCTCACCAACCAGCTCCTGCAACCCTGAAATGGACATACAGTAGATAATAAATTGATGCCACACATAACGACAGGTTTATCAAAGAGACTGAGAAATTCTTAAAGAGATATGCCAACATTTTTTCTTTTTGTGTCTTTCCTCTTTCCTGAGTCCAAAACAAGCAGATAGACACCATTCTTTAAACTGTGCATGCAGTAACAAGGAAGAGACAGACAGAGCATGTCCAGCACTATGTCATGGACTCAGGAGTGAGGCAAGACTCAAAAAGAAAAATGTTTGCATATCACTGTCACTATTTCTGTACGTGTCCTATGATGAGAAAACTTTGTACATCCTTGCTGTGTATAAGGAGGAGGCTCTGCTTTTGAGTGTCACTCCTAAACTCTGGAATGGTCTCCCATTGGAGCTGAGAACAGTGGTCTCTGGGGACATTTTCAAAAAGCAGCTGAAGATCCATCTACGTAGACTTGCCTTTGTTAGACCGGTGCCGTTGTCCTTTTACTGTCTTTTATGTGATCATTTTTATTTTTATTGTGTAGGTCTTTAAGACGTCTGTTCCTTGGAAGGCGCTATATAAATAAACCTTAGTTGCTTATTTACTATTCCACTCTCTGTACAGTATTTAGAGACATAAACGACTTGTATTGCATGTGTGTGAAGCAGTTAAGCAGGTCAGAGAACTGTCCCTCTTTTTCAAAATGCTGGTTCACTGTAAACTCCCTCCCTCATCTCTCTGTTCATTCAGGCTGAAACCACCCTGTCATCACTGAGCCAAACAACACAATGAAATACTGCTGCACAACAACACCATCACCAGTACATTCCTCCTTTTCCCACACTGGAATCATGTGTTTTGTATCTGCTAGTGAATGAAAAAAAGCTGTATTTAGGGTAACTGAGTGTTAAAAAAAGAAGAAGAGAGGGTCTGGCCTGTGGGTGGGAGTTGGGGGCCCCTGAGAGGCTCTCTGGTCTTTGCTGAACCTCAGCGCTGAGCTCAGAGCTATGGCTCTCCGACACATGAGTGAAATGACATTTATCTGGAATGGTGGCACATGAAGACAGGGACTTGGACTAGAGCCTAGGGAATGAGAGACCACTTAAGGTCAAGGGTGGATGGTCACATTTGTCAGGTTAATCAGCACGGACTGTGGCTCATTTATTTATTGCAATATCAAGTATCGTGTGGTATTTTGATTTATATCCTCATTCAGATTAATCAACCATCTGACTCACTGAAGAGTGTCAATATCAAGTCACATAAAGGGCAGGTCCACAATACTCTTTGTTATATAACTAATAGAGACCCAACAATGATCCATGATAAGAAATATCAAAGGAAAACAAAGAGAGAGTGAAGGAGTTGGAGAGATGGGAGGTCAATGTACCATCCATCTTCGATTGTCAACTTGGGGGTGACAAGGTTTCACCGAGTTCCCAGTAGGAAATTCAGACTTCGGGGAACGTTCCAGTTGCAGTTTCCCACTCGGAACCCGGAAATTCCTACTTCTGACTACAACTGGAACGCACCAAAGACGTGACTGAAGCCAAAGCGTGTGTTTGTTGTGATGCTAATAAATGCAACTCGGACCTTCCTCAGAACTCTGCATTGCTTTACAACTTCTTTTTTCCACAACTTACAGGATGCAAAGCGACGAGGTAATGTATCTCTTTCTAGTGACGTAGTGGTAGTTTTGATGTGTGACAACAAGCAATTTTTGGAAAACTTAGTATTGTAGTTGTAGCCCGATATATATCGCTACTTACAGCCTGGTGCTCTAAGACGTGTAATATAAATAATAAAATAATATAAATTTGCTCTAGTTTTAATTGTCTTGTTCCCGAAGTTGAGTATCCAGGCCAGTCCAGCCCTGTCCAACCCGACCAGGAAGCTAAGGAATAGCATTTATAGATAACCTATTTTGATGCTATAAAACTCATCTTAAAGTGTGTATTTTGATCAGGCATATATCTAAAAGTGAGACTTTTTTGTAATTACTTAGAAACTCCTCAT
The DNA here is from genome assembly GCA_036419115.1 of Scarus forsteni. Lineage (NCBI taxonomy): Eukaryota > Metazoa > Chordata > Actinopteri > Labriformes > Labridae > Scarus > Scarus forsteni. The sequence goes on along the minus strand of JAZDUH010000269.1, from coordinate 3,193,681 downwards.
AGTCTCTTTAAGCAGATAACTGTCAAGTAACCAACCAACAACCAAACTTTAACCAACTATACTGTCAACTAACACTCTGGCTTGTCTAACCATAATGCTAACCCTAAATGGCAGAATAAACTGCTAAGTGGCTAACTAATGAAAGATCAGATCAACCTTTCCATGACTGACTGACCAACCAAACATTTATTCTGCCAACTATACTACAAACTAGCTAACACTCTCACTAGCTAGCTAACTAGCAAACTGAACACCCAAATGAACAATCAATCAACCAAACTCTCTAGCTCACCAAGTTAGCTGGTGAATTACCAATCCAAACCAACTGGTATCAATCATAGACTGTATATAGTGAACAGCGTGGCTCCGCCTTCTACCATTTAACAGTTTTGGAGCCATAATATCCCCCGTCAGGGCGCCGCCATTGTGCAGCCAGTAGAGAAGCTGGACCATATCTGGATGCAGCTGTCGTAAACTGTCGCAACACTCTGCAGCATACAGCGTACACAATCATTGTGAAACTGCCGTAAACTGCGGTTATTTTTTAAACTCTAATAACTGATGAAAAAGAAACTTTTTGGAAAAAAGAGGACTTGGAAAAAACGCAGCCCAATAATACTTTCATATCACCACAGCATACGGATGGGAGAAATATTTCTACGAGGTGTATTAATTTTTTGAAGTTTCACTACGGCCCCGTTCAGATGAATGGGGGAGACAGAAAGTTTACCTATACTGCAGCCAGTCACCAGGGGGAGCAGTTTTTGTGGCGACTTCAATTCGAGGCCAGCGACATGAAGTCCATGTTTTTACAGTCTATGGTATCAATAGCATACTCATCAGCTGACCAACGAACCAACTTTTGGTGGTCCAATCATCTAAAAGTCCAACCAACCAGCTGAACAACCAGCTAGTTCTAATGATTACTTATAAACCAACTGACCCACTAAGCAAGTTGTTTACATCCAGAGGATCTGAACACCAGCCTTCGGCCTGGTTCCTCTATTTGTAAAGACGTTAATGAAGAACATCAGCAGCTGCTCACACAATGGAAAGTATGCAAACGTTTAACAAGCTCTACATTTGATTAGCACAGTAAGGGTTTGTGTTCCCCTCGGCTAAAACAACACAAGAACAACAAATAAAACCTAATGGCCAGCAGATGAAATTTGGCGAGGACACTTTGTTCACATTCCTGCGCCAATCATTCAAAATATGGAACAAGTAATGAGCGTCAGACTGCCTGGGCTTAAATCCCATCACTGACTATCTTTCTCGCCTGTAACTAACTAACTTTATGACTCTTGCAGCAAGGAGAGGACATTAAAGCCATCTGCAGATCCTCCAATCACAGCGAAGGTGGGGCTGCAACATCTAAGCTGCCCAGAACTGGGTCATTAGAGGAAAAAAAAAAAAAAAGAAGATGAGTCTGCTTTTTCCTTTTTTTCTGTCCATCATGAGAACATGTGTGTTGGTGTCCCGTCCTTCATGTTTTATGTGGACACGACCTTTACTGCCAAGCTTTTATGTCAACGTCCTCCACTGTGCAGGAGTTGTATAATTAAACACACAAACCTGTGCACTTGAAATACACACAAATGCTCAGCCTGGATGTATGGATATATACGTTGACATAGACGAACACTGATGTAAGCATATTTATGCTGCGCTATCTGTCTGTTCTTGACCTGGAAAAAGGCTTGTTATGGCTGGCTTTCTCTTTCTTTTGAAGAGACAGTAGTACAGTAATAAACTGTGGGGCACATTTAGGGATTACATGTATCAACATTTAGGGTTTTGCTACAAAACATAGTGATTTTCTAGTCATCCAACAACAAAAGTATTTTTTAAAATCAATCAATCAATAATCTAGTACTACTTTACATATGAAAAAAATAAGAGTATGTAAATAAAAAGCAGGTAAATTGAATATAGTCAGAAGTACAAGACCACAAGGCTTCACGATTTACACATAGCACACACATGCACTTACACACACACGAACACATTAAAAAAAATTTGGACAGAGAATAAGAGGACTGAGGAAACTATCTTGAATTAAAACTACGGAAATACAGGGGTTAAGACTAAAGCGACCGAATAATCCTGATAAAAAATAAACAAAGAAATAAACAAATAAACAAAATAAATAAATAGATTAATAAATAAATAAATACAATTTAAAATAATACTATGGTAAAATCAAATAGCTAACCACCAAATGCATAATAAACTCTGCTAAAGAAGGATAATGAAAAGAAAATTAACGAGGAAAAAAGATCTGAACAATAATTCTGAACTGAAATGGAGAAATTAAACAGATTTAGTCCATTAAAAAAACAACTAAGATGAAAATATAACAATAAATATAATCAGCTAAAAGCCAGTCTAAGACAATACGGATCACTCTTCACATAAATTACATTTTTACACATTTATTTATAATCACAACCGTCAACATCACTGCATATTCACAAGGCACTGATGCAGCACTGGAAGCAAAATGCAGTGTAGGACACATTGAGATGTATTTGGAAGAGCTGTAGATCGAACTCCTGACCTTCCGGTTTAAAGATGGCTGACTGTCTCACTTTATCACTCTTGTTTTCATCTGATTTCTTGCGAACTTTGGGAATGTTCATGTCTCTGTAAAGTGCTCCAAAATGTAAAAAGCACTGCAGTTACTCCACAGTAAAAGTCTCTAAAACATGTGTGAATGATGGTAGATAGACTCCAGTTAATTTGTGCAGTGGGCAGAGTTGAAGAGATAAATCACAATATACAAAAGATGCAGTGTGCATTTGCTATTAGCTAATTTCTGTTTGATAATCTGGTTATGGCTAATTTTACGGTCATGGTCTGACATATCATTAACCATCAATATTGCATTAGCTCTCACTGCGAGCATGCTGGGAGTCTAAAGTCTAAAGAGTTGTTGTTGTGTTACTGCTGAGTGGGAAATTTATGAGCAAAAGGGTAAGAAGAGGCGGGGCCTGCTGTAAAGGAAGGTCAGACATGTGCATGTGTGTTTGTGTGTGTGTGTTTAGGGCCATGCAGACACGTTACACAACCCTCAGAGTGGTACAGGAATTTCATACATGTGTTAAGGGGAGCGCACACATGTTGGAGATCAGTGGCCCCCAAATGTTTTCAGTCCCGCCCCCTGGAAGACATTCCTGCACCATGTCCTCTGTAGACTTGAAAGGATAAGACTCTCAAGTTCATGTGAAACATCTGCGTTTCTTTATGTTTGTTTATTTTTACATGAACCAGGGTGTGAGTCTTTACATGCCGAAGATTCTGCCCAGTGGAAAAAAAAGCATCTCTGGTGCTAAAATCACATGTGAGGTGTTTGTTGAGTCATGCTTCATGGTGTCCCAATGAACTTAGTCCATGGGATCTTAGCAGGTTCTTAGGAGAACCCACTACAAAATAATTCATACCATATGAGGGTTGCCAGTGCAGGGTGTGTACTGGAAAGAATCTGGCAATATGTTCTGTGTTAAATATGTAGATTGAACTAAGCAAATAGGTATGAGCCCCCCGTTGGCTAATTTATGCATGGGTGACTATCTTTCAGCTGGCAGCAAGTTATTTAGCTTAATTTCTGAAACAACCACTTGAAAAGACACATCCTGTGGTCATTGAAAATATGTTAGTCTGTTTAAGAAGAGTCAAATCATTGGCATCAAGCAGAGAAAAAAATCCAAGGAGATTGCAGAAACTACTAAAACTGGGTTAAAAACTATCCAACACATTATTAAAAACTGGACGTATAGTGAGGAACCATCGTCTTCAAGGAGGAAATGCGGTCGAAAAGAAATGTTGAATGATTGTAATCGGTGATCTCTATAACGTTTGGCCAAATCAAATCAAAGAAAAACAACAGTAGGACTCAGGGGTGTGTTTAATTGTGAAAGTAAGACATTTCCACACACACAATGTGAAGGGAACTCAAGGGATTGGGCCTGAACAGCTGTGTAGCCTTAAGAAAACCACCAATCAGTAAGGCTAACCGGAAAATGGCTTCAGTTTGGAAGGGCGCATAAAGATTGGACTGTGGAGGACTGGAAGAAGATCATGTGGTCTGATGAGTCCAGATTGACCCTGTTCCAGAGTGATGGGAGCATCAGGGTAAGAAGAGAGGCAGGTGAAGTGATGCACCCATCATGCCTAGTGCCTACTGTACAAGCCTGTGGGGGCAGTGCTGTGATCTGGAACAAATCTTGTAACACTGCAGAAGCTTACCAAAACAATGCCACAGCAAATGTGTGCTAATCAAAGCTAAAGGCGGTCCAACAAAATATAAGAGAGTGTAACCCTGTTTTTTGCCCTTGTTTTTGCCAAAGTTATATTCACATTTTTTAATAGAGTTAAGAACCTAAAATACTGTGTGCAGTAGAAATACAGCTTCTAATCAGTGTTCTTCTGAGGAAGTGCTTCAGAGCAGTTGAAGGAGTTAAGTGCCTTGCTCAAGGGCATTTCAGCAGTGCTCAGGAAGTCAGGTGGCATCTCTCCATAAATGAAACCTACTTCTAACCTGATTCGGTCAGGACTTGAACCAGCTAACCTCTGATCTCCACCCCAAGCCCTTCCAGCTTGAGCAACTGCTGCCCCCATTTCTGTTGAGGCCCACCAAATTACCACCAAAACAGGGTGGGTTATTATAATTTTAACAAATATATCAATATAGCCACTTTCTTCTGATGCCAGACCTTAATGAGGGAGAGACTAGGGTTAGCTGTCACACCGGCTGTTTTTTATTTATTTATATCACTTGTTGGAGCCAAAAGTGGGGGGGACTGCTTTATCATGTTCATATGTGTAATCAGTCCAGATGACGGGATTGTTTCTTTCTTGAAATATTAATGATCAAACACAAACATAGATTATTTCATTGTTTAATCCGTGTTTTACATTTGAAAAATACTGCTGAATTTGTGTGAGGGAAAAGATGCTTTTCACAGCCTTAATAAACATTTTACAGCCTGAGTCCACAAACACCTTCAAGCTAAACAGGTAATAAATTTGCTAGTATGTGAGATTTATAGGCCATTCTTCATTGTATTTTTTTTCAAGGATTTCCAGATTTGGACGGCTGCTACAACCCTGCATGATATCTTTTATTCTCTTTTTTTCTCTTCTCCCATCCTTTGCTAACACTGAATTGAGTATTATTCTGTTTGAGCAAAGTTAATTTGTTTGAACTGTTGGAAGATTGTGTTTTTATTTGTTCTTTTCTTTAGGAGGGCCACTCGATAAGCCCTTAGGGGTTTCCTTGGCCCCTACTTCACATCTCCTTTTTTGTTATTGCTTTGTTTAGTTATGTTATATTTCATTACATATTACTTTTGGCTCTTCTTTTTCAGATTATTTTCATTTTATAGGTGCAATAAAAAAAATAAAGATATATGGGTCAAATAACCCTCAGCCCTAAACTTGGCCTCCGTGTCTGTCAGTAGGTTGATCCGACGTTTGGTTTGGAGATCATTCACAGTCCATAGATAAGCTTCAACAACTTCTCAAAATCTCCTTCAGTAATGAAATGGTTGACGTCACGAGTTTGTCTAATTCCTTCAACAGACAAAGGTCAAACAACAGAAGCATGAATCCAGCTGTACACTATCTAAAATGTTACACAGGTTTAAATAAAAAAAATACTCATTACCTTTTTTTCTTTTAGCTTATGTATCTTGTCTGCATTGAAGATTTTCTGTAATAGAATAAAATTACAAATCAAGGATACAATAACCATATTTAGACAAATGCAGCTTTCTTGATAAGTCATTATATGACTGTTTACACTTATTTAAATAATTACTTTGCAATAGCTTTTGCCTTATCTTGATTTCTTGGATCGATGAAGCTTTTCTATGTCTCAAGCAGAAACTATGTCTATGTCTCCTTTGTTTATATAGTTCTGAGAATATTCCTACACTCTACTCTCTTTGAGGACAAAGCAACCAATCAGTCTAAATATAGGGATGAAGAGTGAAGCTGCAGCAGACATAACTTTGTTAAGTACAGAGGTAAGCTGTCAGGTATGTACGGACATAGAGAACAGGCCAGGCATTTTTTAAACTGAAAATATCCTGAGAGATGTTCCACAGCAGATAGATAGATAGATAGATAGATAGATAGATAGATAGATAGATAGATAGATAGATAGATAGATAGATAGATAGATAGATAGATAGATAGATAGATAGATAGATAGATAGATGAACAAAATGAAGAGCAGTATGAAGGTCAGTCCCACAATTGTTGATCGTGTCTGCCATCTTGTGGTACAAAAGGAACATCACACTAAAACCAAAGTAGAAGTTTTAGTATGTTTTTATACTGTAACCAGGGGCATACTTACCATTAAGCAGACACAGGTAATTGCCTGGGGCCCTGAGATGTCCAGGGGCCCCCAAACATCCATATTTATGATGATTTTATTAGTTGAAATCTTACATTTGACAGCATTGTCTTTATTTTCATATATGATTTCCTGTACAGTAATTAAATTCAAAACTTTTCAAACTATATGACACTTAGTATGAAAAGCTTAAGTCCCCTGCTCAGGTTAATGTTGCGTTTGCACAATAAACTTCTTTTTTATTTTTGCCTTTGTCCCTTCAGGGGCCTCGCAATGATAAACATGAAGATTCAAACCTTTTTTTTGGTCATAAATATTATTCCCCGGATGGGGAGGATATATAAACATTGGTTATGTAACTAGTAACTTAAGCAGTCGGATAACTGTAACAGATTTCAAAAGCTGGAGAAGTAGCCTAATTTACATACTTGCCTTCTGTCAAAATTGAACTTAGAGAATTTGGAGAAATTTGTTTAGTTTTGTTATGTTACCCAGTAAAAGTTTAAAATAATAATAAAATGTTTATCAGCACAGTACAGGGAGAAAGGGCTCCAATGACTGGGTTTGCCTTGGACCCCCATATGAGTAAATACGCCCTTGACTGTAACACAACGTTCCCTACTGGTTTAAAGCGTTACTTGGAAATCATCAAATTCTAAAACCACACACAGTTTGCACATTTTACAGCCAACAAATTCTACTTAAAAAATGCTAGTTGTCCCTTAGTCGTGACTGAGATTTATTTGTTTTGTCTAGAAAGAAAGAAAGAAAGAAAGAAAGAAAGAAAGAAAGAAAGAAAGAAAGAAAGAAAGAAAGAAAGAAGGAAGAAGAAGAAGAAGAAGAAGAAGAAGAAGACATAATTTATTAAACCCTCAATTGGAAAAATATTCCTTACCTTTATCCCTATTCCTTACCTTCATTTTGAGCATTCTGTTTTTATTTTAATTTTTATTTTGTCTTACTTTGTTTGTTTTAAATTTTAAATTAAATGTTTAATTCCTGCTTTTCGATTTTCTGCTTCTCTCCTGTCTGTATCTAGTCTGTACTTAAAGGTTGAAGTAAACCTGCGACAAATTCCTTGTTTGCCTAACAAACCGGGCCAATAAACATGCTTTTGATTCTTTAATAAGTTCTTAACACTATGTTGTTGAAACACACACATACAACTTTAGTTTGTGCAGCAGTTTCCTTTTTTTCAGGACTCAGATGCTCTGACAAATAGAACTAAGTAACCGCATGTCAAAAAACACACTTGAGTAAAAGTGAAAGTACTGGTTAGAATATCTTATAAAATAAAATAATAAACTAATAATTTGAATAACTATAGACTAATAATGAGTTGCTGTATCAGGTATCAGTGCGCTCATTCCCTCCTGATAAAAGGTGACTGTTAATTGATGTATCACTCCGCCTCCTGTAGACCCATTTCCCGACAAACTACCTGCTGCTCAGGTGAGTAATACAAACATTATGACAAAGGATAGTCCGTGTTTTAGAACAGAAAACGTGTGTTAACACGAGTTTTCGTCGTAAATTACCTGAGAAAAACCGTGAGTAAGCAATAACCCGAGCTGAACTCTCTGAGCCAGGTGAGACCACCTGTCTGTGTGGATGTTTGTTCGCTGATTTAAGTGACTTATCAGACCATTTAAGGGGATTTAACACTCATGTAGCTGTTATACATTTGCTCTGAGTCAGCACTTTTAACCTTAGTTACATTTTGACATAAGGGGTGTAGGTCTAAATAGTCCTTTATCTTTCCAGGTTGTAAATTTCCTCGTTTTTGGCGCATTTTTACCTTTACATCTAAATAAAATCAGCTAACAACCAAAAACAAAACAAAACACATGCTCCAAAAAGACCAAGAAGCAATTAAGTGTTTTGCTAGTTAAGATTTTAGCTTCTATTGCTAGCTTCATTATTTAAGGTACAACCAGTATATCTCTTTGACTGTCAAATAGCGCACACATTGTAAAGTTTATTATATTTAATAAAAATTTGTACAGTAAACAGTGTTTTAATGAATTTGAGACAAGTCTTGAAGGTCTATAACTCCAGTCAACTTTGTCCAGAACATGTTCACGCAAGTGTCCTCTAACTCAAAGCAATGACAGTTCATTTGTAGACTTTTAAAGAGACTGTGAGGAGTTTCTAAGTGATTACAAAACAGTCTCACTTTTAGATATATACCTGATCGAAATGCACACTTTAAGATGAGTTTTATAGCATCAAAATAGGTTATCTATACATGCTATTCCTTAGCTTCATGGTTGGGTCGGACAGGGCTGGACTGGCCTGGATACTCAACTTCGGGAACAAGACAATTAAAACTACAGCAAATTTATATTATTCAGACACGTCTTAGAGCACCGGGCTGTAAGTAGTGATATATAGCCGGCTACAAAACTACGATACTAAGTTTTCCAAAAATTGCTTGTTGTCACACATCAAAAACTACCGCTATGTAACTAGAAAGAGATACATTACCTTGTTGTTTGCATCCTGTAAGTTGTTGAAAAAAGAAGTTGTAAAGCAATGCAGAGTTCTGAGGAAGGTCCGAGCTGCATTCATTAGCATCACAACAAACGCACGCTTAGCTTGGGTCTTTTGGTGCGTACTGGTTGTAGTCAGAAGTAGGAATTTCCGAGTTCTGAGTAGGAAAATGCAACTGGAACGTCCCCCGAAGTCGGAATTTCCTACTGGGAACTAGGTGAAACCTCGCCACTCCCGAGCTAACAACAGCTAACAATAGCCTGGTAGATCGGCTTGTTTTTTTTCCGACTTCAACTGGAATGCCGATAATGATGATGTCACTCCCAGTTCTGAGGTTACTGGAACGCACCAGTATGACAGTCGTCGCACGTGTTCATGGGTAGCAGAGTCCTAATGTCGCCGGTAACAGATTCTCCTCATAGCACCTTTAAACAGTATTGTCAAAGTTAAACATCAGACAAGGACGATGGCCCTGGCCACATGCTTCAGCACGTATAACCAGCTTATTATGACTAATAACTGCTTATAAACTGGCAAGAGCAAATGGTATTAGTGTATTTTTAGCATTCACACACCCACAGCTGGCTAAAAAGAAGCCTGTCTCAGAGTCTTTTTATTGCTGATACTGATTGTGGACTATAATTAGTGTCATCCAAATTTCTACATATTTTTTGCCCAGTATGTGGCAAACTCCACTAAATACATTTGAAGTATGGGTTTAAGTAGCAGAAAAAGGCCCCTTTGGAAATGTGCAGGGATGATTTTTGTACGTAAACCTAGAAGTTAGTATCGTGTTGAATCCCTCTGCTAAACACCAATGATTTCATTGTGTTCTTGGATCATTGCTGATAATAAGTCTGTGGGAAATCAAAATACAGTATATGAAACTTGCACATTTTAATTATTGTAATAGTCTTTACAAACAAACCTAACTTTTAAAATCTAAAAAAATAGCTTAAATGCAATCAGTGAGAGTAAAAAGCTATTACCAAGCCATTGTGGTTCCACAATGGCTTGGTAATAGCTTTTTCCTCTATTACCAAGCCATTGTGGAACCGCAATGGCTTGGTAATAGCTGGTGGCCATGGCTGTGGTTATGGTGCACGTATTATTGTCATTGAGAATGATCAGTGATGATTGCATTTGGATGCCTGGCCATTTTTGTAGCCCTTGTTAGCAGATTGCTGGTAACTTTCCTTTAAAAACATAATCTGTGTTCCTTCTGTGTTTTGAACTTACGCCTGTATCATTCTATCCCCTGCTGCCCTCTGCGTCAACGGTTGTTGTTTCCGAGTAAAAGTTAAGCATTGCCTGGCAGTTTCAAATTTAAAAAGGGGAGAAAGCTCTGCATTAAGAGCTCCAACAGTTTAATTAACACTCACACAAGTAGTGAGGCAACTACGGAGCAGTGTCAGGGTGCAGAATATTTTATAAAGGCAAGGGAATGCCTTCTATAGTGTGGGCACGCGTTATTAAAGCGTTACCTCGCTATAATAAAGTGAGGAAACGGGATAATTACATTGAGCATACCTCTGTTCTTGATGAGTGCTCGTGATCTGAGGTGATGCATGCTGTTCACCCAACGATAACACGGTGACTGGCAAAGGAGACAATGGAAATGATTTATGCTATTCAACTTTAATATAGCGAGGGAACGCTTTGTTTATTCCGTTCCCTCACTATAATATATCGAGGGAACGCTTTATTAATCCTGTTCCCTCACTTAATTATAGTGAGGTAACGCCTTAATAACGCGCGCCCACACTATAGAAGGCGTTTCCTCGCCTTAATAAAATATTCTGCACCGTGACACTACCAGGGCTCTGTAGGCAACGGACTCTTCTTTTAACGTCACACAACTCAACTCAGCTTAAGCTCTTTATATCTGCTGATGCTGATGACCAGATTTTTAAGCAAGTATCTGCCAATAATAATATTATTCAGACTAGAAAAAAACTCGAAGAGCGCAGACCTCCACCAAGCAGCACAGTTCCCAGATGGTGATCCGGATCAACACCAAAATTGAATCACTTCTTCCTTTTCCCATGCTGAACATTTCCTGAAAATTTAATCAAAATCCATCCATAACTTTTTGAGCTATTTTGTTCACAGACAAACAGGCAGACAAACAAACAAACTCTCCCGAAAACATACCCTCCTTGGCGGGGGTAATAATGTCATTCACCCCCTAATTGCCATTTTAGCACAAAACTAGAAAAGCACTCTGAAAATCTCAGTTTCTGTCATGGCACGCGTATCCAGACAGTGATCCAGATCGCTCCCAAGATCTAATTATTTGTAACTTCTTCCATGACATTTCCTGAAAATTTCATAGAAATCCGTCCATAACTTTTTGAGTTATCTTGCTAACAGAGAAACAAACGAAACAAACCAGCAAACTAACAAACAAACAGATGCCAGCAATCACAACAATAACAGTTTAAAAAAAAAAGGTACAAAAATTAAGCACCCATTGAAACAGAGCTCACAAGTCTAGTGATACCTGGGTTATAGTAAATTAGTATCTAAGGCAATTGAGACTAAGTGTTTTAGGATAATATCAACCTTTTAGTCACTTGAATGTCCCAAAAACACGTCATCTGATTCATTCTAAAATGTGACAATATCATCTTTTGTTGAATCTTCCCCTGGTGACCTCATTAGATGATGTTTTCTCAGACTTGAGACAGCTTGTCTGGAGCCACAGAAGATGTTGCACAACAGCTTATTTAAACTTCCTGTGAACCATAAACATTCAATCTGAACTCCCCCCTGCAGTAGGTCATGTCCAGACTGTACATATTACAACATGGACTCTGTGTTACAACATTGCCTACGTAATCATGAGGGAATCTGCTCCAAGCATTTTTACTTTCTGTCCTTCTTCACTTTTTGTTTTCTCTCTGTGTTTTGTGGTTTTGATTTTGAGTCAGGTTTGATTCTTTCTCTTTCTCAATGATGCTGTGAGTCATGATGCGGTTGCTGATCTGTACCTGTGATTTCATTCCTGAGATACGTCTGATGAGTGTCTCGCTCTGTCACGTTTGTGCTTTCACCTGTTAGCTCATTGTCTCGTCGGCGCTGTCTGAACAGCATGTATACATGGCTCATAGTAAAGGTGACAGGTCTAATGTTTAGTGTGTGTCGTTGATTACATACCGACTAACAGCCATTTAAGATCCATAACCAGCAGTTAGATGAAAATACATCCAAGTAATGCACTAATAGAGTCTTTTTAGGTATTTGACTTGAGTATTTCAATATTTTGGTATCTTATAAAGATGTAGAGGAAACCTAAGGTACAGTAAACTCACTTGAAGTCCATCAGGAAGGATGCCACCGTCAGAGATAGTTCTTAAAGAGATATGCCAACTTTATTTTTCTTTCTTGTCTTGACTCATTCCCGAGTCCATGACAAGTAGGTAGACACCATTCTTTCTTTTACGCATCTAGTAACAAAAAAGAGACGGCCAAAGCTTTCCAACTACTAATTAGCTTAGCTGAAACACTGGGAGTCAGTGGGTAGTGTTAGCCTGATTCTATACTACTTGGGTCCTTGCATGCATACCCTTTTTACTTTTTTTGTTAAATGGATATGCCAATTTGTTTATCATCAGCTCCTGCAACCCTGAAATGGACGTAGGCAATTAATGGATACTACATATAACAGCATATTTATCAGAGGGACCCAGAAATTCTTAAAGGGATGTGCCAACATTTTTCTTGTCTTGTCTTGCCTCACCTCGGAGTCCATCACAAGCAGATAGACTCTATTTTTTCAACTGTGTGTGCAGTTACAAGAAGGAGACAGGCAAAACTTGCCCACCCTAATTAGCTTAGTTACAGCATTTGGAGTCAGTGGGTAGTGTTAGCCTGCCTCTGCCTACAGTCACTCTCTTCAGCAACTCTAAACAGTCCTTTGTGCTTGTCGTGACTTGGTTTTTAACACGTTATGTTTATTCACCTTCTATTACCATCATTTCATCTTCTTCTACTCCTAAACAGAGGCTTTGTTTTGTTCACCTACTTTCACGGTGGTTTGATGTGACAGATGTTACATGAGCAAACAAGTCAGGTCTTTTGAGCAGCTCTTTTAAGTAAACAATGAGAACCAATATGCATTTGTTTTTATACACAAATTTCCTGTAAATGTTAGAAATGCTCGCAAATGAACAGCTTACTCACAACTGTGAATCGGTGGCACTTGAAAGCTCCTCAAAAGATTCCACTCATTCGTGAAAGGAATAGGAAGGATGAGTGGGATTTAAGTGTAAAAAACCACACCATTAAGGGGAGACATGTGGGACTGGTGCACTGTACTGCACCAGATGCCTGCCCTTAGGGAGGTAAAAGCACCCAATGCCTGTGACTGCCCCAGCTGGGAACAAAAGAGAATCTCTTTCTTGCCGATGCTGCTTTGACAGCATGGTAAGAAACCAGGCATGATCCATGTACATACTTCTGCCATGCCGGGTTTGTGTCCAGCCTGTGGCCAGTTTGAGCCAGTGTCCTCCCCGACTCTCCTTTGCCCCCCACAAGCCTATCCATTGTCTTTCTTTCCCATCAATAAAGACACAAAAGCCCAAAAAATAATCTAAATAAAAAAAGAATTTCTAGTGTGATCTAGATGTCAAAGCAATTGGTGTGGCCTCAATTGGAATCCATGGTAAGGTGCATACAAAGTGCTGCTGATCAATGTGTCCTGCAGTTCACACTCGCTCTCCCAAATAGCTGTTTTTTTCACAAATGCATTAGACAAGTGAAGCACTGCCATGAGCCCCACAATTTTTGTTTGGTTTGCTGGCAACAGCCATGTGCTGGGTGGTCAGGCCAGGCTTCGCAGACGAGTGTTGGCTGGTTTTTCATAAGGTGATAAAGAACTGTTGGGCACTCTGGCCTGGGCTCCTGCCACTGGATTCCCTTCCTGCTCAGCAAACCTGCCAGCCCTCGAAATCATGTGGGACTATTGTTTTCTGAACCGGCCACAAGGCATCAGAGCTCTAACAGAGCGACCACACGGGCCTCCAAGACACATGACTTCCTTCTGTCTGCTCTTTCTGAAAAGGGGGCAAAACTTTGGACCTCTCTACCTATTGTTGAGCTCAAGACCACAGCATCCGAGATCAGAATGCACAGAGACCAAGACAAGACCAAGACTTTTGGAAGTCGAGACCGAGTTGAGACCAAGACCGAGACAAGCCGAGACTGAGACAAGACCAAGACCATCAAAGTCAATTTTAAAAACCATGACTAGGTTGAACAGTTAAGGGGGGTGTCCCTCAGTCTCAACACCAGGAAGGTTACAGTCATCACAGGGGAAATAACACATGAACTTAAGCTTTTTGTTGTTTTACCAAGTGTTCCTCCTTATTCACATTAATGAAGTTGAAAACAGCAGATCAGTGCTGATCTTGACGGAAAATACCAATTCCGGCCAGTCCAAGACCAAGACAAGACCGGGTAAAAATGCTCTTTGAGTCCAAGACAAGACCAAGACCTTCAAAATGTGGTCTCAAGACCGGTCTTGAGTAACACAACACTATCTCTACCCACTGATCTAAAACTAGAGACCAGCAGTGATGCTTTAACAAAGGAATCAAACAGTGGTTAAAATTAAAACAGCAGCGCCCAGATGAATAGTTTGAACTGATCGATTGTTTTACTGTTTTGCCTCCGCTTTATACCCATGTGTATATTTAATCTGGAAAAAATTAAGTCTCCTCTATTTTTGTATTATTTAACACTGCATTTTTTCTCTTTCTTCTCATATTAATTGAATTAATTTATCATTTCAAAACCCTCCTGGGGACAAGTATTACAAATTAGCACATGCTACAACACTAAAACAATTAAATAAAATAAAAAATAAGAATAAATGAAATGGGCATTTGCAGCAGGTGAAGGTGGGGGCTTTGGGGACACTGTTTTTCAGATTGAAGCTCTGTACGAGTAGATTAAATTAGATTATCTGGATCTTTATTAATCCCTATTAAAAACAGGTAGTAAATATAAATAAAAACAAAAATATGGCTAATGGCTACTGCATCTTCCCCTCCTCTGTCTTCCCGTTTCTCCTCCTCTCCCTGAGTGAGGAGTTGTACAGTCTGATGGCCTGAAGGACAGAAGAGTATGTTAGGTTGTCTATTGTATTTTGTATTATTTGCACACCGCACATGTGAGCTGTCATGCTTGCCATTGCAAGAGTGCTGTCCACCAGCAGTCATGGTTTGGCTTGGCTTGATACAAGATTAAAGGTGTTTTCTCTGACAAATTAGGAACAAAGATACCCAAATAACCAATCAGATGGGACATCCAGAATACAACCCTCTCTATCTCAGTGCAACAGCAGCTGAAACTGAAACAACAGACACTGCCATGTTCAAATCACCTGTAGATCTAAGTTAGCAACTTTTCTTCCACTGTTGCTGGAAAGAATGTCCACATAACAATGCTCCATGGAGCATTTTGGACGTGAACACCTTCCTTGAGATTGTTGGAGAGGAGGAAGTGCAGAGGGAGTTGAACAAAGCTGGCATGACCTTCATCCTCCAGCTTACACTCCTGCCGCCAGGTAGGAGAGATCAGGGCTTACTGCTCCAAACTGGACTGAACCAAACCAGACCGCTCATGAAAAACCTAAAGCTGTTCTTTTTAAAGTGTCTTGAAATAACACGTGTTATACCAGTGTTATTTTGACAGCACTTTCTAATTTACTTTTTGAGTCTTTGGCCAAAAATATCTTTTAGTTTTACTCATAACTTAGGCATCCAGTATGTATCAATTTTGGTCCAGTTATAGCTGATGAAATTTCACAGCATTTCAGTCGATGAAATCCACTATAAAATCAGTCGACTAAAATATAAATGTATAAAATATAAGGCATATTTTATGTTTCCTTCGAATCTCTGAGGTCTTGTTTTACACGTAGATAAATGAAACATCTAATAACCCTTTACTGAATGTTGGGAAAGTTTAAATGTATGAATGAACAGGAATTGAACTTTTGTGTGAAATGCAGTCCCCTTTATTTAGGCTACCTGGCAGAGCATCTCAGTTACAATACCAGAACTGACGACAAACAGTGAACCTGCTCTACATAAATACATCAATTAATAAAGAGAGCAGGTCTGATTGGATCGCTCCACAACTTTTCCCACCACCACCAAGCTAAGACAGCTGTGATTGGATGTCCCTCTGAACTCATCCAACCTTTCCACACAACCAAAGTAGCTGTGACTGGATAGATTCTTAACTTGTCTCTACTTTCTACATGACCACATTAGGTCTGACTGGATTAAGTCTCTTGATGGGGCTCAGAAGGCCTTAACCCTCCCTCTTCACTGCATCCCCACCTCTCGTTCAGCAGTAAACCAACTCGAGCTTCTACGCTGAAGTTCTCAGGGTTCTTGAGTGAAGAGTTTAGATGATCTGGCCCCTCTACTCAGCCGTCATGTGTTTGGGATTAGGCTGACTCACTGTTAACGTGACACTGATGGAGCAGAAAGTCTCCCAGGCCACCACGGAGCTGGAGCACAGTCATCCCAGAGGACCTCTGTGCACCACTTCAAACACTCAGCTGATGGGGAAGAGAAGCAGAAATTGGTTTTAGATGTTAAACTTCAAGAGAGAAGTTCATCTGCAGCTGTTTTATTAATGACTTTGAGTCAGATTATCACAAACTAGAAGGTTAAGCATTTAATGATGTTTTTTTATACGTTTAATTATCAGTTTCTCTCTCTTATATCATTAAAACAGCAGTATTTTAGGACTATTAGTCTGATTTAAATGAATATTAATTCTTTATGCTTCTTTTTTGAAGTGCTTTTCCTCCTTTTTCTTCACTTTTATAGATCCTCTTTGTACTTTTAATCTCTACAGCATTTGAAAACAGAACTGCTAACTAGATTGTGCCATTTTTAAGAAAAAAACAAATGCTGCCTTCTTATAATATCTGTGAACCTACTGCAGCATTGACCAAGTCTTCATCATTCGTATTTAGTATTGTTACCTGGTATGAGCAGAAAACTCTGACAGGCAATATAACTGTAATAGTATCCGACTTTGTTCACTAAAATCATCTTATTGAATCAAATATTCACTTAAAATATGTCTGGATAACCGATAAATAGGGATGAGTATCGGCAAGAACCTCGCAATATGATACGTATCAAGATACTTGGGTCATGATATGATAAAATCACAATATATCACAATATCACAATATTGTGATATATTGTGATATTCTGCAGTTAACTAAGAGAAAACTAGAGATGGTTTATATGTAAATCACACAAAATTACTCAAAACTGAAAGTAAAAGTTAAGTCAAAACTGTTTCTGAAATATGTCAAATGCAGTGTTACATAACTTGAAATTAGAGTTTATCATCATTTAAACAAATGTTGCAAAGAAATAATTCTTGTTTTCCCTTTTACAAAGTACTAAAGGCATCCTAACCTGCAGTGCAACTCAAACTGTAATTGAACACATGAGGAACAAAGTGCTTTGAGTTCCTGACAGCACAACAGAAAGTAAAAAAATCACACATTTCTCTCGTCACTGTCTGAAAAGGCCGCATGAAAAAAACCTGTGCATACATATTTATACGTTGTCTTTAATTTCCAGTTCTGATAAATATTAGTTGTAGTTTTTTCAAAATTGATATTAAGTTTTGAACTATTGATATTATATCCGAGGTCAAAAAATCGCGATATATTGCTGTATTGATACTTTTTCACACCTCTACCGATAAACATGCATAAAAATGAAGATGTACTAGAGCAGTGGTTCCCAAACTTTTCACAGGCTGTACCCCTTCAGACACTTAACCAGCGGCCATGTACCCCATATTCTCACACACTTATAGCAGTTAGAAAAAAAAATGTGTCTGTAAACCTGCCGCCACCCTCACCTCCCACTTTTAACATGCATAACATGCAAATACAATTTCTTAAAGTGAATTATTTCTCTCTAAATAGATTTATTGACCAGCAATGTCAGTGTGCAACACCAGTTCACTTTTGAAAATAGAAATGTACATTTCTGGAACATTTATTAATGAACTGGAAGCTGTTACAAACTCACAACAGCTCTAATGAGAAGGCTGTCTGACTGAACTTATGTTAATATAAAAATCTTAGATAATTCAGGACAGATTTCCTTCTCCAAGATTCCTCACAAATCCATCTTCCATCATCTCTGCCAACACTTCAGACCTTTATCAAAACTAACAGTTAAAACATTTGCTGGTTTGAACTTGAACTACTGAAACAACTGGTTGAAAACTGACCAGTATTCACGTACCCCCTACATCACTTTGCATACCCCAGTTTGGGAATCACTGTACAAGAGGTATAGAAGGTGGCATGGTGGTGCAGCAGATAGTACGCGTGCCTCACAGCAAGAAGGTTGCTGGTTCAGACCTTGTTTCAGTCAAGGTCTTTGAGAAGTTTGTGTGGCCCTGAAATTGTCTGACATCTGGTTCCGCCTCTTGTCCAGTGTCAGCTGGGATAGGCTCCAGCCCACCATGACCCTAAAAGTGATCGTGGTATGGATAATGGATGGATGGATGGAGCTATAACAAGGTTCCAGTGAATTTGTCAGTTTTTGCTCTCCATGAGCATGCATAACTTTTCCTTAGGCACTGGTTTCCTCTAACCTGACAAGCCAGATGGACAGCTCAATATATCTGCCACAGAAATACTTCACTAGTCCATCTGGGCAGGAGCCCTTTAAATTTGTTTTCAGGGGCAGAGCGTTAAAAAAAACACAAGCTTGTGATTGGACAATCGTTTGGCTCGTCACATTCATCACAGACCAATCCACATCAAGCAGGGTTGCCTCCTATAATGTAGCATACATAGCGGCTAATGTAGCGGCTAATGGCTAACAACAGTTTATGACCGTTAGCCGTTAGCCTCTAGCTGCTAACTTAGCTTCTGAGGTGGGCAGATTTTGCCAAGTTTCACTGAGCAGCCATGAGGACAACAGGCTAATCCGCATGTCCGTTCTCAACTTCTGGTTCTCAACTTCCGGTTGCCGTCACATCTGCATCCTGCAGCTCGCGCCTCTCTTCCCTGATTGGGCCGTTAAGAATTCAGCTGAGTGAATTTGTTTGACAACAGAGGCTGGCAAGACGGACCTGCAGGATTTCAGAATCAGGCAGGTCTGTCTGCTCTGCAAGGCTAGGTTTCCTCCCACAGACAAAAACTCTGCCTCTTGATCAGTCAGGACTCTAGACTGCTTGCAGTTGTGAGTATAGCTGGTTGTTTGTCTCTATGTGTCAGCTCTGTTGTTGTTCTTCTCTTCAGGTTGTACTCTTGCCCATATGCCCATATAAGGAAAGACCCCACCCCCTGCAGCCTGGAGCAGGATGAGCAATATTCATGATGGATGGAGGCTACAAAAGAGACCTGATCTGAGGGTTTAGGATGATCAACATTTCAGGACAGGTGGAATAGTTTGAGCCGTGTGCCCATATGAACACCAAACAGGTTTAACTTGATGTTATCATTTAAAGCCGACTTCCTGATGGGATTAAATGTGAGAACTATTAAAGCTCCACTAACAAGTGAACTCTCTGTCACCTGTTCTGGGTATTTTAAAGACAGAAAAGTTGTTCAGCTTTGACTTCCTTGTTTTACAAACTTGTTTAAGTGGTGCTCCTGATTTTGATGAAACTTCCAGGGAGTGTTTGTCATGGTGCAAGGAAGATGTGTTTAAATTTTGGTGGTGATGGAAATAGGGATTCAGGCTTTTTTCCAGGATTTGTTAACATCTCACTATAGTTCAATCTGTGTTTTTCTTCAATGAAGCTTCAGTGCAATATTCACCATGTTTTAAGAAGAGACAACAGTAAGGAAATCCATGACAAAAAGCACAAAACACATTATTCATCATCTAGTATTGATGATAAATGATCTGTTTTCATTATTTAAGAGATATTCCAACTTCTACTCCTAAACAGAGGCTTTGTGTTGTTGACCTGCTTAACAGCACTTCATGGTGGAGATGTGACGTTCATGAACAAGTCGACTCTTTTAACAGCTCTTTGAAGTGAATAAGAATGAATTCCCGGTTGTGAGTATGCAGTTTACAAGGCGTTTTCTTCTTCTTCTTTGGTTTTACGGCGGTTGGCATCCATCATTTTGGAGCATTACCGCCCCATTCAGGCTAGTGACAGAGTACAGTTTGGAGAGGCAGAGAAATGTTTTTATAATTATATCGTCACATGGGAGATTTATGGAGAATACTGATACAGGAGGATGGCGGGAAAGAGGATAAAATACGTAAAATACGGTAGTTTTATGGCCAAAGCGGGAGACTTGACAGCTGTGTGGAGAATGGCAGATGGACTTCCTATACCCCGATCAACATGGGGCTGTGAGCACTAACTAACTTTACATGTTTGTTTGTTTTTTTTTACTTTTCTATGATAATGTTTTGGTGTTTTCTTACCGCTGACTGAGACATGACTTGGTGTAGTGTAAAACATAAACGTTGTGCTGAGGGTTTGGAGTTGAATCAGTCGTCTGGTTGTGAATCAGCCACGCTCGTGCATGTGAGCGGGGGGGTCATTTTGGAGGAGGAGTGGGAGGGGCTAGGCAGAGTCCTAAGGTGATGCTACGTTCAAATTCATGCTAGTTTTCCAAGATTACCGACCCTAGCTTTAAAAGAAAATTAGATTGTTTAAAGTGCTTCACTGAATGAAATTGACAAATTCAAACAAAAACATTCAGCAAAATAAAACATTTCCAAATAAAAGTGCTTGTGCTTATAGTGCTTTACTGAACTAAAATGTAATATATAAAACTCAAACATCTGAAGTTAAATAAAATACTTCAAAATAGAAAGAGCTACTGTTTAAGCTGCTATACTGAACTGAAAAATGAAATAAATATCTGGATTTTAACAACCAACAACATAACATTTAAAGCAGCACTACGGAAGATTCTCGCTTGACCGGAATGAGAACTCAACTACCCATGAGCCCTAGCGCGTGCATACTGCCGTAAGGATACAGATCTGCCGGTCGCATGCATTTGTTTTGTAGGCGAATCACAGAAGCCAGGACTTCGCTCAAAAGTATTCTTCTGTCTTCAGCGGCTGTTTGCAGGATGGATAGCGACGAGGTAATGTATTTATTTTTGACTAAATGACGATGTTAAAAATCGCTAAGTTCAACTTGGTTTTATTACCGTGAAGTCGCCCCTGTCCTGTTGAAGCGATAAAGTAAATAAAAGTAAAGACAACCACGAGCTGGCGATATCACACACTTGAAATAGGTCTAAACAAAACTACATACTGGTACGTTCTCACGAATACTGTAAACGGATGGTAAACAATCAACAAGTACTTACAAGTCCAGCAATAACAGGGCCAAGTCGGCATCGATCGGACATCCCTCCTCGTCTTTTATTTCACGCCAGCGAGTGAACACCGAACCGATGTTTATTCTGGTCCGAGCATTCAGCTTGTTTTTCTCTCGCTTTCTTTGGTTTGAATCCTCAAAATAAACTTTTCTTTTTCTTGCGTTCTTTGCTGCCTCCGCCATGACTACAGCTCTGTGTTTGGCTTTCGCCGACACTTCCGTGTTTTAAACAAATCGGGAATTGGGGGAAGCCTATGCCGTAAAGCAGTCCAAACTTGTAGTTTTTAGTGTGGCAGGGTTCCCACCATCCACCTCGAAGTTACATAGCGCCGGTGAAAGCGATACAGACCACTTCAGAGCACGAAAGAGGTGTCATTCAACTCATTGTAAAGTGGTGGACCATGACGATGAATATCTAAGGACTATATTATGTTTGAAAAACTACATAGTGTTGGTTTAACTGGATGATGTTATTACCTCCCCCAAGGAGGTTATGTTTTCGGTAGAATTTGTCTGTCTGTCTGTCTGTCTGTGAACAAAATAACTCAAAAAGTTATGGATGGATTTTGATGAAATCTTCAGGAAATGTTCAGCATGGGAAAACAAAGAAGTAATTCAATTTTGGTGTTGATCTGGATCAGCGTCTGGATCCGCCATGATGAAAACTGCGATTTCGTGAATAACTATTGAACTAAAATAGATATCATTATGAAACCAATTGCTAATGGTATGTTTTCATGGCCAAGGAATCTAAATATTTACATGAAATAAAGGTAGGACTAATATTTATAGTAAAAATCACAACATGGGAGAGGACTGTGGTGCTGGCGGAAGTCTTCGCTCTCTGAGTGCTTTTCTAGTTCCACAATAAATTTGAACTGAAATAAGACTTGTCTGTTTTTTTGGCAGATTTTTCCACTGCTGCAGTTACTTTTTTCAACTTAAATTTGCAAGAGAGCACAAAACATTTTTTCTTGGTGCACCAGTGTGCCCAAAATGGTTGCACTCTGGAGCTCTGGTGGTGGTTATTTTTCTAAAGCATTCTTTTTTTTTTGACAATCTGTTTATTTGGTTGGACCAGTGTAGACAAACAAGTGATCTGATATCTAAACAAAACTTTCAGTCCTATGAGCCCCACTGATTGTCTCTCTGACTCACATCCTCTGTAGTCTTGACCTTATGAAGAAGTGGGCAGTCGATTTTCTGCAGTTTGCTCAGCTTCCAGGAATCCAGTGTGGGATTCCCCCCCCTCGCCTCCTCCTCCTCTTCCTCCACCTCCTCCATTCAGCCCTTCCTCCCCCCTCGTTCCCCCTCCATGCTGCCTGCCTGCCTGTCTGCCTGTCTGCCATGTTGCTCAACACCGGGCCCTGAGGCTGCTCTCTCGCATACCTCCATGTTGCTCCGCTCTCTCACACTGAACGCAGACGCAGCTGCTGATTGGACAGTGGAGGGAAGAGAGCTTGTACCTGCCAGGTGAAGGCGAATGCTGCTTTGTTATTGGCTGAGAGGAGTTAAATGGAGAAGGGGACTCCTCCTACTTCCTTTTAATCTACTCAAATGCACCAGTGGAAGCAGCTGGGGAGTAAAAAGAGAAGGGAATATACAAGAAGTGGACGTCTCCAACCAGCAGGGCTCAGGGAGTGAATCAGCTGATATTATCAAAGGTAGGAAATGTTTCTCTCTTTGTCTTTGTCATGGGGAAACTGCAGGTTAACCTGTTTGAGAGCTGTGACTTCTTTGTGCTGTTTGACATAAGCATCCATCTTTTTATCTGTTTGAGCTGCAAATTATTCAAATGACCATCCTCCATCTGCAGCAGAGGCTGCTTATCTTAACTTTATTTGAGTTTCTTTAACAAAGGAACTTTAAAGCTAATATTTGCATTGTTAGCATCCGTTTTACACACTGCTGTCTTTGTAATCCAAACTCTGTGACCTGAATTTCTGTCTCGCCGGGTCACTATCATCCTGAATTTGTGTTTCAGCATGATTAGTGTAGTAGTGATGAGGAAATCTGAGATGGATGTGATGCATAGGCCTTGAGCTGTGCCATTTTGGGAACTATTTAATGGTTTAAGGTCAATGTCAGGATAAATATTTTATGTTTTTGACCTTTAATTTGTGTGGGAATTTAGGGCAGTGATGTCCAGTATGCCAGTATTTCCAAACTCATTTTGCCAGTACAATATAAATACCAATATAATTTGTCAAGAGCACAAACTGCTGTTCACTAAAATAAACTTTTCTTGTCATGGTGACAGAATATTTTTTTTAAAAAACAGGTGGGAAGCAAGAAAAACAACATTTCACTCTTACACAAAAAGGAATCAGAAGTAATTTGCATAAAGTTTGAAAAATATCGTGAACAGATATCAAGATATTGACAAAACCTGAAGATAAACTTTAAATAAACTCTTTAATTTTCAATTTAGCCTCTTTCTCTTTTGCACCTGTCTCATAAATTAGATGTGCCGAATATTTACATGAATGTACCATAAATCTTCACCTTATCATCACTTTGTGGGTACATTTAAAAATCAAGAGTTTTATTTAAAGTGTTAAAGGTTCCTCACACATATACAAGTGACATTGAAAGCAACAAGTCAGTTTTCATGACATTTTCATTTTCCAAAATGCTGCCATCACTGACAGTGAGTTTAGAAATGCTGCATATTGTATATATACACTAATCTAATATCATACGTCACTGCTAATAAATTATTCTTTTGATTGACAAAGTGGATATCCAATAATAATGTCTACACATCACCTGTAAATGATGACAAACGTGTACCCTTATGTCCCAAATATGTCATGCATCTCTAGAGGATTTGATATAGCTCTCTGTCTTTTCTTATATTAAAATGTAATCATAGTTTAGTTAATGGACTTGACCATGAGTACAGACTTTATTGTTGACCTGTAATTAGATTAAGTTTAAAATATAAACATCTTCAGTGTTCAGTAGTATGGTACTGAGTAAGATCATAGCATCTTTGATTGTTGAGTATCTTCACTTTCTTAGGCTTGAAATGTTAGTTGGATTAAAAAAATATGGCATAAAGAGGGAAAAAGCACAAACAAAACGGGCTGTGAATGAAATCATTTGAAAACATGTTGTATATTTAGCCTTAATATGTCCAAGCAGAGTCTTCTTAAAAGTCTAAGAAGAGTTTGCATCTTCTCCTTGTGTATAGACATTCTTTGAATTTTGCTGATGCTAAATTGCCCTTAGGTGTGTATGTGTGAATGGTTGTCTCTCTCGCTCTGTTGGCCCTGTGATTGGCTGGTGACCAGTCTAGAGTGTAACCAATCTCCAGCCCAGTGTCAGCTGGTATAGGCTTTAGCCAAAACTCAGAGTACAACAAGTGGTATAAATAATTTATTCAAAGGTGGACAAGGACCCTAAAGTGAAATGAAGAGCCTTTTAATTTCATCAAACTTGTTGAGCTTTTGGGTTTTTTTAGTGCTCTCTTGGATTTTAGTCACAATGTTTTGAATTTTGATTGAAAACTGTGACACATGGTATAAAATAGGGCATAAAACTGCTTTTAGAGCCAGTTACTGGCTTCATAAATAAACGAATTTGTGTTTGTTTCTATTTTTAGGATGATTTTGCTGTATTTAATTTTTATAGCCATGTCTAACCTCAATTTCTATTTGGTTTCTGAACTTTTGGCTGAGACAGAGAGTCAGTTGAAGACGTCTGATTGGACTGAGTTGAAATAATGAGCCTCTTCAGTGTTTATTATCAGTCTGCTGCTCACTCATATGACTGAGTTGCCTTCTCACATGAGCAAAGTTATGAATATTTTTACTTGTATTTTAGAAAATTGCAATGATATTGGTTTCAGCCTTGAAATGTTCACATTAGATTTGGGAAAATAATGACATTTTCAATATTTGCTTGAACAAAACGATTATATTTTGATGAATATTTAATTACTAGTTGCATAAAGTCATAAGATAATAAAGTGTTTGGAGAAGAACAAATAAGTCATAATGAGGTAAAGTCTCAGTGGTAAAAGTAAAAGTATTTTGAGTATTTTAGGTAATAAATCAACAATGTCAAGTCTAAGTTTTGATATTTATCATCATGCATGTGAAGAACTTGTTCATCTAGATAACTGAATGTTATTATTAGAGCTCAACTTTTTTATGACTGGATTAACAGTTTCTTTCCTAGAATGATCACCACCCTAAACTCTCACTCCAGCCTTTAATACGATGTTAAATGTCCAATATCCCTGTCTCTGTTACTGCTGCCTTTTTATAATTCTACCTCAATATGCATCCATCCTGAGCAACAAATCATTCTGTGAACATTTATTCTGTGAAGAGTCAATCAGCCTGTGCAATACAACACATTTCTATATTTTTTATTGTTTGTTTTGTAGGTTATATCTTACATTCTTAATATTTACTTCCGCCAAGGAGGTTATGTTTTCGGGAGAGTTTGTCTGTCTGTCTGTGAACAAAATAACTCAAAAAGTTATGGATGGACTTTGATAAAGTTTTCAGGAAATGTTCATCATGGGAAAAGGAAGAAGTGATTCGATTTTGGTGTTGATCCGGATCAGCGTCTGGATCCGCCATGATGAAAACTGCGATTTCGTGAATAACTACTGAACTAAAATAGATATCATGATGAAACCAATTTGCTAATGGTATGTTTTCATGGTGAAGGAATCTAAATATTTACATGAAATAAAGGTAGGACTAATATTTATGGTAAAATTCACAATATGGGAGAGGACTGTGGTGCTAGCGGAGGTCTGAGCTCTCTGAGTGCTTTTCTAGTTATCCTTTTTATTACTTTTTTATATTGTATATAGAGTTGGATTCTATCTTGTATATTGTATAATTATCTGATTGCACTGAAGATGGAGAAGCTCTTCAATCTCCTTCTGCATTAAGTAAAATGACAATAAAGAGCATTGTATTCTATTCTAACATTTAATCTTGCAACATATAGACTGTTAGTGGGTTTCCATCCACCTAGTCTTATTTGCATTTTTAGAAATGCAAAAATAAACAACAGTCAGAAATTCAAGAAAAGGATGAAAATTTGCAAGAAAGCTTTTACGCTTGGAGGAGGTGGATTTGTCAGCTTATGAATAAAAGGAAATACGACTATTTGCTTTGGAAACAGCTTTTGCGTTAGACATTATGAGTTTCAAGAAAAAAAGATGGATTAGTACTCGATAAACAGAAGCATCTCGGTGGGTAATACTGCTAATGATGAGCTGTAGATTTGTATGGAAATACTACTGAAGTCAACTTTCTGTGATCAGCCATTAAGGCTCTGTTGTCATTATCCTGATCTATCTTTGCCTGAATGTTCAACACAAAGGACTCAGTGTTGTATAACTCAACGATCCGTCCCTAACTTGACAGAGTCCCACAATAGTCCACCTGCTGAGTGACGTCAGGACCCCGCAGGCCGCTCCGTCATACCCCGCTCATCGTCCTCTTTGTTTAATTCAGCCGGGGCGTGAATAACTCACTCGTGACAGTTAGAGGCTGTGAGCTGACGACGTGCGTCTGCCTGTCGATCTGCCTTAGAGCTGTGAAGTCACAGAAGCCGTGAGCAGGTTAAGGCGTGTGAGTGTTGTGAAAGTGTGTAAGTGCACTACAAAGGGAGTTTTGTGCTGATGCAGCATGTTGGTTGTCTTGTAGTCGCCCTGGAGGCTCAGGTAGAGTCACAGAGGAAGCAGGTGGTCAATGGTTATGTGACATGCTCTGTTGACTCTCTGACTCAGGCTGAGGCTGCAGGAGTGACACTGACTGTGATGTGGCAGAATTTATTGACTTCAAGATTAGCTTTGTAAGCCATGGTCCACATCCTGTCCCAGACTTTGATGCTCTCAAACTGCCGGTTCATAATGCCTCGCCGAAAAAACAAACTGTTATTACCTCCGCCAAGGAGGTTGTTTTTGGCTGTTTGTCCATCTGTGAGTAAGAATGCTTACGAGACAGAGACTAATAAACACAAGTGCACATGGACAAAACTAAAACTAAATTAACTGACATTTTTGTCAACAGATAAAAACTAGATGAAATGTTAGTTTGCTGACATTTGTTTGTTGACTTAATCCAATCAGACTTAATTTGGTCATGTAGAAAGTAGAGACAAGTTAGGAACATATCCAATCACAGCTACTTTGGTTGTGTTAAAGGTTGGATGAGTCCAGAGGGACATCCAATCACAGCTGCCTTAGCTTGGTGGTGGTCGGATACGTTTTGGAGCGATCCAATCAGAGCTGCTCTCTTTATGAATTGATATATTCATGAAGAGCAGGTTCACTGTTTGTTGTCAGTTCTGGTATTGTAACCGAGATTTTCTGCCAGGTAGACTAAATGAAGGTGACTGCATTTCACACAAAAGTTTAATTTCTGTTCATTCATACATTTAAATTTTACTAGCATTCAATAAAGGGTTATTTGTTGTTTAATTTTTTCCTGGTGCAAAACACGACTTCAAAAATTCAAAGAAAGATAAAAAATGCCTCATACTTTACACTTTATATTTTAGTCGACTGAATTTACAGTAGCTTTGGTCGACTAAAATGTTGTGAAATTTCATCAATTAAAGCTAGACTAACATTTTAGATGACTGAAGTATGACTAAAACAAAAGGATATTTTAGGCAAAAGACTAAAACTTAAACTAAATTAAAGAGTGCTGTCACAGTTAACACTATTTATTGCACAATTCACTGGCTGTTTATCGTCTAAAATTTTGCTGATGTACAGTACAGACCAGAAGTTTGGACACACCTTCTCATTCAATGTGTTTTCTTTATTTTTATCACTAATTACATTGTAGATTCTCCCTGAAGTAATGATGGCCACTTGTTTCTCTTAACTTAGCTGATTGGTTCTTGCCATAATATTAATTCTAACAGTTGTCTAATAGGGCTGTCGGCTGTGCATCAGCCTGACTTCTGAACAACACAAATGATGGTCCCAACCCCATTAATAAGGCAAGAAATTCCATTAATTAACTCTGGAAAGGCACACCTGAGAAGTGAAAACCATTTCAGGTGACTACCTGTTGAAGCTCATAAAGAGAATGAAGAGTGTGCAAAGCAGTAATCAGAGCCAAGGGTGGATACTTTGAAGAAACTAGAATATAAGACATGTTTTCATTTATTTCACACTTTTTTGTTAAGTACATAATTCTAGGTGTGTTCATTCATAGTTTTGATACCTTCATTAAGAATCTACAATGTAAATAGTGATGAAAATAAAGAAAACACATTGAATGAGAAGGTGTGTCCAAACTTTTGGCCTGTACTGTATCTTAACTTAGACAGCATTCCTTCTTTCCTTTGTGGCAGTGGTTGGTTGATGATATGACAGAAGGTCTGTTTATTTTTATTTGAACCATCCGCACTTTTAAGTAGTGATTTAAATAAGGGACACAGTCATTTAAAACACCTAGAGATCAAGATTTTTAACATTTTGATACTCTAAACTGGGACTTGAGCTCATTTTCCATGCTTGTTTACATCCGGCTGAACCTTCCTCTCCTTTTTCTGCCCCTCTCCTCTCAGAGTGACGACGTGAGTCCCCGACAAGCCGACAGCACAGACTGACAGACGTGCAGCAAAGATGGCCTCCGTCGCTCCGTTCAACCGCAGGCAGTGGGCGTCCCAGTCCCTGAGGGTCACCGCCAAGGAGCTGTCCATCGTCACCGCCCGAGGGAAAAACACGGCCATCGCCGAGCGTTTCTCCAAGTACGTCTAACTCCCCCTCTCCTGCTTCCTTCTCCATGAGGTTAATAATTCAGCAGCAGCCACTCAGCAGATTATTTTATCTGTCACCTCATCCCTGACGTCCCCTCTGCCTCTGCTCAGCGGGAATGAGGTCATCAGTCTTCGTTTCAGCACTTTTTAACCACTCAGCTGATTCAGTTTCCTGTTTCTGTAAGAGTGTGACCGTAACCAGACAGTTATTCCAGTTTTAGCTTCTGTAATGTCTGGTTTAGATTAAAACTAAAGCAAATTGAATCACATTGGGTTTCCCCTTCTCAACAAACGTACTCATGTGAAGCACTGTTAATTTTGACAGCACTTTTGAATTTACTTTAGTTATAGTTTAGTTTAAAGATGCTGTGAGGCGTTTCTAAGTAATTACAAAAAAGTCTCACTGTTAGATATATGCCTGATACAAATACACACTTTAAGATGAGTTTTATAGCATCAAAATAGGTTATCTATAAATGCTTTTTCCTTTGTGGTCGGGTCGGACAGGGCTGGACTGGCCTGGCCTGGATACTCAACTTTGGGAACAAGACAATTAAAACTAGAGCAAATTTATATTATTTGGACACGTCTTAGAGCACCGGGCTGTAAGTATGGATATATAGCTGGCTACAAAACTACGTTACTAAGTTTTCCAAAAATTGCTTGTTGTCACACATCATAAACTACCGCTACTTAACTAGAAAGAGATACATTACCTCGTCGCTTTGCATCCTGTTAGTTGTTGAAAAAAGAAGTTGTAAAGCAATGCAGAGCTCTGAGGAAGGTCCGAGCTACAACACAACACCCACATGCTTTGGCTTGTGGTGCATTCAAGTTGTAGTCAGAAGTAGGAATTTCTGAGTTCCGAGTAGGAAACTAAAACTGGACCGTCCCCCGAAGTCAGAATTTCCTACTGGGAACTCGGTGAAACCTCGCCACCCCCGTGTATACAATCGAAGATGGATGCCCCCAGTGTGAAGAGTTATTTAGCTCCTGTAATCAATTTATTTGCACTTCTGACTCTAGATCAGCTGTTTACATAGTATTGTTAGACTTATATATACAAAAATGCTGCCATAGTGATAATCACATTCTTCATACAACACTGTAGGACGTGCTAACAACAGCTAACAATAGCCTGGTAGATCGGCATGTTTTTTTCTGACTTCAACTGAAACGCTGATAAGTCGGAGATGATGTCACTCCCAGTTCCGAGGTTACTGGAATGCAGCATTACGACAGTCGCCGCGCGTGCTCATGGGTAGCAGAGTCTTTATTTCGCCGGAAACAGATTCTCCTCATAGCACCTTTAAGTCTGTCAAACATTTTCAGTGTGTAGTTTTAATTAATTGACTTATAGCCAGTTAATTTAGTTTTAGTTTTTGTCCATGTGTACATGTTTTTATTTGTTACTGCTAAGTTTTCTTCAGGGGGATTTAGGTTGTTTACAAAAACTATAGATAAAATAAGTAGTCAACAGAAAATAACACTGATGTGATGTTATAAATGGGTTCATGGTAGGATGCTCCCTCCCTGCATTTCCTGTGTCTGACCACCAGGAGTTAGTGCTGCTCTGAGCAACAGTTTAAGACGCTGATCACCAACAGGCGGCCCGGGGGCCACATTAGGCACTTCAAGGCTGATGGGATTAGGACCACTGCAAAGAATTTTTTTAGGGATTAAGCTTCTTTATGACTGAATAAATATAGCATTTTGAGATAATTAATTCTTGCTTTTCTCCTCATCATTCTTACTTTAATCACAGACCTTTTTTTTTTTTCCATTGTGATAAATTTAATTGTAGATTTCTAATTCCCCCCTAAATACTAAATTAATCTTGTATTTTGGACTTTAATTACGACCTGTGCTACTCACCATTAAGATGCTGATCTGTAAACATTCAAAGTTTTATCTTTACTTTTTAATTTGTGTTCATGAAAGATGCAAGGGCATTGTCATCCACTGTCAGCTTTGTTTTAAACCTGTTTTAGATGTGTTTTTACAATGAGCATCGGCTACTTCTGATGCTAAGTGTTCGGAGTAACTGCAGAAGACACTCTTAACAGACTGTTATCTCCCACGTTTTACAGTAATATTTTTGCCTGCGTATAATGTAGAAACCATGGCAAAGCCTTTAGGGAGGCAAAGTTTTTTTCTAGATAGTTCTTGATTTTGTTGTTTTGTTTCTGTCTTTGAGTCCCACACATTCAGATGTTTGCACAGTCATAACTTTTAATGAAATAGCCCACGTTAAAGCCCAATACTGTTGCAGAATATATATATTTTTTATTTTACATATTTTTTAGTTATAGATGATTCAGCTGCTTTAGGACAGCAGTATGGGGGACTTTCACTGCTTTGAACACAAGGGGGCGCCATGTCTCACAATAATAATAAAGGGGAGCTCCTCACAAGTAGCTTCAATACATTTTCCACAATTTAACAACACAAACATTCGAGGTGGAACAATCATCAAAACACATTCACACTTCGGCCCACTCCCCTTTTATGTTAAAAATAAATTAATTAGCCATCTTATTGCAGGAAACATCATGAGCAGGTTTGAGTGCTTTAATCATGCTCAGAATGGTGCAAATTTCTCTTTTTTTTTTTTTTTTTTTTATGTATTTTTGGGCATTTTGTTCCTTTATTGATAGGAGAGAGACAGTGGATAGGCTTGTGAAAGGGGGAGAGAGAGTAGGGGAAGACACTCTGCAAACTGGTCACAGGCGGGACCCGAACCCGGACCGGCAGAAGCATGTACATGGGGTGCTAACCACTACGCCAAACCAGCACCCCGCAAATTTCTCTTTTAAAGTCTAAGTAAGGAAATGCTCCTCAGCTGTGATTAGAAATAATAGGATTTAATTTATCCTGAAAGAAACTCTAAAGCCAGGTTGTTGTAAAGTTAGGGAGCAAAAATAAGAGTACCTATGAGACTGAAATAAAGAATTAAATTGAAGTGTCTGACAGTTGTAAGCTAATAAATCAGCCTTGATAAAAGAGCAGGAAATTCTTGTTAGATAATTACAGAGTAAGAAGATAAAATAGTTGAAGCAATCACTTTGGCAGTTATATTTACTTCTTGATTTAACCTTTATTTAAACAGATAAAAGGGTGACCTGGCCAAGAGGTCAGCGGAATACATTATGAAAAAAAACATATTAAATGATGGTGCATACTTATATATACTTATATGCAATAAGTATATAGCATATATTTCCTAATCAAAATCCAGAAAATCCAAACTTCTTTTGCAGCATGAAAATGCATGTAAAGGTTGTGCATCTTTTAAACATTATTGCTGTTGCAATAAAAATTAAGGTTTTTAACAAGTCTCCATAAGATCCTGCTTCCCTCACAAGATGACATTGTCTTAGCCTTTTCCTTGGTTTGTAAATCAGCCGCCAAATCACCTGAGAGCAAACTTGGCCAACAAATTCACCAAAATACAGCCTAGAGTTTACAGTCTGACTGTCGGGGTGGGCAGGCCCTGTCACAGATCTGTTTGGGACCAGAAAAGACGTTTTAAGTGGCTACATCTGTAAAATAAGACAAGTGGCTTTAAGTGTGAAGGATCAGGATTATAGAGCAAGAAAACGCAGGCATAATATTGAAGTCATAAACATCACTTTGCACGTGATGCCTATAGATGGGAACTGAAAACTAATTCCTGTTGAGAATCGATAACTGCTTCCTCTAAGGATTGATATCATTAGTCTTTTTACTCATCAATTCACTTATCAATTCTCCCACTGACAGGAGTCAGAAGTGGTCGTCAGAATTTTGGCTTGATTTTAGACTAAAAGGCACTTAAAGGATAAGTTTGGTTTCTACAGCTTTCAAATTGTTTACAGAATGAAGTAGAACAATATACTCACCCAGAAGGCTTTCCTGATCCAAACAGTGTTTCGGGAGATATTTAGATCCAAAATCGAGCAGCGGACATCCGTATAATGGTAGCACACGGTGCATGTATAGCGCCGCTCCTACAACTGCATTAATCGTCCAAAAACTCATTCGTTTCACCAATATTTCATCATGGTCCACTCGGGCTACTCCTCCATTACAGTCTGTGTCGCTCCAGACATGTCTTTGTGGCTGTGCTGACCTCTGAACTGAAGAAGAGGAACGCTTGCCTCCGTACATGCACATTACTCTCTGGAGAGCTGTTCTTCTCTTTGCCTCTGCGTCCTCCTTTCGATGAGCTCCTCATCTGTAAACTCTGGCTCGATCATATTCAAAGTTCTCCTCCACAACATCTTCAACCGATAGAAATTCATCCATTTTACACAAAACTGGAAGAAGAAAGTCGTTGTGTAGCCGGCGGTCTTCCCCTGAAACAATGAGCTGCACTGCACATGCGTGGAGGCAAACATTCTTCTTCTTCAGTTCAGAGGTCAGCACAGTCACAAAACATGTCTGGAGCGACACAGACTGTAATGGAGGAGTAGCGTGAGCAGATCATGATGAAATATTGGTGAAACTAACGAGTTTTTGGACGATTAATGCAGTTTTAGGAGCGGCGCTAACAATGCTACCATTATACGGATGTCCCCGCTCGATTTTGGATCTAAATATCTCCTGAAGCACTGTTTGGATCAGGAAAGCCTTCTGGGTGAGTATATTGTTCTACTTCATTCTATAAACAGTGTGAAAGCTGTAGAAACCAAACTTATCCTTTAATGCACCTCACTATGCATTAAATTTAGAAGTCTAAATGTAAACTTCAGCAACTTGTCAAAGCATTAATCGATGCTGCACAGCATGAAAATCAGAAGCGGCATGTGTTTGACATTGTTGCCACTGAAAACCTAAAGGTCAACTTCTACTCACACAGAAAATCAGCAGGAATTTAAGAAGGAATCATTAAAGAATCTGATTTGATAAGCAGAATCGTGAATGGCATTGGTATCAAATCTTTTCAGTTCTCATCCCGGGTGAGACTTGTGATCATTTAACCAAAAGCACTGAAAATAGAATTCCAGTTACATAAACCTTAAGGGTGTCCTCTCTCATAAATTTAATTCAGTTTGCCTTTTGCTTTGTGAAGGCACAAACTCAAAGGATCTTTTCAGTCAGAGATACTGTCGACTGACACATTCAAGCAAATCACATTTTTTTCCTTGTCTGGATTATCTTTACAGCTGAGCGCTCTGATGGCAGCGTTGGAAAGACCAATGCATTTTTTTTCTAGCAGTGATTGATAAGCAAATACGATTCACTGCTACAGTGATAGGAATGGGTAACCATTCACCCCATAAACACACACAAAAATACTGAGAATTGGTACCGTTGAGTACCGATACCGATTCCCAGGTACCGGGCAGCGGTACGGTATCGGTTCAAATGTGAAAGGTACCCATCCCTATACAGTGACCATCACCAGCCCTCCCTGTTGGCTACTCCATCAAATCAAACTTTATTTAACCCCTGATGTGAACTGAAGGGGAGGGCGGTGCCACACCACAGTGTGAAAGAAGGGGAAATAGGGACAGACAGGACAAGACAAGACAACTGGGAGGAGGACAAACAGGTTTTGTAATTAGTTTAAGATAGCAGTCCAAGTGCTGTGCTGATCTAAGTCCATACAGGAAGTAAAGGCTGAAAGAAACCAGGGACACCAGAGATGTGGGGTCTTGATTAAAGGGGGTGGACCCACAGGGGTGAGATATGGAGGAGCATGCGTCACGGGACGTGAGAAGATGTGTAGGAGTGCCCAACTTAGCATTCTGTAAATATAATACATATTTATTTACAGACATCAGTATCTATTGTAAGTTTTCTTTTACTATGTGTGATGTCTAACATCATTGGTGATCATACTGAGAGCAAAGACTTAGATGTGGTCGATGGACTTAGTATTTTATTTGAGCGATTCTTTAGTCATTGTTATTTCAGCCAGCGGCAGTCATCATGAAGCGGCTCTTGTGGTGTGAGGTTTTTGTGGCTGGGGCGGTGAAAGACTCTCGAGTCTGACTGTTTTCTTTAAAAAGAGGCCAAACATTAAACTGACTTGTCACTTCCTGGTCCTCCTCTTCATGTCCAAACATGGGCTGAAGAGATTTTCTGCCCCACATGAAATCATCTGTTTTTGGAGGAGGAACATATCGCATTAATTTCCTGGATGTGTTTGACAGGATGAGACAGGACTATCAGATTGTGATGACAGTAAACGTTTTGATGTTCACTTCTTGTTTCTCTTTTTTTTAAGGTACCAAATGGCAGCAGAGGAGAGCAACCTAGAGAGAAAGAAAGTGGTATGTGCCATGTTTATCCTCTATAATGTCTGGTTTAAAGGATAAAGTAGGCTGTACATCATTTAATTAATGTCAGTTCACATCACTTAATAATTTATGAAGGTCCCTCTTTAATAAGATCAGTATCTGGTCCTCTAACCCTCTGCTGAAGCATCTGCATTTACAATATTATTTGATATAATTTACTGGATGCAGACTCAACTTCCGGTAAAAGTTACACATCAGGCAGCTGTGGTTTGATGTGCTAGAAAGAGTGAGCTGATGTGGTGTGCTGCTTCCTGCTGTGTATGCTGAGCTGAAAATAATCGGACTGATTGAACAGAAAAGAAAAAGAAATGATGAGAGTGATGAGACTTCAGAAGAAGTGTAATTGTTTAGGAAATCAGAAACAAGTTTAAAGTTCAGAAGAAGAAGAAAGTAAAGCAAAACATTAATCCTGACTGGGATCCCCAACTGGTAAAAAAAAAAAAGAAAAGAAAAATTGCACTTGTGGGGAGAACAGAGATCATAATCCTCCATTCTGGCATGTATGACATTCTTAACCAAGTTACCAGCAAAAATGTGGAAAACTCTCAAATCTTGCAATCCTTCAGAAAAAATCCTGGATCCACATCTAAATTTTACGAAAGAGTATAAGGACCATTTTAGATGGAAATAATAATTTTCGGCAGATCAACATTAAAGTTGAAATGAGGAGAAAAAATGTGAAATTTTGAAATAAAAATTGAAATGTTGACAATAAAGTTGAAATACAATTTCATGAAAAAAAAGTCAAAAGTCAAGAATAAAGTTGACATACAATCAGGGTTCAGAATTATCTGACCTATTTCTATTCAGTGACTAAAAAAATAATTCTACTGTGTTGCTTTGTGATATCAAATTATATTTTAAATAGTCATAGTTAAACAGATATTTGACACCAGTAAGATGGCTGACGACGAGTCTCATATTTGTGGGAGGTGGCATGCCCCCTGATGACATCATTAGGGGAAGTTTTTCAGTTTGGGCACACATTTCTTCAAAACTGGAGAAAATAGAAAGATATTAGGGATTTCTCATGTTAAAGAGCTTGTAGATGGGCCTTGGACACACTTTTTGTGGGAAGACAAAAGACTGAAAAGAGTAATTTGCAAAGCATGTGACGTTTGGTACAAATTCAAGCAGCCCTCTCCCATTAACAATGTCTTTGTTGGGACCACAGATTTTTCTTTTTCTGTTGATTTGCACTTTTTAAGCTTCATTATATGCGGCCATGATCTTTCTTTTTAGCCATAGTGTTTTTAATTACATGTATTTATAGCTGAGTCTTCTGTACTCCATCTTTAAACTGATGTGGAGTATTAAGTGCACTACTTCCTGTGGCTGTGAAGTAGATATAGTATTTTTAAGGACACTAAAATATGAAAACCTAAATTGAAGTAGCTCAGATGCCTTTTTTGTAGCTGAACACATACATAATTTAACGCTGCATGCACATCTGTAAAAACACATGCGAATATTTGGCTATGAATCCTTCATCAGTGCAGGAATCTGTGGCAGGGCGTCTTTTTTTTTGGCATCGGGAGTCGACTCCACTCTCTAACACAGGCAGTTAAAGAGTCGTATAAGCGTGTGCTGTCATGCCGCAGTGGTAACAGGATGCCTCTGTCCCACCTGATCTGTGTGGGAGGAGGGTTAGAAAACTCTCTTTCTGTGTCTCTGAGGAGCGTGCAGGGTCAGACAGCGTCTTCAGACTCTGGTAGGTGTGGTGCTTTCCTTTTTCTCTCATCTCCTCTCACTTCTGTATTTTTTAAAGAGTACTTGATTTTAATTTAAATGGAAGAAAAGCTTTTAAGATTCTGTGTGCACTAATCAGTGTTTAAGTGCAGTGTTACTTACATATAAAACCTCTAGACCTGTCTTTGTTAAAGTTTCATGTTTCTGTTTTTAATAGTTGGTTTCACTTTTAGTCTTTCTGCAGCTTAAACTTTCACTGCAAAATGTAACTTTCACTGAGCGATGGTGTTCACTAATCGCTTTAGCAGCTATGCATGGATCACATCTTTGAATGTAGTGATGTACCTGATGGTCTAAAACTCTAAATAATCCAACACAGAGATGTAAGCATTTAAATAATCAAAGTGCACTGAAGCCTTAAGTTGCTTTGGGTATTTCATTAAGTGCAATAACATCTTTCATTATCCATTATTTTCTCAGTTTAATGCATGATTATTAAAGGTAGTGATGTCTTAAATAAAAAAAGTCATGTAATTACAGGAAATAATAGTGCAAAATATCAGTATTTTATCAATTTGTGATCTGCTACCTTGTAAAATATTTACTGGGGAATTTTGCAAAGATTATCTGACACTCATAGTCTCCTGCATTTAACTGTTATTGTCAGGATGATTAAAATCACTTAAACTGCAAGTGTTAAAAGAGAAAAACTCAAACATAGACAGTAGTTTTAATTTTTGGTTTCATGAACCTTAACAACAGGAGGTAAGAATTTCTTCTGGGGCTACGAAAAGATGCCAGTATGGGACCAGTCCATGGAGGATTTAACAAAATTTAATTTAAAGTGTGAGCACATCCAGGCTATAGGCAAAGAAATCCTCAGACGCAGAAAAAAAAGCCACAACTCGATCAATAAGACTCAAAACGTTGCGTTATATCAATCAGTTTATCATTGAGGGCTGAACAGTGTGCCAACTTTTTCATTTTTTTCTACTGTAAATGACACACAGTGTCAGTCACATGACTCAAAACTGTTCAAATATGAATTTTCCGAGGGATTTTAGTCCATAGTTTTACTTTTTCTAATAATAAAGATTGATTTAGTCTTAAGGATGTAACATCAAAAAGATACTCTCTAAACCACAATATATTTTTATAGCTCACATTTTAATGTTTGGGGGCCAGATGGAGCTGTGGAGGGCCTGATGTGGGCCCCTGGAGCACCTTCTGATTAACGCTGCCCTACAGGCATCAGTATCTTTTGTCTTTTTGCATAGTAATTCTCTTCTCAGTTCTCTCCCCTTTGTTCTGCATGTCTCATAAATCAAAGACATCAGGCTGTCATCAGAGACAGTCAACAGAAATGACAATAAAGAAGTCAAAAATCATAGCCAACGGAGTGCAAAAGTGTTAAAATTGTTTTTAATTTTTGATAACAAAAGCTTTTCTAGTAAGTGGAAACATCTACAACTTGCAGACAAAGTTGCCAGGCCCAGTTATTATAAGTGATTTTGGTCTTATCTTTTTATCACTTGTTAATATTGGCATTTGCAGGTTGTTTTTTTCTCTATTTTTACTTTTTTAAGAAGTGCAGTCGCCTATTTGCGTCTTTTCCGCTCCCAAACCAAGAAGATAACCGATCTCCTATCATTAAAAGCTCAATTGAAATTTCAGTTATAGTTTTCTTCCACTCTAAACACAAATATATATTTTTTAAATAAAAAAGTGGAACCTAAATGATTTCCACCAGATTGAAGTCCTCATAGTTAGGATTAATTTAGTTTCGAACTTACCTTAAAGTGTTTTCACGTTCTTCGACATAAAGCTGCTGTTAAAGATCAACATAAACCTTGAGAAAAACAAACAATTTGGCAACAAAAATTAAGGTTAGCCTGTCAAGAGTAGTAGATAACAGACCATCTGATTTAAATGAAAAGCTCAGTGTTTCCACATAGAAAGGAAAGTATGCTAAATAAGTGAATTAAGAGCCAAATAAGAAAAATGTCACTGTTAACTTTACATGAAGATAAACACACTTTATGTAGTTTTCTCTTTAAATAAATCAGACAAGAGCAGAAATATCTCAATGCTATTTTCCCACTATCCTTCAGCTCTTTTTTGTATCTATTTATCCATCTTTAAAAATATATTTAGATACAACGTGATCTTTTCAAATCTAGACTGAAAAAATGTTTATTTAAGAGAGCACGATGACATTTTTAGTCTGACTTTATTTTACTTTATTTGGTTGTTTTGTACTATTTTATTGCTTTAATTTGTTTTTATTTATTGCTTTTTCTTTACTATTTTATTGCTTTTAGTTGTTTTTGTTTATTTCTTTTATTTGATATCTATTGTACAGCACTTTGGTTCACTAAAGGGGTCGTAGTGAAGGGCTGTATAAATAAAACACATTTGACTTTTATGCTGCGTTCACGCCGCAAGCGACCCAGCTACCAAAATCGCGTCGCCCACTGACTTAGCGTCGCGCGTCCATAAATACCTCATTTTGGTCACCGTTGCCGTCGGCAGTCGCTCGAGTTTCACCGCAATCATATCATATATCACATAATAGGATGTATAAGTGGACATTCTTCCAGCTGTATCCTTTCATTTACTTATCAACCACAAAACACTGCAGCTGATGCCCTGCAGCAGCATTATCTGTGAGTTTTCTGTGGTCCGTCTAGGCGGAACTAATGTCCTCACTGACTAATGTTTCCCACACAGACATAAATTGTTCCTTTGTAGCCCAAATGAAAAGCTGTCTGTCATGGGCACCGTCACACATGCACACACTTCTGATTGGCTGTTGCTGCACAGCCACACACGACATCGCCTGGAAAAATCAACTTTTTTTTTTTACTTTGACATCGCGCGACAAGCTATGTGGTGGTGTAAAAAGCGGCTGTCGCATCGTGGGAGGGTTAGCCCCGCCCCATCGCGGCTGTACATTGACTTTGCATGGAGAGTGATCGCCGAGGTAGTACAAGTAGTGTCCGGTGTGAACGCAGCATTACATTTACATATTACACGTATGTGTGCGTATAGCTTTTTTGTTTTGGGCTTGTTTTTGTTTGCTTGGTTGCTTAATTTGTTGAAAAAAATCTGGCAACACTTCTTGCAGAAGTATTTAGTAATGAAGTATTACGTTAAATATCATTGTTGCCATTGGAAAACTGTGAAGGCCTACTTTTTCCACACAGAAAAAGAGCTGGAAGCAACAAACTTACCAGTAAGCACAATCGTTTGGGGCATTGGTATCAGTAAAATTCTATCAATTCCCATCTTTACTGATAGTTCAGAGACCTAGTTAATAATGACCTAAGAGCTGCAGTTGGCACATGGGTCATTGTTTGGACACCCATGTCAGGGGGAAGAGCTGGATGGTGCATCTTAATTTGGATGTTAATTAATACTTATGTTGTGGTGCTATATGAGCAGTATTTCTGAAATAGTACTTGGGTGGTTTGTTTTTTGTGGCTCTTGTAAAGTCATAAATGATCTGTGAGTCTCCAAAGTCAAACAGACACAGTGGAGAAAGGTAAAAGTCTTACAGGAAATCCTTAAAATAAACATCTGAAACACCATCAGTCAGCAAAGCTCATCAGGACTTTGTTGATCCAGGTTTAAGTCTTTGTGAAAAGACTTATTTTGTCCTCCGCTGAAGTTTCCAGCCCGCTCTACCTTCACCTTTTTTCTCATTTCCTGGACTTATTTTCCCCTCGCTGACCGTCTCTGTTTCTGATTTTCTCCCCCTCAGCCCTCCCCTCGCCCCCCTCGCTGCCTCTCTGTTTCCTCCCCTCTGTGTTGTAGGGGGTGGGCTTGTTACTTCACGCTGCTCTGATCGCTCCTCAAGTCTCTCACATCTGGGACGGCTTGTGGCATTTCCAGCCGGCCAGCAGACACACTCCACACACTCACACCCACACACACACTTAACGGGACACCACGCCAACTGGACAGCCGGGTCTCCAGCCTCTGCTCAGGTTTTTATTTCCTTACTTTGGCTGCTTTGCTCCAGAGTT
The DNA here is from genome assembly GCA_036419115.1 of Scarus forsteni. Lineage (NCBI taxonomy): Eukaryota > Metazoa > Chordata > Actinopteri > Labriformes > Labridae > Scarus > Scarus forsteni. The sequence goes on along the minus strand of JAZDUH010000269.1, from coordinate 3,152,702 downwards.
TTTCCGGCTTTGTCTCCTGCAGATCCAGGTTTACAGTCGTGCATGCTGAGCAGCTCTTTGTCCTTCTTACACTTTCTCTCGTCAATTGTTTCATTTTTTTCTTCCTCTCTGACCTGAAACTTCTTCTTCTACCACCATGTAGTTCAGCTTCTGAGTGATATATTCAGCGTTTTTCACTTTCATTCAGGAGTTTTTGGGTCGGGTGGCGTGAGTCCAGCATTGATGGAATTCATTGAGCAAACTCAAACCAGATTTAGAGAGCGGCTAACATCGTTCTGTGGGAGTCCGCACTGACAAAACTTTAGAAAAAGTGAGTCATCAGACATAAACTGAGGATGTTTGACTGTTTTTGTGGCTGGAAGTTTATCCTCCCTGCTCTCTTTTGTCTCGGCACTGATTTTAATAGGGGAGGAAAGCATGTAAGAGGATTATTTTTGCTCATATCTGATTTATTTGCTTAATCCAAATTAGATTTTGAAAACAATCTCTGTTGAGAATCAATAACAAATAGCTTTAAAAATCAGTATTGTTTGTCTTTTTGCTTCACAGTTCCCTTATCAGTTTCTTCTACTTGGTTCTGGATGCCCTGTAAATCAAGGGAGTTGTGCTCTTATGAGAGGCAGGCAGCACAAATGACAAAGACTTTAAAGAAGGGCAGACAGGAGACAGAAACAGTCAGAAAAATGGCTTAATTTTATACAGTATGAGTGTCTGTGTGATTTCAATCATGGGTGGAAACTCTGAAGTTTCTTTGCCTTAAGACATCAGCTTTAAATACCAGAAGTGCCATGTGTTTGACCTTGTTGACCCTAAAACCTGCACAGACCTTTTACACTGAGCGTCCACAAGAATCGGAAAAGAATAAAATTAATAAGCAGATTTGATAATGGTATCTATGTCAATAAAATGTTATCACAATTGCTAGTATTGTTTTTATTTTTTTGTAAAGCACTTTGCAACTTTGCTGTTCTTGAAAGGTGCTTATTAAACTTAAGAAATGTATATTATTATTATTAATATTATTGTTTCCATCCCTTCAAAAACAGACTTAAAGAAAGATAAAGAACATTTTTATTTGAATTTGTAATGACAGATATTTTACTTAAGGGATGCACAGTATAATAGGCACAGTATTGGTATCTGCAGATTAAATTTCTAGTAATATTTTGTAGTGCTGTGTTACTCAAGACCAGTCTTGGTCTTGAGACCATATTTTAAAGGTATTGGTCTTGTCTCGGACTCGGATTGGCCAGACTCGGGATTTTCCATCAAGACCGATCTAGACCAGCACTGATCTGCTGTTTTTCAGCTTCATTAATGTGAATTAAGAGGAGCACTTGGCAAAACAACAAAAAGCTTCATTGCATGTGTTATTTCCCCCTGTGATGTAGGCCTGTGCTCAAAATATTGATATGGCAAAATATTGTCACTCCTTCGGGATACGTGTATCGATACGGTTCTACAGAATCGATACAGCCTGAATATTTTGACAGTTGTCAAAACACTTTGGCTAATGTTAACAGTGGCACAGTTCAAGATGGAAGACGAGCTACATAATGAAGCATATGTTCTAAATTTGAACTTAGGTCTACCATCTTTGAGGATCTGAATTTATGTCTCAAGTTTTAGAACCACTTAAAACTCATCCTTGTTCTTTTTCTTCTTATAAGAAAAAACTAAACTTGTCCAAAATTTAGTTTGAAGCAAAGTCAATGTTCACATTTTACGTGTATCAGGATACGTATCGTATTGTGGCCTTAGTATCGGGATGCGTATCGTATCATGAGGTTGCTGGAAATACCCAGCCTTACTGTGATGACTGCAACCTTCCCGGTGTTGTGACCCTCCTTAACTGTTCAACCTTGTCATGGTTTTTTAAAATAGATTTTGACGGTCTTGGTCTTTTCCCAGTCTCGGCTCGGCTCGGCTCGGTCTCGACTCCCAAAAGTTTTGGTCTTGTCTTGATCTCGGTGCATTCTCGTCTCGGGCAAGTCATGGTCTCAGACAGTGTGGTCTTCAGCACAACACCAATATTTTGAACAAACATGCATGTCGTGTATTCCCTAAATATCATCTGTAATATGAGCAGAATATACGACTATACCTGCTTCACTCTTCCGTCACTTAACGTATATAGAAAAATATAACATTCATTATAGGGTCAACTAGTGTTTTCCTTTTCTCACATCTGTTTCTAACACAAAAAGTAGTCAAATAGACAGAGACAGGTTAAATTCAAGTGCGATGGAGAGTTGGTGTTACTGACAAAAATCTCTATTTACACAGTATATCAGGATCAGGTAGAACTATTTTGGAAATATCAGCAGAAATCCACGAATGAGCTTCCATAATTCTCCAACATTTAAACAACTATTGATAACTGCTTTGATTACAAATAGAGAAACTCTTGCTCTGCATAAACTAGAACCAAAAAAATCCATTTCACCAATGCTCTGTTTTGTTTTGTCTTTAAAGAGCCCGTATTATGCTTTGTAAAATTTTACATGCCCTTTAGTGTGTTCAAAATATCTCCTACACATGATTAATAACTTAGATGGCTACATCACAGTAAGTTATTTTTAATAAACTGATTCATTGCATGGCACAGGGTTATACTTAGAGGAGCTTTAAGGATGACAGTCCATTGGAAAAGTAGCTGGAAAGAAATGTTGCAACCAGTTGATGGCACAACCCAGAATGCATTTCACAACAAGAGCAGCCCATGTGCGATTTTGGTTTTATTTATTTTCTAAATCGAGTATTTCCTTGATCAGTACACATTAATAAGACAAACTTAACTGAATAAAGTAAATGTGTCTTAAAGTGCAGTGTCTTACATTTACAACCAATGGGCCTGAACAGTTTTGATTATTTAATTTCTTCTGTATTTCTGCATATCTAAAACAAATACTATCAAGACCAAATGGTCTCAATTTCAGAACTTAAGAAATTGAGGCTTTTCTTACATTTATGGGAAACATATGAAGACCCCTTTTTCCCTATAATTGTCACAATCATTGTCAGTTTTGTTCAGTAAAGTTAACTCTGATCGTGCTCTATTCTCCACAGTTAGTCTTGCTCTTATTGATAGACTGCCCTGAGTTTAGCTCCACCCTTCAGGGTCAGATAAGAGCACTTGGTACCCAGCTGAATGGTGCCAAAATAGGACTGTGCTGTTCAAATGTTTGGTACCTTACATGACTTTATTACTGTAAAAATGCAAAAAACTGGCATACCACACTGACGCAAACTGAACCACAGTGCTTGATGAAAACAGGTCACTAAACTACAGTGAATACTCCTGGTTTGGAAAATAACCCCAATTCCAATGAAGTTGGGAAGCTGAGTAAAAAGTAAATAAAAACAGAATTCAATGATTTGCAAATCATTTTGAAATTCACCTTATCCTTGCTGATGGTCGACTGAGGGTTTTTGGGAAGCTACTTTAATATCCAAACATGACACTTACATGTTTTCAGTGGACCTGTTCACCTGAAGGTTGTTCCAAACAGGAGTTTTAAAGCATTACTTTACTTTTCAGAGTTTTTTGTTGCAGGCATCACATTAAAATTGAATGTTTATTTGCAAAGAAAAAGATCAAGTTTATCAGTTTTAAACATGAAATATCTTATCTTTGTAGTGCATTCACTTGAATATAGGTTAAAAAATTGCAAATTATTGTTTTCTGCTTTTGTTTATTTACATTTTACGCTGTGTCCCAACTTAACTAGAATGGGGGATTGCAAATGAACGCTGGGTTTAGTGTAAAATAAAAATGTGGGATCAGACTACGTTTGAAACATCTACCCTGGCACCCTGGTGTTTGATTTTTATCAGGCAGGAAAACAGAAAAAAACTGCAAAAAAGAAAAAAAAAGATATTCTCTTTGTGTGGGATTTTAAGGTTTAAAAAGGTAAAAGCTATTGATATTAAGTTATTCATCCGAAACAACTTTTTATTCGTCAAACTCAGTATTATCTATTTCTTAGTTATTTTCATTGTTTTATTTACAAACATTTCTGCCATTTCTAATTGATTTTTCCAAATATTTGTGCATTTTTATGTCATCACAGAATCAACTGTAAGCCTTTTAAACCTTTAAATCTCATAAGAAGATATCAGGTTTTTGGTTTGTGTGTGCTTTTCTCTGTCCTCCTGAAACGTTGACAGGATCAAGTTATGATTTGATTTATTCTGCTTTTTAAAACATTAAATATCTCTGAATTTATTGACAACCTCTGCCAAACAGTTGAGCTGGTAGTTAAAGGGTTAATATCACCTTGTATTGAACTTTGTTCTAAGAAAATAGATATGATGAGTATGATTCTGTATGTGTGATTATATATGTGATTTATCAAAAATTAAGTTAAACAATAATAATTAATTATTTTATGTGTGCTCCAGGTTGCAGAGCCTCTACCTCCACCGCGCAGCGGGAACCTGAGTGTTCTGAGGAAACGTTGGGAACAACAGCAGCAGAAGTCCGGAGCTCAACCTAAAGCTTCATTCAACGGCTCGGCCGAACCTCAGATCAAGAGAAGGTCACTAGCAGCTTTTCCTATGCCAGCATCACCGATCCAGAACCATACTGACACTGAAAAGGCCCCCACACACCCTAAAGACCAGGATCCAGAGCCCCAGACACAGGTAAACTCTGAGACCAGGTCCGACCTGCTGCACCCAGCTCAGCCTGAGGATCTGACCGACATGGAGGAGAAGCCCAGCAGAGACGCAGAGGAGCAGGAGAGAGTGGCATCAGCCACTGAAGTGCCAGACTGTGAGAAGCCCAGCGTTCCTCTAAACAGCCTGAAGATGATGTTTGAGAAGGGAGAGCATCTAAATGACCAGGTGAGATCTTAACTCTGTTGTGAAAGATATTCCTTTTTTATACATTTATTAGGGACCAGAAACCAAATAAAATCCTGTCTGATTCTGAAATCATGCATCTCCGTCTTACCAGCCTCCACTGTCCAACGGTTTCACTCGGCTAAATGCTTAACGGCCAAATCAGGAAAGAGAGGTGGGAGCAGCGGGAGATGCGGGCGTGACAACAACAGGAAGTGACTTAACAGGTCACAGATATAGTTTAGCAGTGCTTTAATGTAGGACGAGTCCTACAAATTGACAGTGGACCAAAGAGAGCCAGTTAGCATGGTAGCTTATTCCAACATAACATCTGTAGAAGTGTCAACAATGTGAAAAGTAGAGAGCAGCTTTGAAAAAGATACATTTTCCTGACTGAACAAGCTGGACTAAATTCTGGGAATTTAATGAGTTTTTGAATCAGGCCATGTTGTTAACATTACTCACTTTTATTTTCACGGTTTGTTGAGCCTGAGCTCAGAAAGTGACTCAACGGGCTCTAAAACATTATTAAGAAGGACTTTTATCTGCCTGAAAGCTGTAATGCAAATAGTGTGATGAGTAACTCGCTACCATGGTTGGGCCGGTTGCTGTGTTAATTTGCAAACTGCAAACAAACTGTTTCGGGGGGTGGATTAGAAGCAAGCTGAGACCACCACTTTCAGGTGAGCTTGCCACGGTTGTTTGTGCTGAATTAATTGCTGTGATCGTATAAACTGATCGTGATGGATGAAGTGAGAAACGCTGGTCACTTCATCTTGGCACCTGTAGTTGGTGGAATATATCAGACAGCAAGGGAAGAGTTTGTCCTCAAAATTGATGTAAGAAGCAGGAAAAATGGACAAGAGTGAGGATTTGATCAAGTTTGACAAAAGCCAAATGTGATGGTTCGGACGTCTGGGTCAGGGTATCTCCAGGACTGCAGCTGTTGTCTGGTCTGCATTGGTCAGTATCTGGACCATACAGGGTCCAAGGAAGGAAGGTTGGCCCGTGTGGTCTGATCCAAAGTGCGTTTCAGATTGTTGCTTATGGGGCTGAATAGCTGCAGATCAGTCAGGGTGGCAGGTCGTCATAATGTGCTATCAGATGTTCTATGAAGGCATTACTCAGACTGGAGGTTTATCAGGGTTATTCGGCCGGTTCAGCAAAATACTGACAAAGAGAGACAGGTTATTGTATTCAGTTATATGGAAGTGTGTAACAAATATGGCAGTAGAAATCTAATACAGCAGAGTTATGCATATGCAAGGCAGTATGCCAGACTTTCTGTCTGTGTGTATCTCTTCTGAATGCATGGACAGCAAACTAAGTATAGACAGAATAAGTCCATAACTCCAATAATGATTCATGATACATGAATTGGTCAATGACTAAAATATTGATGCATGACTTAAATTCATGCTATCTTAATGTTACACCTGATGGGTGTTTAATCAAATAAACTGTGCCGATCACCAAAGGCCGGCTTGTATTGGAACAGCTCTCCAAAACAATCCAGATATAATAATGACTTAAATGTAATAATTATGCTTCGGCTTTTACTAGAACTTTGTATTGATGAGCCTTCAAATGAAAGCAGTGTTAACTTTGAAGCACTTTTCAATGCAGTTGTAGTCTTTTGCCTAAAATGTCTTTTAGTTTAGTCATAATTTAGTCATCTGAATTGTTTTAATTTCAGTGTAGTTTGAGTAAATGAAATTTTACAACATACAAAAATATGAAGTGCAAAGTGTAATGCCTCTTTTATTTCCTTGAATTTTAAAAGTCTTGTTTTACACTTGGATAAAATTAAACATGTAATAACCCTTTATGGATGATGGTAAAGTTTGAATGTATAAATTAACAGGGACAGATTTAACTTTTGTGTGAAATGCAGTCACCTTCATTTAGGCTACCTGGCAGAGCATCTTAGTTACAATACCAGAACTGACAACAAACAGTGAACCTGCTTTACATGAATATATCAGTTCATAAAGAGAGCAGCTCTGATTGGATCGCTCCACAACTTATCCCACCACCACCAAGCTAAGACAGCTGTGATTGGATATATTCCTAACTTAAAATGTCAGTTATTTTAGTTTTAGTTGTGTCATGTGTGCTTGTTTTTATTAGTTACCGTCTTGTTTTCGCCAGGGGAAAAAATGTTGTTAATGAAAACTATGAACAAATGATTAGTCAACAAAATTAACTCTGAATGAAAGTGTCTGTTGGACTTTGGTTTACAAATAAGTGGTATTGGTGCTTCCCTGGTATTTCAGTGGCAACTCTTTTTTTCACGATTTGCTGCTTTTCTTCATCTAATATGACTTTAATTAGACATTTAAGCAGCATCTTCTTCTATTTAATCTGCTTGACCTCTGCTCCTCCTGCTTGGACTTAGCAGAGATCGGGACGTTAACAAAGTGTTAATTTACACCCTGAAGTGTCTGAATCAGAACAGGATTGGTCTCCCTTTAAGTGAAAACAATCAGCTTGTTCTCGGAGAGGTCAGATCCCTGCAGTGCTGGCATACTGTGAGTCACATGGTGCAGCTTCCCTTCACCATCCTTCACCTCAAAACACACACATTAATACACACACTCAGCTGACTCGCACATCCTCTCTACAAGCATCAGTAACTTGAGCCCTGCTTTATGCCCCTGCAGGCAGCTAATTGTTTTTTGTTGAGCATAAAAGTGGAGTCCTTTAACGCCCAGTCATGCATCTCCTCCAGGCGTGTAAAATGTACAGTGCTCATACTGGAGGTGCGGCGAGTTAACAACGAGCTCGCTGTGTTTCCTGAACACAGAGTGCTCAGTTATGACGGGAAGAGAACATTACAGATGATCTAAAGGCTTTAAAAAGCAGACTGATGTTTCATTATTCAGTGTGCATGGATTGATAACATGAAAAACATCCCTGATGGAGTCAGCATGACTAAGGACTTTTCAATTCAATCTGATTCAAGCTCTTGATGTCCTATGCACTCTTTTTATTCTGTGAATCAGTTATAGTCATACTTTTTAAATTAAACAATGGATCACAAGACTCCATTAGACTGAGGTTTTACGATATATTTTCAAATGAAGTAAAGGGAACAGCAATGTCTTTGATTTCTTTATGGTTTATTACCTCCACATGTTTGGTTGTTTGCTTGTTAGAAAGATTAAAGAAAAACTACTGGATGGATTTACAAAAAGATTTTAAATAAAGGTTTTGTTTAGTCCAGGTTAGAGGTGGTTATATGGATATTGGTCTGGACTCAAAGGACAATCCCAAAAATTTAAAATATCCCATAAGTTAACATTGGACAGAATTTTAAAAAAGTCATATCTCTGCCATTTTCCCCATTTTTGCTCATTTTTACTGGATTTGCTTACAGATGTACATGACAATACGGGGTCTGAGCCTCTATCATCAAGTTTATCTGGGTCTAACAGACATTGAACTTCATAATGGGAAATCCCATTGACATTCAATAATTTATATACAATCAAAATATAAAGCAGTGTCCCCAAAACTTTCTGTTCATACAGGATAACAACCTTCATGTATGTTCTGATTGTGGAAAAGCCACTGCAGGAACTGAGTTGCTTGGCAGAGATCTGCGCTCTCTGAGTGTTTTTCTAGTTACCTCCGCCAAGGAGGTTATGTTTTCGGGAGAGTTTGTTTGTCTGTCTGTGAACAAAATAACTCAAAAAGTTATGGATGGATTTTGATGAAATTTTCAGGAAATATTCAGCATGGGAAAAGGAAGAAGGGATTCAATTTTGGTGTTGATCCGGATCACCATCTGGATCTGCCATGACGAAAAATGCGATTTCCGTGAATAACTACTGAACTAAAATAGATGTCATTATGAAACCAATTGCTAATTGTATGTTTTCATGGTCAAGGAATCTAAATATTTCAGTGAATTAAAGGTAGGACGAATTTTTATGGTGAAAATCACAATATGGGAGAGGACTGTGGTGCTGGCGGAGGTCTGCGCTCTCCGAGTGCTTTTCTAGTTTTGATTTAGTTTAGTTTTGAAATACCCTGATACTCGGTAAAAGAGAGCTTAATGTACCAAGAAACACCCAATGTATTTTGCTAACTGGCCACAAGATCATCTATCAAAGTGTAAATGCTGAAGGAAAATAATTCTGTTTATTCATTCAAGTAAGATTTACATGACTTGTTAAATCAAACAGTGTTAATAACTTCAAAAAAAAATTGGCTGAGTGTTGTCCTGGCCACCTTGCAGTGTGGATGGATGCTCTGATTCTGTGCCCGTGTTAAGGCAGATCCAACATGCCAAGATCCAACTTACAACGATTGTGAGCGGCCCACAGCGGGACGGCCCAATCAGAATCCATTAGAGCAGAAAGAGGTGGAGCTACAAGAGAGACAGAAAGTGACTACTTACACAAAGATTAGCATTGATGCTAACAGCTTAAGTAACATTTTATTTTAAATCTGGGCCACATTTCTTTAACAAATGAGAACAAATAACAGTAAAAGAGCTTCTCCCGGATATAATGGATATTTTCCCTCATGTTTGTGACGAGTCTGTGTAGTGGCTTATGTTCTGTCCTTTAGACTGCAGCAGTAGTGCCCACCTATACATCATCTGATTGTCCTGTAACAACTGTAAATGACAGAACCATCATCCAGTCACCTGACAGATATGCTTTTGAAAGGTTCTGCCCATTTCCAAACGCTTTTCTTGGGCTGTTGCCCTGATGGGCTGATGAATTATACTGAACGGTCCATCCAGTGTGTTAGGTTTATGGGTGGGCCTACCAGGAGTGTATCAATAAAACATTCCTTTTTTATTTATCAGTGGCACTTTTTCCTGTGCACGTCCAGCTTGTATGCTGTTAACCTATTAAAAACAAAACTGGAGGTCCTATACATCACTATTTTTTTATTTCATTTGTTGTTTTTGATTTAAAAACAATGCAGATAAACTCCTACTCACTGTCTGCACCTCATAAAATGCTGCATTTCACCCCAGCTGGTAAATAATGTGAAACATTGCACTATCTACCCAGCCAAATATTCTCTGTGGAATTTGATGACTATAATCTTTGCTTATGAGGAGTAAAAGAGTCAGCAGAAACTACTTTAACTGAATATATTATCAAACATTTGACAATAAGATATCCCAAGTTCATAATGATACTTCTCAGTACACTTTACAGAAAAGGGCAGGTCATAGTTTGATGTATTTTAGGCTACTTTAGACAAAAACAAATGTGTTTTCCTCTCTGAATCAACTGCTCTGTTTCCCCGAGACCAAATGCTGTGAGCAGCAGATAGCAGGAGGCGTATTAGAGGAGATAAGAGCTTCACACTCCTCCAACTCAGAGACAACTCCCCCAGGCACACAGCCACTCCTTGAATATTTTCTGCTCATCCATTCCTTAAAATTTGACTTCTTATGAGCAGGAACATGTTTTTTTCCACTCCTGTCAAGTATGGCAGATAAACAGGCTGAAACGTTTCCCCTCAGCTATCATTCAGCGTGTTGTTCCAGGATAAAGACGATGTTATTCCATACTCTCACCTCAACAAATCTTTGGCTGAGATGTAAGCAAGCATCTGGATCTGAGCCCTGAGGACATTTATTTCTACACTGGATGCAAAGCTTTATAGGTTTTGCATTTTATGAGAATTATTTGGTATTTCATCAAGTAAACAAACGAAAAACTTTCTATTTAAAAGAAGATTTGGTATTAGGAGCTAATTTTAAATAAAGTTGTTTGAATTTGCTTATAAAACTGCTGGAAACAAGTTGTTTTTTGAGCACTAAAAACTCTTTCTGCTTGTATTCAAACATTTTTTAAACTAAGAAAAGGGAAATATAATGGAAGAGGTGTACTTGTATTTGAAACAAGAAAAGTTAGAATAAATATGAAATAGAGATGTGTTTTGTATTTGGAGATTGCGACCTGCCTACCTAATTTTTCGTTTTATTTTATTTAAACTTTATGCTCTTATCTATTTTAATGTCTTTGTTTGATACTCATGCTGCTACGCTGTGTGTAAGAGCATCTGAAACCTCTGAATTTCCATTTGGGCATTAATAGAGTATTTCTGATTCCGATAATGGCAGAAATCTGCCAATAAATTTAACTTCCACAAAAAAAAAAAAAAAAAAAAAAATAGCCATGAAAATGACTTTTTTGACAAATTTGGGCACAAATGCAACAATTTTTTTTTTACAGCTTAAGGGCTAGATCCACAAAGATTGGGTTGCTCCCGCTAATAGCGCCTTTATTAGCACAAAATTAGCTAATGCGATTAGCTTAACCTCAAAAGAATTTGCTCTAATCATATGCTGGTGCTAACACATCCACACAGTTTGGCAGCGGAGTGCACTTTGCACCTCTGATTGCAAAATAAATGCAGAAAATACAACTCAAATGACCAAAAAGTGGTCAAGGGGGTTATTGGGGTTTTTCACAGACTATATTTAGACAAATTATTCATGTTTACTTAAAAATGGTGGAATGGTCGCAGAGATGAACACAGGAGGTTATATTACTGTCATCCTTCATATCATCTAGTAGTGGAAGGATAATGTTGGCAACTGCTATCTGCAACTGATTTCATTGCCACTTAAATCAAAAAGTGATACTCTCTTTCTTGTGCATACCTGCTATCTTGCCTGCCACTGTGCCTTCACCTGGCTACAATCACTGCTGCATGATTAGCAGAGAGTCCTGGCGTGACAGCCCTAATATAGGCTCTGCTCCACAGTTACCACCAACTATTTAGCAAGACAGAGAGTCAGAAAGAGAAATTGTGCTGATTTAATACATGGGTCTCACTGGCGTTAAATTGCACCACTTTACTGCCTGTGGCAATTAGAGCTGGTCGTGAATTAGATGGTATTTGCAATGAGACTCATTTGCATAGAAAGGGGGCGATGTTGCACTGAATTTATGAATATTCCCTAATTTAGGTGCAATCCCTAATGCTTTGTGGATTGTACGCTATTTTTTCTGTCATTTGCACAGCTTTAGTGGTTGCAAAAGCAGTGCCCTAAATCTTTATAAATCATTGACCTCTGCCAAATGGTTGAGCCAGGAGTTGCTCGTTGAAGAAGTGTTTCCATTATAAAAGTGAAAAGAGAACAAAAATATGGTTTAATGTCCTTTTTTGGAAAACACTTCGCTTTTTGGATGTAATATTCATTTCATATAAGCCATTTTTGTTTTTTTGACCATTTTTATTATAATGCTAGGTTTACCTATCTAAGAATTCCCCTCTTTAATAAGACATAATGCTTTTTTCTAGCATTATTTTAACCCCAATGAAATATAGATGGCCTCATCAGGATTAATAAGTTTGGTGCATTTATGAAAAGGAAACAGTTGCTCAAAGTTTGGTTCAAGATAGCAGTTGATCTGAGAGCTACAGGGTTGAATCCATCAACTTGTAAAACTATTATCTGCCCTAACCAATATTAGACTGATATTATTCTGCATTCAGACAGACATGGTTTTTATTACACTTTTTTTTAAGCAAGAAAATAAACTTTACGTCAAGTGATGTTAAAAGTCTTGATTGTTCTTGGATTAATCGAAAAGTGAGCCCACAAACAAGGAATATAAGTTGAAGTTTTGGTCCAAAAAGAAAAAAACATGGAGGTATAGAAACGTGACAGAATTTATACAATTCAGCACAACAGATTGAAGAAAAACATGTAACCTCCCCTCTTGTTGACCCCCCATGTGGTCCATAAGTGAGAGATCAGGAGTGCTCTGCTGAGTTTGAGGAATGTAGAGAGTCTTTTATTGCATGTTTCCTCACTGAAGAGGATTTGTGTCATAAAGTCCTTGTGTGGTAATAGGGGGTCTCCACAGTCCTGTAGACCGAGCTGAGGTTTTTCTTCTACAATAGCGTCCTCTGTACGTCCGAGGTCGGCCCCTCTGTTCCTCTTTGTTGAGCAGATGATGTCATGGTGCAGGATGGCGGGCTCATGACGGCAGACAGCTGATCTAAACTCCGAGCCTCTTCAGAGCGTCTACCCTAAAGCCATCAAACCCCCCTCAGGCCTCCCCTCCCACCTCATCAATCACTCCTGTTGTCCACTTCTCATCTGCTCCTCGGCTCTCAGTCCATCTTTCTCCTGTTTTCCGTCAACCCTCCCTTTCTCTTCATCATTCCTCTTAACGTCTTCAAAGAACTCCACTTCGCTCATTTGTTTAACCTGTAAGTGTGAGTCTCAGGGGGACGGTGACGCCAGACTATTTCAGTGCACAGCTTTGATGAAGGTGGAGGATTTTCTGACGTATCTCCCTTAAATGTTCTGTAGATCTGATTCTTATTAAAAAGTAATGTGATAACTGTGATGTACTTCTTTTTACTGTAACGTAAGTAATGTAAGGCATTAAAAAAAAAAAGAGATGTTTTTTTTTGTTTGTTTAAATACAAATTCGCCAAATACTCTGTGAGATCAGCAGGAGAAAAGTCCTCCGCATGGCCTGAAGTTACAGTATCTCTAACACAATATAGAATCTTACCTTTTGTCTGTTTTTGCTATGATCGTTTCTTGTATTGTGCCATGAGCATCAATGTGTCTGTTTATATTCTACCGTTTTAAGCCTTAAAGCAGCACTACGGAAGATTACCAACCCTAGCTTTAATATAATGTTGACTACATTTTTGGACTTGTCAGGTATGAAAGTATGGGACTTAAAGCAGAACTACGGAAGATCTCCACTTGACCGGAGCGAGAACTCAACTACCCATGAGCTCTAGTGCGCGCATACTGTCATAAGGATACAGATCTGCCGGTCGCGTGCATTTATTTTGTATGCGAATCACATACTAAAAGTATTCTTCTGTCTTCGGCGGCTGTTTGCAGGATGGATAGCGACGAGGTAATGTATTTATTTTTGACTAAATGACGATGTTAAAAATCGCTAAGTTCAACTTGGTTTTATTACCGTGAAGTCACCCCTGTCCTGTTGAAGCGATAAAGTAAATAAAAGTAAAGACAACGACGAGCTGATGATATCACACACTTGAAATAGGTTTGAACAAAACTACATAATGGTACTATCTGGAATTGTTGTGCTGTACTTTTCTCCTGTCAAGTTTTTTGAGGAACTTCGTCATAAATTAGTCGCTAACATACCTGATAGTAGTCGGACATCCCTCCTCGTCTTTTATTTCACACCAGCGAGTGAACGCTGAACCGATGTTTATTTTGGTCCGAGCATTCAGCTTGTTTTTCTCTCGCTTTCTTTGTTTTGTATCCTCCGACAAAACTTTTCTCTTCCTTACGTTGTTGCCTCCGCCATGGTTACAGCTCCGCGATTGGCTTTCGCTGAGACTTCCGTGTTTTAAACGAATCGGGAATCGGGGGAAGTGACGTATGCCGTAAAGCAGTCCAAACGTGTAGTTTTTTAGTGTGGCAGGGTTCCTACCATCCACCTCGAAGTTACATAGTGCCAGTTAAAGGGATACAGACCACTCCTGACCACAACAGAGGTTTCATTGAAGTCATTGTAAAGTGGTGGACCATCACAATGAATATCGAAGGATTATTTTATGTTTGAAAAGCTGCATAGTGTTGGTTTAAGCTAAACTCAGTCAGATAGCCACCACATCACCTTCACTGGATGTGTAATGAGCTTTTTGAGCGTAATGAGCTACCTTTAGAATTACAAATCCATATTTCCTGTTATTTTAACAAGAGAAACTTAAAAGTAATGCAATAAAAGTGTAAAGTCTTACATTTCAAATACAGTAATATAATAATGTTACTAATTACTCTGAAAAGACAGTAACAGGTAATAAAATTTATAAAAATAAATGTTACCTTTTTTAATGGCATGTGTTTTAATGTGCGACAGTTCAAGTTAAAGAAGAAATCTGTATGCAAAAGTTGATTTAGCAGTTTGTTATATTATTTACCCTAAATTATTCTAATTTAATGGGCTCCTACTGAAAATAACAAACTGACCACAACAGCAATAAGAAGCCAATCAACAGATGAAAAGTACAACAGACATTTTTAGTTTTCTCTTGTTTAAACAATGCTTTGCGTGATTTTCTCATGCCAAAGTACATTTTAGGACATTTTTACATTGAATTTGAAAAAAAGTGACCTCCTGTTTTTTTGTTTTTTTAACCAAACAAAGAATCTCTTAATCTAGAGGCCTACTGTACGTGCAGCTTAATCTGTAATTAAAATAGTCATTAGTTTCAGTCCTGCTGTGGTCTCTTAGCCTTCTTATTACACATCTGCCCCTAGCCTATATTTTGATAACCCCCTCCCCTACATTAAGCCCCCTCACTGGGCCGAGCAAAGCATGCGGTCATCACGCACTCTGAAATTCATTTACCCCCAACATCCTTTACCAGCAGACCCCTCCCACCGCCCCGTCTCTGCTGACCCCCATCTCTCTTCTACACCAGCTGCTCCACCACCACCTCCCCTCCTGTCCCACCCTGTATGCCCCCTCCTCTTTATTCTGGACCGTGACACAGTGAAAAAAAGACAAAACAAACTGCACACACACAGATGGATAAAGGGGGGCTACACATGGCACACTTTGACTCCCCCTCCTCCTGCCGTCATCCCCACCTTCATCCGGCCGCACCCCCTTTTTTGAACACCTGCTCCCTGTCGCCTTTATACTCCGGTCTGTGTCCCTCCTCCTCTTCCTCCTCCTCGGTTAAATCATCTCCAGAGGCTCTCCCACATCTCCAGATCCGGCTGCTGTGCTCAGTCTGACCCTCTCTCCCCTCGGCTGGATTAATCCATTCCCTCTTCGGACTTCCTTCACCTCCTTCTCTCTGCTCACTCTTCCGTCCCTCGTGGCTTTTCTCTGTTTTTCTCTGCTGAAGAGGTAGCTATGCTGTTTCATTCATTTGGTTTCTCCTGCTCTCTTTGTTCAGCCTCTGAACAGGCAGCGGCTTCATGGCTCTGAGACAGACTGTCTACTTTTACTTTCTGTGTTTTCATATTTGGCTCCAGTGTTCGAGCGGCTGAATGAGGTCTTTGAGACCATCAGGCTGTAATAAAAACAGCTTCTCAAAGGCTGCTTCATGGGCTAACTTTATCAGGAGCTGCTTTTAACTTTGGCAGGTCGCTCTGAGCAGCAGAACTGTCTCTTTGTTTGGGTTTATTTGTCTTTTTTACAGCTTTTCAGGGGCTGTGATTCACAAAGCAGATCTGAATGTAACGTCTTTGTATTAATACAGTTTGTTATTTGTCTGTCTGTCTGGTAGGATAGAGGTAGAGCTGGGGCATCATACCAAGTTTCTAAGATGTATAAACATTAGGGATGGGACGAAATATCGTTTGGCAATGTATCGCGATACAGCATGTGACGAAATGCATCCAGTTTGAAAAAAATGGATCGCGAAATAAAGACGTCACGTCCGGCAATAGCGCATGTTACCAGAAGTGATGACAACAAACATTAGCACCAACTACCTTGCCTCCAAAATGATGGAGTCGAATGAGGTCGAAATTGAGGACGAGGTGCAGCGTATCGTGAGTTTAAGTGTATGGTCCCATCCCTAATAAACATACAATTTGTCGACACATATGGTAAAATACCATCAGCTACATGTGCTTCAAGAGCACAAACCTTCACAAAGGCATTTCCAACATTCTAGTGCAACTTCCTGCCCTCTCAACACATAATCCTAGATCCACATCTAGATTCAGATAGCCAACAAAATCAAACAATTTCTCCTTTGTGTCATGGCCGACACTGCCTGAAAATGTTATCCAAATCTTTTGAGAACTTTTTAAATTATCAGAGAAAATGTGTCCTGTCTGACAATGTCTACAAACCCTAATAAAAAATCCCCAATCTGATGTCAGATCACCACCAAAGTTAAATCACTTCCTGCATGTTCCGAGAACAACATCCCCTCAAAATTTAATCTACATCCTGTCATAACTTTTTGTGTTTTCCTGTTCACAAATGAAGAACTTAACACCAGGCAAAACATAACCTCCTGACAGAGATATTAAGATAAATATTGTTTATCTTGTATTGAAATGATCTTTCTCATTGTTTCATCTGACAGTAAGACATTGAAATGAATTAAGTTGCTAGAATGTTACATAAATGGGCAAACTTGTGTAAAAAAAAAGTGAATTTAAAGTAAAATGCCTGTCGACAACAAGATATTCTGATCAAATCTCTGGTCTAAATGGGAAAAAGATAATTTTGCTAATGCCTTTTTTTAAAATTTCATTGTCTGTCTGCCTTCAGTGTAAAATGTCTAAATATATACATGAAGAATACATGACAAAAGCTGCCTTGAAAAAAGTATGAAATCATTACTTAAAGAATAGTTAAGATCAGATGTATTTGTTTCTGCAAAATATACTAAATGCATTTATCAAAATGAAATCGTTTGTAATACAAACTTATATAGCTTGTAAATACCTTGAGAGTCAAGAGTACATCTTTCAATTCAGCAAACAGTTACCAGTTGCCACAAAACTAGAATTTTAGACGTTGAGTTTGTTCTTACCAACTGATTTCAGTTTGTTAGATATCAGTGCATAAAAAAATAAAACCTTCACAAGCAATTCATATTTTAATCCTTGCTAACAATTTCACTCTGGTCCTGGATGTCTCTAGAAAACTTGTTTATTTGGAAATCTTATGAACCTCTTTATTTTAGCCCTGCTCAGAAAAGGCCTGTCCTGTCTGTGGGAGGTGGCAAATCCCCTGGTGATCATAAAGGGAAAATAAAAAGACTGTTTAAGCTCACAAATTCTGAAAGATGGAGCAGACAACAGGGAAAGAGGGGGGAGTGCTGCATTGACAGACCATAAACATCAAAAAACAACCATTTAAATGTTAATTTTCTGCAGAAACTTAATAAACCTAACTTACAATTTTCACCAAAACTAAAAAAGGAAGTCACATCTGGAAGAAGTGGTTCGATTTTTGATGTTTCCCCCTTTTTTTGTGTTTTTTGTGTTCGGGGGTTAATCCTCTGACATTAATTGACAATAAATTATCAAATAATGGAACTACAGTGCCTTATAATTGTTGCTGCAGTATCAAACAGGGATCAATAATTTGAATGCACTTTAGATTAATCAATGGGAAACAGAATAATTACCCATTTAAACCCAGCATTTCAATGGGATTATCTTGTGGTTAGTAAGCAGAGAGGCTCTTAATGTAATTGATCTTTTCACTGATCAATAGGCCTGAAATGTCTTTTTATTTAACATTTTGCACTCAGAAAAGAAACAGAGGAGGCAAAAGTCATTACTTTAGAGCAACATTATAATAAGTGACTTTGTTTTACGGTGTTTTCTGATCTGAAAATACGTCAATATGTCTTCAAAACGCAGTATATTTCCCGTAGAGATGTTGTTGTTTGTTAAATTTGTTTATTTGTGTGTGAGATGTGTATCCATGACCAGGATGGGGTCATAAAGGAGGTCCGAGTCTGTCTGACAGAGAGATCTAACAGAATCAGGATTAGCAGCAGATTCTTTGTCTGATCCGTCCTCCTCGTTTGGACCGGCTGCCCGTTCACCCCCCTTCATGTTTACACCCCCTCCCCTTCTCATGTACACACACACATGCATGTAAAAGCCGGCCCAGACGCCCCCTCCTCTTCAGAGCTGCACCCCCGGTCTCTGGAAGATAATCCACCCAGGGGGATAAAGCCGTCATTATGATGATGGTTTCTTTTGTCTCTGTAAAACCAGACAGGAGCTGGAAACGGTCTGAGGGCTCATTTTTGACTCAGACCTGCTGTGCGATATCGTTCTGATAATTTATTGATCGAACGCTGACTCAGGCTTTTGGATTTGAGGACTGACCCTCCTGTGACCTCGTCTGTGATGGTTTGGACTCCAATCCACATTAAAAAGGCAAAATGTTTAAGACATAGAAATCATCTGACCTACAGCTGATGTGATTGATGTTTTTATATTGATTTAAGGATCAAATAACCGCCAATATTTAGTCTTTAACCTCTGAGCTCGACCTGCAGAACGATCAAATGAGCATCAGAATCAAACAAAGAAACAAAAGACAATATTTTAAAAATGTTTAGGAAGGACAAAAACTTCTTGACGATGGCTTTATGTTGATTTATCTGCAATTTGTACATTTTCTTGTAAAATATTTGTATTAGTTAAAAAATGTAAGTATATAAGTGTAGACTTATTATTTTCCTCTGTGCACAAGCTTTTCTGTATGTGTTAAATATGACTGCTTAATGTTTAGATCAGTGATGGGCCACTCAGGGTGCCACATGCAGCCCTCCTACTCCCTAAACGTGTGTGGCAACTCATTTAAAATATAAAAAAATAAAATTAAATGAAGAAAGTGGGACAAAATCTACAATGTAAACTTTGAAAATGACATTGTTTTCCTGAAATTAGATCAACAATTGGCTGTAATTACCTCTCTTAAACTACTTACTTAATGCACTTGTTGAATTAAAATGAAAATTTCTGTTAAATTTACATTTATAATCAGTAAATCCTCTGAAAGGTGAGTTTATCATGAAAATTCCAACAAATTATTCCTCTGGGGTTAAATCATTGTTGCCCTCTTGGTTATTCAAAGCTACCACTCCCTGGTTCAGATGAACTGTTTGTATTTTCTATCTAGATGGACAAAATTTCATTTTACTAATACATTTTTAAGACTTATGTCTCACAACAACCTCGTTTAAGGTTTTTAAGAATACTAAGCCTTTGTTCATCTCCTGAACTAAAAGTGGCTGAGAGCAAAAGAATGCACAGCAAAAAGTTACTGGCAAATTTTTTAGGCACACTTGCTGCACTGCTTGTTATCAAATCAAATCAAACTTTATTTATAAATCACTTTTCATACAAAAAAAGTAGCACAAAGTGCTTTACAAACAGACGGATGAATTAATGAAGGATTTGTGACCCAGACCCACTCCACCCAGTCCATGAACCCACCCACACTGCTATCCATACAGTGTTGATAAAAAACGTCATAAATAAAGGACAATAATAAAACACACTAATAAAATAATAAACTAATAGAATTATATATATCATAAAATAAAATAAAAATTAAAAAAAATAATAAGAAGAATGAATAATAAACTAAAGTTAAAAAATAGTAAAACTAGAAAATAAAATAAGGAAAGATAGAAAAGATACAAAAGGTAAAAAATAAAATAAGATAAAAAAAAGTGGGCTGAAAAAAGACCTGAGGGCTATAATGGGCTGATACGGTAAAAGCAAATCAAATAAATATGAAGGACTAAGATCATTATGTGCTTTAAAAAACAGTAAAAGACTGGTTTATCAGCCAATCACATGGCAGCAACTCAGACTTGGTAAAAGGACTTCCTAAATTTAAAAAAAGGGCATCAGAATGGGGGAAGATGTTGATTTGCGTGACATTGGATGCTACATGGTTGTCAGTGCCAGATGGGCTGGTCTTAGTATTTCAAAAACTGATGATCTACTGGGTTTATAGGCAGTAGGGTTTAGAGGATGATCTAAAAAAGAGGAAATATTCAGTGAGCCCAACGTCTCTTGGCCTTGTCAAAGCCAGAGGTCAGAAGGCAGTGACCAAAGTGGTTTGGAGATGATTGAAAGGCAACAGTAAGTCAAGACCATTTCTGACTGCACAACAGCTTGAATCTTGGAGTAGATATTTTCTTGACGCATTTTTAGCCTTTTTTCATCGACTGAGCACGATTCAAACCCCACTAAGTAATGTTGGAGACCATGTCCATCCCTTTATGACCACAGTGTACCCATCTTCTGATGTCTGCACAGGGCAACATGCCACAAAGCTCAGATCATCTTAAACTGGTGTCTTAAGCATGACAATGGGTTCACTGTACTCTAGTGGCCTCCACAGTCACTGGACCTCAATCCAATAGAGCTGCTGTAAGATGTAGTGGGATGGGAGATTTAAATCATTGGTGTGCAGCAAACAAATCTGCTGCCATCATGTCAATGTGATCCAAAATCTCAGAGGAATGTTTCCTTAAGCTTATCAAGTCTATGCCACAAAGAATTGAGGCTGTTCTGAAGGCAAAGGGGTCCAAACCAGTACTAGCAAGGTAAAAAAGCATATATCATGTCTTTTAAAACACAACAAAGGAAGTAATCCTAAAGGATGGGAGCAGAAGCAGCCTTAAGTTTCTAACTGTGTGGAAACAACAGTGAAATACTGAAACATTTGTCAACACAGCACAGTTAAACATCGAAGAGCCATGTGTTTGACATCATTGACACAGAAAACCAAGGCCGACTTGTTTTCTATGTAGAAAATTACATCACCATCAAAGTTCTGAAGGCAAAAGAGGTCCAAATCAGTACTAGCAAGGTGTGTCTAAAGAAGTATACATCACATGCCTTGTAAAACATGACATGTTCTAGTGAGAGGCAGTCAGCATGAACTACAACGAAGAAAGCAAGAAAGTAGCCGTGAAAAGCGCAGACCTCCGCCAGCACCACAGTCCTCACCCATATTAAGATTTTCACCATAAATATTAGTCCTACCTTTATTTCATCTAAATATTTAGATTCCTTGACAGTGAAAACATAACATTAGCGATTGGATTCATGATGATATCTATTTTAGTTCAGTAGTTATTCACGAAAATCACATTTTTCGTCATGGCGGTTTTCTTCTGGATCTAGCTCCAAAGTTTTTGAAGATACAACAAATCCGATTGAACACTCCAGATTCCACAGTATCTTGGCTATATTTTGGCGTTTGTTGCAAGTCTATGCCTTTATTTGTTCCCTTGCTGTGACAAAAATTCCAAGGATATCTAAATTTGTCTTGTTCTGGATCAGAGAATCCAAAATTTTGCCGGGATCCAGATCAGTCTTTCCAAATGGCCTGACTATTTTTGGTGGACTAACATGCACAAATGCCGTAAATGGGCCTATCTCACAATGTTAAAGAATCCTTTAAAAAATTCCTGGATCCAGACGGAGATCTGGATCACTCCCAAAATCTAATCACGTGTTCCTTGTCCCAATTTGGACATTTCCTGAAAATGTCATCAAAATCCGTCCATAACTTTTTGAGTTATGTTGCTAACAGAAAAACAAACAAAGGAACAAACAGATGCTGGCAAGAGCCATGTGTCTGACATTGTTGACACAGAAAACTTAGGCTGACTTGTTTCAACAGTTGTGAATAGCATTCCCAGATAATTTTGGCATAATCAGTTTATCTTTTTGAGTCATTCTTCACACAGACTGACATAAACACACCATCCTCTGTAGAGATAATTACCTCCACCAAGGAGGTTATGTTTTCGGGAGAGTTTGTTTGTCTGTCCGTCCGTCTGTGAACAAAATAACTCAAAAAGTTATCGATGGATTTAGATGAAATTTTCAGGAAATGTTCAGCATGGGAAAAGGAAGAAGTGATTCAATTTTGGTGTTGATCCAGATCAGCGTCTGGCTGCCATGACGAAAAATGGGATTTCTGTGAATAACTACTGAACTAAAATAGATGTCATTATGAATCCAATTGCTAATGGTATGTTTTCATGGTCTAGGAATCTAAATATTTACATGAAATAAAGGTAGGACTAATATTTATGGTCAAAATCACAATATGGCTGAGGACCGTGGCGCTGGCGGAGGTCTGCACTCTCCGAGTGCTTTTCTAGTTCTGGTTTGTTACCAAAGCATTTTTTCCTGACTGTTTCTTATGGTAGATTGTGATGATAAAGTGAAACACCACGGCTCACTGCTCTGTGGACAACCATGAAGCCACCATGCATGGAAGACAATGATCTTTTTATTTTATTTAGCTTTTTTGCTGTTTGCTAACAATGAGAAAAGCTAAAAAGTTCCGCCTGAAGTTTATAAAAGTCAATCCAAGAAGATTTTTTCAATCAAAAATCAGATTTAAAAACCCTGAGAGGCACTTCTGTGACCTGCGATAGACTTTAACAAGAAGGAATCTTGAAGCAGAATCAGATGAGCATCAACTTGTCTAAAGTATGCTCCCTGTTTTTCAGTCCTGCTCCGTTCTTCTTGTGAAATCTCCTCCATCTTTACCTGCTGGAGCTTGCAGAGTTGTTTGCGACTTCAGCAAAACATCATGAGGAGTGAGAGCCAAGAGGTGTCGTGCCAAAATCTGATCTGTTGTGTAATTTGTAACTCAATTGATCAGAAGAGAGCGAGAAGCTTGAAACAGCTGCTGGAGAGTCTGGACTCGTCCGTGAAAGCAGAATCAGAAATATTTGTTCATGTTGAAGCTAATGGCAAAGATCAGTTTGATGCCTATGTTTAGTTTTTAATAAGATAAATATGGAGCCTGAACTCCATGACCCCTCTGAGGAAATGATTGATGTTTTAGCCGGTGGTGGACAGACGGGTTGTCCGTCTGACGCTACGTCTCCCTGAGCTCGTAAGGGGATTAAAGTGGTGTGAGCTGGACACAAACTCTGCTCTCCACCTCTCTGATTCGCTCTCGTCTTCACGTTCCTCGCCGCTCTTTCGTCGTCCTGATGGTCACTGTGGCTTCAAATCTTTTGGCTCCACCGCCAGAAACATGTGAGCATCAGATGGCCCAGTGTGTGTATTAGTGTGTGTGTGTCTGTCATCACAGTCACACCCAAGCCGGTTTGTTGTTGTCGCCCCTTGAAGTCTGTTTATCACTTTGTTTGTTTCTCTCTCCACCTCTGACTGACTGTTTGTGTTCTTCCAGGCGTCCACAGAGATAAATAGAGAAGGCAGCGGCACACCTTCCAACATGGACCAGCTACTAGGAGGTCAGTCATTCTGCTTTTTCACATATTTCTTGGTTATTTGATTCCTTTTTTAGTTAATCCAAGGAACACAAGAGGAGATTTATGGAGATATACTTGGGAATACATGAACTGAGGACTTATAAGTGGCTTTAGGAGGTGTTTAAAACAATAAAAAGAGTTTCTCTCATCATATTCGGGCTAACAGCATGCTCCTTAATCATATGTGCCTGACCATTGTTAGGTTTAGTGTGGTTGTCATAATGCAAAGGTGCTTAACTTGTTACTATAAAAGTTCAAATCAAACAATACCGTCACTTTAAAAGACAACAGCAACATAAATAAGAGCACTACACAGCCAATACTGCTTTAAATTACCAAAAGAAATCATAACAGGACAACATTTTGTAAGATTTAAACCATTTTTGGCAGTTTTTTTATGCCATACTCCTTTCTTTCCAAACTTTTTGTATAAAATAGTGGTATATTTTTGGAGTTGCAGTTCATCATCAAAAAACAGATTTATAATGTATTACTTTTAATTAGGACTGAATGATGTCGGAAAAAAACATAATTGCTATTTAAAAGGAGTGGAAAAAAAACATAACTCCGTCAGACAAATAACTATTAAATATCAATCGAATAGTTTCATTTAGATTGAAAGAAAAATAATAGAGTATCAATCTTTCAACATGGACCAGCTACTAGGAGGTCAGTCATTCTATTTTTTCACGTATCTTTTGGTAATTAGATTCCTTTTTTATTTAATTCAAGGAATACAAGGGGAGATTTATTGAGATATACTTAGGAATACATGAATTGAGGACTTATAAGTGGCTTTAAGAGGTGTTTAACCCTCCTGTTATGTTCATTTGTCAGGAACAGCAAAGATGTTCCCGGGTCAATTTGACCTGTGCATGTTTATTTATCCAAAAGATGTCCAAAACAAAAAAAATTCTCCCAAGCAATTCATTACTAACTCAATTACTAACTATTCTATCAATGCTTTGTGCAATAGTGTTCCTCTGTCTCACAGTTGCAAAGAAAGAAAGAAAACGTCTGACTTTTCTGACACCCTTTGACCTTCACTTTGACTGCTGGGTCAAACTGACCTGAACAGTATCTATGTGGTATAAACATGTAGGGGATGGTTGCAAATAAGTGAGATGAACCAATTTCATTTTGTATGTTGATTACACTAATTAAGGCAAGCAGAAGAAGTTTCATACAAAAAAAATACAACTATTTTTCCTAGATCTTCAAACTGCAAAATGGATCAATTTGACCCATAACATAACAGGAGGGTTAAAACAATAAAAAGAGTTTCTCTCATCACATTCAGGCTAACAGCACGCTCCTTAATCATATGTGACTGACCATTGTTTGGTTTAGTGAGGCTGTCATAATGCAAAGGTGCTTAACTTGTTATTATAAAAGCTAAATCAAACAATGCCGTCACTTTAGAAGACAACAGCAACAAAAATAAGAGCACTACACAGCCAATCCTGCTTTTAATTACCAAAAGAAATCATAACAGGACAACATTTTGTGAAATTTAAACATTTTTTGGCAGTTTGCTGGAAGTTTTAATGACTCATTCCTTTCTTTCCAAACTTTTTCTATAAAATAGTGGTATTTTTTTGAGTTGCAGTTCTGTTTTGTTCCCACAGATCATTAAAGAAACAGATTTATCATGTTTCACTTTTAAATAGAAAGGACTAAATGACATTGGAATAAACTATCATCACAATTTAAAAGGACTGAAATAATAACATAACTCCGTTAGACAGATAACTATTAAAGATTAATCGAATAGTTTCATATAGATTGAAAGAATCAAGAATAAAGTATCAATCTTATAAGACCTTTTTCTTATTTAAGACATCATTTCTTTGTTTTTAATCCTGTCCTGTTAAGTTAAATCTGTTTTTTCCTTGTTTTGCTCTTCAAATAATTAATGTCCTATGTAAATAAACATGTCAGGCACAAGCCTCTGTCCATTTTTATCTCTTCAAATTGTCTCATTTCATGTTGTTGAGTTATTTGATGAATTTTTAACCAAAATTAAGTACACAAGATAATTTTAATCATTTAAGTCAGCCGTAACCATTTTTTCATTCCTGGAAAGAAGCAGTCTTGGAGATGGAAGGTTTGTGCATGACAGCGATGATATATGAATTTATATATTTTTGTTTGGAAACATCATTTTTTACACTTTGAATCCATATAAGTGTTAGAATGGGGGAAAATTAATTCATTTAACCGCCTAATAAGCAACACAACAACAAGCTCTGCAGGTTTTGTAATAATAAGAATGACACCTCTAAAATGAGTCCAGATTATTTCACAAACAGGGACACTTGTTAGATTATTTTTTGGGGCTTCATGCATTCATTTGACGAGACTGTAGACAGAGTGGAACCTTAAAAAATGGAAATATGATGCGTGACATTTGGGACATTAGCACAGGCTGGAGGACTTTAGCATCAGTACATGTTGCATGATCTATTTGCTCAGTTTTCACTGAATCAGCAATAAGATGGGAAAAACGTAACGTGAGAGAGGCTCCTTGATGGTTATGAACATGTAGAAGCTGTCCGCAAACTTTGGCTCTTTCTTTCATTGCTAAACACACCAAAGGGACATGTTGTTTAAATTCGCTACAACCTTATTTGTTCCAGAAGAACTTCACACTCTTATGGAAAGGTCAACTTGTAGTCTTGAAGTTTATTGTCTCGGTAGCCTGCTAGGTGAAAAAACTGTCTTTTTGTTTAATAAAAGATAATTATTTTTCACTTAGATGCACCAGCAGATAAAAAGATAATCCTGAGGTATACATTTCACAGAAGCCCATCTGGGAGGGAAACTCCAGAACGGAGTAACTAGTGGATTAATGCCTTCATATGCTCCACTGTGATTGTAAGTTAGAGAGAAAGTTGCAACAAACAAATGTTAAATTGGACAAAATAGTAAAGCATTTTAAAGCATTTGTTTTTCTCAAGTCTTTATTAGACAGTGGAGAGTAAGGCTGTGAAGCCTGTAAAGTAAACTGAAGCATACATGGGACATACCTGGTAGTCTATAGCTGCTTTAGTGTTATTTGTTTTTATTTTAATTAAGAAATGTGATTTAGGTCTAATAAAACTGCTATTAAAGCTGTTAGCATCTATGCTAATCTCTGTACAAATAGTCACTTCCCGTTGTCATCTTTCTTTTATGTCCCACTTCTTCCTGCTCTAAAGAAAATTGATTGGGCTGTTCTACTTTGGCCACTCAGAGTGGTTTTTGATTTGGAGCTTTGCACGAATCGGCCTGATTATTCGGGCTGGGCCGATACACATTTCTTCCGATTCAATTTTTTAACAATTGTTAAGGTGCTGATTCGATTTCAAGTTGCGATTCTACAATATTGCTGATTTTTGCAATCTTTAGTTAGCTTTTTTAACACCAGAGAAAAAGATGAACAATGATGATGCCTACAGACTATATCAGGAAAAGTACACATCACATGTGAGTCTGTTTTTAGGATTTATTTAGCAGTATATTTTAACCAGCTGTTTATACTCTCCTTTCAAAAGCCTGGATTGCATTTAAAAGTGGCTTATTAACACAGACTAAAATGAAGCATTTAAATTTGGAAAAAAGGATTTTTTTCCTCCCACCCCTACTGATGACAGACACTAAATCAGGCTGATCCAGCTGCACTGGTTATGATGCACTGGAGAAGATCGTGCTGTTTTAAGTGATATAATTAATGACCTTGGTGCTGTTTAAGAAACCAGAGAATGTAAAACTTAAAATGTACAGCAATATATTATGTTTTTCTGTGTTTTTTTTAGAAACTTAAATCAAAAATCACTTAAAGTTAGACTCTAGACTTCAGTTCTTGTAACTTTTCTAAAAGCTCTCAAGCTCTTTTTCTTCCAAGAGGTTTTATTTCCATTCCCTAATTTTGAACAGCAGTGCAAATGCTGCTGTCAGATCTAAATTACCTTAAAAAAAGAAAATCCACTTTTGTCCTTTCATTTTCTTCAGGAATAAGTGAAGTTAATCAGCCAAGTCTGCCTCATCACAGTGATTTTTCTTTCTTTACTAAACAAAAAGTGAAAGTTGGATCCTTCAAAAAGTAATTATTAATAAAGGCTGATCATAGAGACTAAGAGTCGAGCAGCTGTGGGGTTTCATTCCTCATCTGCATCGTTCTCTTGGGCTTTCCAAGCCGCCGTGAACAATGCTCTCCAAACTTGTCATTGTCTTTTCCCTGGGATGGATTACATCCTTCCCAGAAGTGAAAATCTGTGACGACACAAACAGCCGTGGAGCCGCTGTGATCAGCAGACAGGAAAAGACGACGGCCTGTTTTCCCTCCAACGCTGCACACGACTCCTGACCTCGTGTTCCTGTCCACAGCCTGCATGACTAACCCGCACATTCTGCACTCAGCATGAACCACCACGAGCGGAAAAAAAACTCCAATCGTCATTGGGCATAATTGTCCCGTAATGGAGAATTCCCCAAACTTTTCCAACAATTAAAGCTTTGTTTGGAGAGCAGATACTGGAAAACCGATTATGCTTTACAATCTGGAACAAACATTTAAAGATGCATTTACAGCAGAGGAATGATCTAGAAAGATGAGGAAGTAGATGGATGAATGTATGGGCTAAAACATGCTTGAGAAAGTTTGCATGTTAGCAAAAGCAAGAATGTGCACCTTTTATGAATTTGTGGGGTAAATTCATTGTTAAAAATGTACCTAAGGTATATAGCTCAAGGAAAATAAATGCACTATCAGAAGAATAAACTTTGAATAAACTTACAACAGAGGAAAACATCTATATCATAAAGCATAAATAGAGGTTTTAGATGCTTTTGTGTGGCAATAATTGACTTTATTTTCTTTTTTGTTGGATCAGATGGAAGTCTTGCAGAGTCCACTCCCCTCCGGGACAGAATGGCTCTCTACCAGGCCGCCATCTCCAAACAGGATGTCACTCCTACGTCAGTCAATGTGAGTAAATGTCAATTATTGTCCAAACAGAAGGTTTCGTAACTGTTGTTTTCTGCAGAGAGGGAGATGCCTGTTGTGCTCACTTTGTGTGAATTATGTCTTGGCGTGTGGAGTTAACTTTTCTTAAAGATGAATTAGTTTTTGGAGCAGAGGCAGTGCCACTGATTGGCTGTGTTGAAGGGATGTAAAATTTTTCTTACGTAATAAAACACAACATCCTAAAAAACTTAAATCTTAATGGATCTGTGGTCCAGCATTTGACCCCTTGGTAAAATAAATATTTCTAAATCCTGTCTGGTATCACTCTGACTCTCATATCTAATTGCCTCAAAAGCAGCAAACACACTGCTGAGAACATTATTTATGATTTATTGATTGAAAAATCACCACATACCACAGCAGAGCCCGCTGGTCCATTGGGCAATATAAGCTAATGCTAAGGATGCTGTGGCCTCAAGGAAAAAATCCATTATAATTAATTATAATTATGTTGAAAAAAGCCATAACTAAACACTATTTAATGTTAAAGCTCACCTTGATTCAAATGTAAAGCAATACACAATTAATATTACTACAGTATTAAAAGAAATCTTTTTATCTTTTCAGTTGCACATATCTTAATTCGATTTATAACATGTCTATTTTATGGATGTATATTATTGTGTTCTTTGCTGCCACAGAGCATACCAAGGTATGTTTTATTATATTCTAATACTAAATGTGTTATTATTAATTATTCACGTGTTAACAGGATGTTTATTTTGTGGTATGAATATTTATATTGTATTTTAGATTTTTACATGTTCATTCGTAGTGTGTTTAACGGGTGAATTGGTGACATGTTATAAATTAACATGGTAAAAACAATGATATTCAGTTTAATTTGTTAGCATATGTCATTTGCAGAGGGAGGGGGGCGCAGTATAAAATCTTGCCTAGGGTGCCAGCACGGTATCACAGATGGCAAACAGCATGTGTTTAATTCTCTGTTATCGAACTGTCACATTATACCCTAACAACCTAAAAACACCTGTCTGCCTTCACACGCCATAAACCTGAGTGACATCCCATTCCTAATCCATAGGGTTTAATATGACGTTGGTCCACCCTTTGCAGCTATAACAGCTTCAACTCTTCTGCAAAGGCTTTCCTTAAGGTTTGGGAGTGTTTGTGGCACATTTGTGAGGTTAGATGCTGATGTTGAACCTGAAGTCCTGGCTCACGGTCTCCGCTCTAACTCATCCCAAAGGTGTACTATTGGGTTGAGGTCAGGACTCTGTGCAGGCCAGTCAACTTCATCCACACCAAACTTGCTCCTCCTTTATGGACTTGCTTGTCCCATGACTGGTGTGCAGTCATGTTGGAAGAGGAAAGAGCTGTTCTCAAACTGTTCTCAAGAAGTTTTGAGCATGAAATTGTCCAAAATGTCTTGGTGTGTCGAAGCATTAAGAGTTCCTTTCACTGGAACTAAGGGACAGAACCCAGCTCCTGAAAAACACCCCCACACCCTGCAAACTTAACACTTGGCACAAGCCTGCCGAGGTGCTTGATGTTACACACATGTGGCCATGGAATGACTAGAACACCTAAATTCACTGATCTGGATGGGTGAGTGTATGCTTTTGGTAATTTAGTGTATTTCTATATTAAATTTTGGGCCTGTTACTTCATTCCATTCACTGTTGAGTTTGTTTTCAAAGTCTTTAAAGTATTCATTATCTTTGCCAAGGAGGTTATGTGACTGCCAGTGTCTGTTTGTTTGTTTAAATTTGTCTGTTAGCAACAGAACTCAAAAAGCTATTGATGGATTTCAATGAAATTTTCAGGAAATGTCCGGAGTGGGACAAGGAACAAATGATTAGATTTTGGGAGTGATCCGGATCAGCATCTGGATCCAGGAATTTTTGAAAAGGATTCTTTAACATTTTGATATAGGACCATTTTTGGCATTTGTGCATATTACTCCACCAAAAATAGTCAGGGCATTTGGAAAAAAAAATGCAGGACAAGTTTCCAACAGGTTCTACAAAATATGAAAGACTGATCTGGATCCCAGCAAAATTCCAGATTCTCTGGTCCAGAACAAGAAAAATTTAGATATCCTTGGAATTTTCGTCAAAGCAAAGGAACAAATAAAGGCATAGACTCGCAACAAACACCATAATAAAGCCAAGATACTGTGGAATCTGGAGTGTTCAATCTGATTTGTTGTATGTTCAAAAACTTTGGAGCTTGATCCCGTAAAAAACTGCCATAACGAAAAATGCAGTTTTTGCGAATAACTTCTGAACTAAAATAGATATCATGATGAATCCAATTGCTAATGGTATGTTTTCATGGTCAAGGAATCTAAATATTTAGATGAAATAAAGTTAGGACTAATATTTATGGTGAAAACCACAATATGGGTGAGGACTTTGGGGCTGGTGGAGATCTCTCGAGAGCTTTTCTAGTTCAACATGTCTTCTGAAGAATCTGGATCTGTGAGTCTTGTCAGGTGTCCAGCTCTTTAGCAGCAGGTAACGTTCGTGCACGGCACTCCGACCTCTGCCTTGGCTGACTCCTCTCGTGTCCTCACCTGAGAAGAAGAACTTAATCATGAATGATAAAGATAGTCGCTCTGATGGAGGCTGAGTCAGCTTTTGCCAGCAGGTGATCCGGATTGGATCGGCTCCAGACCATGGTCCTGTTTTTAGTCTGTGGTTGGAGAGGATTCCCTGGAAATATGCCACCTGCATTCATGACTTAAGGGGCGGAGCTTTGAAAAGAGAAGGTGGACTTGCTTTGCTTTGGGCTAAAATGTCACCAAATTGTCTTTGGAAGTAGCCGGAAGAAAAAAGTCTTCAGGTCTGTCAACCCCCTTACTTAGAGAGAGAAAACTAAAACAAAAAAGAAGTTAACACTCAAGTCATTTTAGGAAAAAGAGAGCAAAGAAAGTGTTGAATCCAGACTCATAATCTGAGATATCAAGCTGTTGCCATGCAGATTTTAAGCTGCAGCTTTTATTAGTCAAGCAGAGTTCAATGAATCACATTATTGAGTTACATCACTGGAGTTAAAGGTCCAAAAGGGACCAAAAATCTGATTAGTTACAATCAAACAATCAAGGCAGAAATAGATCCTGTTTTAAATCTGTTGCTTGTAAGTCGTGCTAATCAATTAATTGAGTTTCAATAAAGATTTTAGCTTCTCACCATAAAGAAAACAAGATAACACGGATTAAGCAATTACTGTGCCAAATGTCGCACTGTGCTCGATTTTGTCCACACTTTTAGTCTCAAGTGAAAGTGAAGCTCACTCTGCAGGCACTGCAACAATCTCAAAAACTGCTCTCATTTTGATTTAAGTGAGGAGCAGAGGGAGCCAATGAATATGCTCTGGTCAGGCTGGATCCATGGCTGTCGCAAGCATTATAAGTGGAGTCCGATAACTTTTGGAGTCCATAACTTTTTATAAAACGAAAATGATTTTTAAACAAGAATAAGATGTAGAGAAATACTTGTCTTTATTTGACGTAAAATTATATATTAAAACAAAAACAGAGCGTTTAAAGTGCTTCACACACACACAGAACGCTGCAGATTGCGTCTAGGCCAGTTTATAAAACACTGAACAGTTAAAAAGTTCTTTATCACTCCACTTATTCAACAAGCACACACATAAAATGAAAAGCAACATCCCAACTCCTTTGTACAAAGTCTGTTGGGATGTTTAAAATAAACACAGCATGGTATTTAAGCTAATTAACAGGCGTTAACTGTTAAGCTAAAATAATATCTACACTATATAAAGCAGCTGTTCATCTTGGTTCACAGTGAATCTGTGAATTGTCCAAAGTTTTTCCCTCCTGTTGCAAACAGCCTCTAATCTGCCTGTGACAAAGCCTGACATCCTCATCCTCACATTTATGATGCAAATATGACACGCCTGTGGATTTCTCTAGTGAGATATTATTGTCCAGATTTATAAATTCATTTAGGTAGGCTGTTATTACTTTGAGTTTTATGTTGTATTCTAGATTTATTGATTTCAAAAGTAAGTAGTGGTAACTTTGACTTAGATGTTCACTTAGTTTCTAGTTACATTCTGACTGTTAATTTCCTCTCCTTATTGTCCTGCAATTAAAATCACTACTTTTTACATACATTGTTAAATCAGATGATTTAATACTGAATATTTAGTTTGTAATGTTGTGGGCTTATAGCCTACACAGTTATCCCCCAAAAAAATTTATTTACAGAAGGAAAATTATCTTATGATTAATAATCTAGGTCACCTTTCATTTCCTTGCAGCGCCCCTGACTAGATCGTTTCAAACCTTACCTAGTTGTAAAAACACGTGTTGTCCACAGAAAAAATGATGTCTTTGTCTGACTTTTAACAGCTTGGCTCTCACTTCAAACACACTAGATGAAAAGAACAAAGATTGTGGCCTGCAGCACAAACAGCTGCTGCCTGGAGTTATTATTACACGGTGGTTACAAACAAAGACTTTACAGAAAGTTGTGTGGACATGGGTAAAACCCTAACTTAACAGTGGGTTTAGTTGTGTTGTTTTGCTGCTATATGTTTGAAACGTATTCATCGTTGAGCTGGTGGTGCATCTGATCTGCCTGCTCTCATTGGCTCTTGCTATCTGAGGAAGTCGGACCTGAAGTTATAAATATCAAACATGCTTAACGTTTACATTTTGAGGTTGATAAGGCTCCAGCGTATTTATGGGCAACAACACAACCAAGGTTAGATATTGTTTGAGTTTTTTTTTTCCATTTCTGGTGCTAAATTGAGTCTTTTAAAGGGATTCAGCAACATTTTCTTTGCCAACTGCTAATTAGCTTAGCTCAAAACAATGCAAGTCAATGGGTAGCATAGCTTGTCTCTGTCCAGGGTCATCAGATAAACTTTTCAGCAACTCTAATTAGTCCTATGTAGACTAAGATTAGCACTTTATGTAATTTTCAAAATGTACACCACCGCAGATGTGATTTGACCTACTTACAAGCACTCCTGTGGTGGTTTGCACCCTGCAGTTTGGTTTTGTATTTCTAAAATTACATAGGACCCTTAAGAGCTGCTGAAGAGTTTATCTGAGGACTGTAGGCAGAGGCAAGCTAACAGTACCCATTGACCCCCAGTGTTTGAGCTAAGCTAAATAGAAGTTAGAAAGCTCTGTCGACTCTTTCTTGTCTCTGCACATGCAGTTTAAAGGATGCTGTCTGTCTGCTTGTAATGGACTAATGGACAAAAAAAAAAGTCTTCCTTTAGGTTTTTATTTTTAGGTGTCTTATCTGCGAGGTTAAAGAGAGGAGACAGATACTTGATACAAATTTTGATAATCAGTTGTAAAAAAGTGATAACAAGAAAATAGCTCGATAAGCAACCTCCGCTTATTACAGAGTGGAAAGAGATCATTGGGGAGATTTATTGGATGAAACATTTGACATTTTCTCTGAGATGTGGCAAAGACAAATTTAACAGATACTGGGAGCCCTGGAAATCATACCAAAACCTAAAGTGATGGTGATGCTTGTTTTGCCATACACTGAAATGTATTTTTTTTCTTTTTATGTGATTATTATTAGGGCCCGAGCCCGACCCGAAGGGGCCGGCGGCGAAGGCCCTATTGTAATCGCTAAATTGTTCTCCCGCCACTTCAACCCCAAATTGCGTGCCTTCAACTTGAGATAAACGCGAACGCACCTATGCACAAAGTTCACTCACGGCGAAAAATTTATGAATCCAGTGTTTGCACAAAATAAAGTGTGCCACAGCGCCCCCTACTGGCCTTAAACTGCAGCTCAGCCGGCTACTTTCACGGATCGACCTGAAATTTTTTGGGCATAACTATCATGCCTGGACCTACAAAAAAGTCTCCGGTCCCCATCGTCAATTCCAGATAGGAAGTTCGCAAATTACCGTTCAAAGTCACATTTTGGCGATTTGCAGGGTACGTATTTGAACGAACTCGTCCTAGGTTTTTTATCGGATCAACTCCACATTTCAGTCGTGTATACTAGACACATTGCCCATTAAAAGTTATTAAAAGATTTTCCGTAGGTCAATGGGCGTGGCCAGAAACCACGCCCAAATTTGGCAAATTTTTCACTACCTCCGATTTGCACAAAATTTTTTGGGCATAACCCCCAGGCGAAGCCGATCACAAATATATAAATTGTTATGGGGAATTCCGAACAGGAAGTTCGTGAATTAACATTGAAATTCCGATTTT
Organism: Scarus forsteni; assembly: GCA_036419115.1. Taxonomy (NCBI): domain Eukaryota; kingdom Metazoa; phylum Chordata; class Actinopteri; order Labriformes; family Labridae; genus Scarus; species Scarus forsteni. The sequence continues at coordinate 3,117,906 of JAZDUH010000269.1, read as the reverse complement.
CGTGATTCTAAGGCTCGCATTTGAACGAACTCCTCCGAGGTTTTTTATCGGATCAATTCCAGATTTGGATTGTGTATACTAGAGAGATTGACGATGAAAACTTATTAAAAGATTTTTCGTAAGTCAATGGGCGTGGCCAGGAAGGACGCCCAAAATTCGTCATTTTTGGAAAACACATAAAACTTAATAACTCTCTTGGACATTTTAAGTTCTGGACCAAAACATGTACACATGTTCACTGTCCGTCCCTGACTCAATCTATATGCTTTGTTTCACTGTTAAATATAGCGCCCCCTGCTGGTAACAGGAAGTCTGATGTTTTACTCTGTCATTAAAATCTCCTCTGTTTTTCAACATATTTTTTTCAAATAATGTCAGAAAGGGTCTTCACACCTTCATGAAGCATCAGTGTTGAGATCGTGCCCTTAGGTGAAACGGTATGGCGATGGCGAAGCCTCAAACTTCACTAATCGCCATGAACCTGGAAATCACTTTAACTCCTTTATTTAATATCCAATCTGCTTCAAAATTCACAACCATGATCAAGGTCCAACTCCTAACACATTTATTACTTTAACTCTCTGCAACTCCAATCACTACAACCTCTACATATATCATAAATTACATACATGTGGTGGCAGCAACAAACAGCATTTGCAACATGTGGCGCAAACAGCTTTTAGCGGCACCAACATGTCGCAGCAGCAACATTTGGCGGAAGCAATATGCGGCGGTATGGGCAGGGAACAGCGGGCGCGTGGGGGGCGAGGGCCCGATCATCGCCGCTTGTGGCTTTAATTTTTGTTGTATTCCATAAAAAATAAAGACAAAGTTAAAATAAAAAAAAGTTGTTATATCCCTTTGACATCACCATATTATGCTCTCTAGTGTGTTTCACGTCTCCTTCACATGATAGAGCACTTCTGTGCACAAGATAAAAAGGTCTGTAGCATCAGCACCAATAGCTGCCTAAATTGGTTCATTACCCTGGTAGCTCAAACAGAGCTGCCAGTGTGATGTCATACTGTTGTTCTGTCATTTGCTTAGAGTAGCAATTACCACAGAGGTTGACCAATCAGAACAGTCTGAGCTCACATGAGAAATGGGTCTTATAGTGGGAGAAGCTCCAATCATCTTAGACAGAGAGAGAATAGAGGTGGATCAGAGGTAGTCAGAATTTGAAGTTGATAGTTTTATGAGTAACAGTGATTGTGAACAAACTCTAACAGTCACCAAAAACGATGATGTGAATCAGAGTGAAGGCAGAATATGTGAAGTGTTAGCCTCTCTAATCTGTAATCAAATCACTCAAACTGACCGTGGGCAGGAGATGTCCTGAAACATCTCATCACACGCAGTCCTAAAACTCAAACTAACCCGAAGCTCCAGAGTCTGATTATAGTGATCTTTGAAGGCCATGTTCTGAGGAGCTCTGTGGCTTTATCTTTTTAGATTCAATCACTGAACTCTTCATGTTTGTGTCTCTCAGAGCGAGCAGCTGGATGGTTTCTGTGGGAAGCAGAAAGAGAACGTTCCTCCATGTTCTCTGGATCTGGTGAGATTCTGACACACACTGATGAGTGGATCAAATATCTGAGATGTTTTAACAGAATTTATTCATGTGCTCTTCACATCTTGTTCTTCCTCCAGAGTTTGGATTCTGAACCAAGTGGCAGAAAAGTTTTTACTGCGGAGAGTAACGGTAATTTATGTTTTATGTCTTTATATGTCTCAGCAGCAAGAGCTTCTCCTGCTATTAGATAATACAGTCTTAATGTTTAAGTGGACACTGATGGACAATTACAACTCCTACACCTGAGGTAGATTTATGTCAATAAAGAACGAGATGAAATTTAGAAAAACTGAGTCTCCGATCATGTCTCTGCATGTGGAGAACTCTGCTGGCATTGCAGGGGGAAGCTGGGAAATGGAGTCACATTTGACGTCCCAAAATTAAGTAAAGGGGACAAAACCCACACAGCAGAATGGGATTTCCTATTAGAAACTTAAAGGATAAGTTCGGTTTCTACAGCTTTCACATTGTTTATAGAATGAAGTAGAACAATATACTCACCCAGAAGGCTTTCTTGATCCAAACAGTGCTTCGAGAGATATTTAGATCCAAAATCGAGACATCCGTATAATGGTAGCACACGGGGCATGTATAGCCCCGCTCCTAAAACTGCATTAATCGTCCAAAAACTCATTAGTTTCGCCAACATGTCATCATGGTCCGCTCGGGCTGCTCCTCCATGACAGTCCGGGGTCGCTCCACCCATGTTTTTGTGACTGTGCTGACCTCTGATCTGAAAACTTTCTTCACAGTTGCTGCGCATGCGCTGTACAGCTCATTGTTTCAGGGGCGACTGCCGGCTACTGAACAACTTTCTTCTTCCAGTTTTTTGCAAAATGGACGAATATCTATCGGATGAAGATGTTGTGGAGGAGAACTTTGAATATGATGGGTGTCCTTACGAGCCAGAGTTTACAGATGAGGAGCTCATCGAAAGGAAGAAGCTGTACTGAGCATGCGCGGCAGAAAGTTTTCAGTTCAGAGGTCAGCACAGTCACAAAAACATGGGTGGAGCGACACCGGACTGTCGTGGAGGAGTAGCCCGAGCGGACCATGATGAAATATTGGTGAAACTGATGAGTTTTTGGATGATTAATGCAGTTTTAGGAGCGGCACTCACATGCCCCGTGTGCTACAATTATACGGATGTCCGCCGCTCGATTTTGGATCTAAATATCTCCTGAAGCACTGTTTGGATCAGGAAAGCCTTCTGGGTGAGTATATTGTTCTACTTCATTCTATAAACAATGTGAAAGCTGGAGAAACCAAACTTATCCTTTAAATGTTTTTTTGTGAGGTCAATGTAGATCAAATTAATCTTGATGATAGAGACTTGGACCTCATATTATCCTGTAAAACTGGAGGTTAATATGTTAAGAAATGGCAGAGATATGTTTGTTTTTAATTCAGCCCAAAGGGAACCTATGGAATTTTTGTTTTAAATTAATGATTTTTTTTGTACCTAAACAAATAACCAGATCACCACCAAAACTGTACCATTTTTAATTTGAGCCATTACCAACATCCCCTGAAAATTTCAGCAAAATCGGCCCCGTTGTTTTTGTGTACTCATGCTAACAAACAGTCAAACAGACATTTGGAGCGAAAAATGTAACCTCTTTTGCAGAGGTAATAATCTTTGGAGGTGATTTCTATATTAAAACATGTCCATATTTAAAATACTGACAATTTTTCCCTTTAAGAAAGTCTCATGTGAATGTCTTTATAATCATCTAAATTGTTGTGAATCCACAGTACATAGTTTAACAAAATGGCACCATCTAGTGTTTAGATGGAGTCACTGCAGCTCATCACTTTTTCTGTGTCCACAGGTTCTGCTAATGGCACTCCTGTGTCGTCCAATCAGAGAGACTCTTCTCAGGCCAAGTCGACCCCCAAAGTGAGTCCAGACAGATAGAAACTGTCCTGCAGGTACAGAGCAGGTCTGTGTGTTTATTTCTAACTCTGATCATCTGTGTTCGTGCTCAGAGCTTCAGGCTGCCGGCGAGAGAGGTGTGCGTGTCGTGTCAGAAGACGGTTTATCCTCTGGAGAGGCTGGTGGCCAATCAGCATGTTTTCCACTCGTCCTGTTTCCGCTGCTCGCACTGCAACACCAAACTCAGGTGAGAAGGGATTAAGAGGCGTTTTTCTGAGAGTTTGGAAAGATTTCTTTAGATTTATATTCAAATTAAACTAAGAATTGAAAAAACATTTTCATATAAACATTACCAGCTGATTGAAATAAAAGAGGGCTTTAGTACTCAAGAGTATTAGGGCCCTTTTAGATGGAAACATTTATTTTTGGTAGGTTGAGATGGCAAGAGTACAATTGAAATGTCGAGAAAAGAAGTCGAAAGTTGAGAATAAATTTGACACAATGTCTGGAATAAAGTCAAAATATATTTTAACATTTTTTCTTAACATTTTGACTTTAATCACGAAATTTCAACTTTTAACGTATCGGGATAGTAGGTGGTGGTAATGTTTTTGTGACGTTGGATGCCATCCATGGTTAAACAGAAAGAAGACATAGAAAGCTAAATGTAGAGTTGTTGTAAGAACAGAAGAAAATAAAAGTTTTATCAAAGTAGATGAAAAAAAGCAGGAGAGTAACAAACTAAATGCCCGGACAGGGATAAACATTGGTCTGGCGCGAGCTGAAAGACAAGCAGGGATGTCTGACCGATGCTGATTTAGCCCTGTTATTGTTGGACTTGATGATTTATTCAAATAGAAACATGATCAGACTGTATCTTATCAGTCCACATGGTTTATTTGTCTCTTAGGACGTCCTGTCGGCTTTCTCCTACTTCTGTATGTCAACAAACGCACGTTGGTGTGCAGCAGTGCAGTTACACTCAACGACCAGAGAGGGCACTAGAGAGCTAAAACAAGAATCTTACTTAGTGCTGCTTTAATGTCTTTATACAAAAAGGGCCCTTGTGTATCTGGGTAAGAAAAAACGTATTCCATCATTAATAAACAGAAACATCAGATCAGCTGAGCCTGTTGACCAATGACTGGAGAGCACATCTGCCCTGTGGGCTCTGTTTTCACAGCATGTTCCTGTTTTCACAGCGTGTTCCTCCAAACTCAGGAGGTGAATTGATTCAGTTATTAGTTACCGTGTCAGCAGGTGACTTTCAGCCAAATTCACTTGCTGATACAAACAGCAGTTAAAATTCTGCACAGTGTGGGTTTGCTTGTTTCCATCGTGTAGGCCGGTCCATGAAAAAGAAGTTTACAGAATAAAACATGTCAGTGTTTCAGTCTGAGGTGGTTTCAGCTCTACAGGAACTTTTTCCCTCAGCTCAGTGCTGCCCTCTTGTGCCACAGCTCATAAACTACAACACTGTTCACTCAGTGATGAAGAATAAAGTGTGTCTGATAAAGTATAAAGTACAGAAATATATTTCTGTGTTCTGTCACTCAAAACAGTAAACATGGAGAAGCAGTTAATTTAACAGGGAACCAGATCACAGCACAGAAATATTTTCAAAACATACTGCAATAAAATAATTAAACAATAAACTATGAAAGATGAAGAGTTATTTTCATTTGTATTTTAATTCCATTATATTCTTTTTTTTTTTACTTCCTTTGTACTAAAGAAAACTGTTAGAGTCAAATTCCTTGTATGTGTCATACCCTTGGCCGTAAAAAACTATTTGGATAAAGATAGAATTTATTAGAAGACAAGAAAATGTACATATTTTAGAGATCTTTCAAAAACTGGTGAAAAAGTTCACCGTTTTATACCTAGAATTGAGTCGCTCACTGTGCTTCTCTGATAGGTTAGAGTTAATTAAACATAACACTCAACCACAAAAACTAATTTTTCTGTTTACTAATACAAGTTAACATATATATTTTTTTTTCAAACTTATTTTTATTGGAATTAACAGAAAAAAGTATACAAATGTACAATGTACAAAGCTGTCATACATTTAATAATTCTGAAAATAATAATAATAAAATTAAAGTGAATTAAAATAAAACTGGATGTCATGTTACATCCGTTCTCTAACCATCCTCTCCTTGATGAGTTTGTCTTGTTAAAACAATCCATAAAGAATTGCCATATACCATAAATATCTATAATTTGACTAATTTTAATCTGGACAAAATAATTTCCTTTACCATTTTTTTTTTTTTTACCTTTTTTGTTGTAAAACGGTGAATTTGTAAACTCATAGGTAAGAATAATAATTGTATTTCATCACGAACATATCTTTTGGTTAAAGATCTACTTTCTGGTGTATCAGCTGTTAAAATGATTTTGGCTGCGTAGGTGGAGATCTGCAGTAAATTCACTAAAGGATATTTTGATTTAATTTTCTCCCTTCAGCCACTTTGTCCTGACATACTGTATTTTTAAATACACAGGATTTCTGACATATATATATATGAACATTCATGGTTTTCTCTCTGTACTGGTGGGAAAGAATCTGTAGCAAGATCAACATATTTGATGGAGAATATATCATTATACATTCACGGTCCTGGTGGCATTGCATCTTATTTTATTTTAATTTAATTAAATTAATGAATTTATTTAAACCTGGGTGGGTGGGTGGGTGGGGTTCTATTTTATTCATTTTGTCATCTTTTCTGTTATTTCTCTGTCGTGTTGATTTTCTTGTAATTTGTTTGTCTTGTTCAAAAAATTAATACAAATTTGATCACATAAAAAGGTTTTGGTCAGAAATGCTGTTTATTTAGAGCAGCTGTGTCATGAACCTCACAGTAAAAGAGTTGTAACTGTATTTTTCAGCCTGACGTTGTACCCGTGTGGCCTGTTGGGTTATTCAGACCGCCTCATGTTCATGTTTCTGATCTCGTTTTCGTTTCTCTCCCTCAGTTTGGCGAACTACGCCTCCCTGCACAACAACGTGTACTGCAAGCCGCACTTCTGCCAGCTGTTCAAGGCCAAAGGGAACTACGACGAGGGCTTCGGACACCGGCCGCACAAGGAGCTGTGGGAGAGCAAGGGTGACGGCCTGGAGACCTCCCCCCAGTCCAGCACCCAGACCAAAACCAAGACCCCGGTCCCTGAGCTGGAGAGCCCGAGCGTGGAGGACTCCCCCCTCGCCAAAGTCAACGTGCTGACGGCAACCATGGAGGCTCTGGGCCAGAGCTCGGCCGAGAAGAGCGAGAAGCCCCCCGAGGCCCGCAGGCTCAAGATCTCCTGGCCTCCTCGAGCGGAGCAGGAGGAGTCGCCCAGAAGCACTGAGGGGGGCTCGGCCAAACCCATCAGAGCCAAGTGGCCCCCCGAGGACGAATCACCCTCCTCACCCACGGAGCCCAGCAGGGAGTCCCCCAGCCTGCGCCGCACCTCCTCCCTGAAGGAGCGCAGCAAAGCCTTCACGGTGGCAGGACAGACCGCCACTGCTCCTGAAGCTCCTTCTGAAGCTCCAGAGGCCCAGAAACCAAGCCCACCTCCTGAGGACCCCCGCGAGGAGCTCAGCCCCGAGCCCACCTCCATGGACCACAACTCCTCCGACAGCCAGACCCCCACCGAGGACAGCTGCGTGGACGTCCTGGGCAGCTCCGGAGACGAGGAGCAGGAGGGCCAGAAGACCCCCTGTGGGCAGGAGGAGCAGGAGCTGGAGGAGGATGAGAAGATGGAGGAGGACGGGGGAGTGCCGGAGGAGGAGCTGATGGCCCTCAAACGACAGGAGACGCCGACCAACATCTCGTCTCCGGAGGCCGAGGTGGAGGCCAGTCGGTCGTCTCAGGATGTGGGATTCTGGGACAGCGAGGAGGTGGAGGACAAGGAGGAGGAGCAGGAGGCGCTGACGGTGGAGGAGATGATCAAACGGAACCGATATTACGAGGAGGACGATGAGGAGGACGTATGAGCTGATGATTGAAAACAGCAGCCATGGACTCTTAGACCGCTTCACCACATTCCTCCTTTTTTAGGCACTTCTTCCTTCTCTCCTTCTTCTTCTCCTCCTCCCTCCTTTATCTCTTCCTCTTCTTTTTATTTTCCTCCTCCTCATTCCTCCTCTTCTTCTCTCTCCATCTTCTTCCTCCTCCTTCCTCCTCTGTTTCTTCTTCTTCTTCCTTTTCTTTCTCCTCTTTGTTTTCTTCTTCTCCTTCTTCCTCCTGCTCCTTCTTTTTCTCCTCCTCCTTCCTCTTCTTCCTCCTCCTCTTTCCTCCTTCCTTTTCTTTTTTCCTCTCCGTCTTCTTCCTCCTACTTTTCCCTCCTTCCTTCTTCTGTCTTCTCTCTCCTCATCTTCTTCTTCCTTATCTTCTTCTCCCTCCTCCTCCGTCCTCTTATCCTCCTCCTTCTCCTCTCTTCTCCTCCTGAACCCTTGCTGCAGAGACTGGTCTGAACTTTGTCGGTGCCTCTTTCTAAACGTTAAAGCCATTCCTGCAGGATCATTTTTAAAGCGAACGTGCAGCTCTGACTCGTTTTTAAATGTTCAATATTTAAAATAATTCTCCGTGTGATAAATATTTTTAGAGCAGAGAAGTCTTAGAGGACCTTTTTATCACCGAGGACGTGACTTTAGTAATTTTCCATCATGGAAGCCTCCTAACCTGAAGGTCACTTTAACCCCCGTCCCACCAGAACACAGGGTCGTCCCAGCTCCTGGAGCTCCTCCCACTTTAAGGCTGCAAAAAAAAAAGGTTAGTTAGTTTCTGTCTTTATCCGTGTCACTTTCTTTACAGCTGCCATCTGTACCAACATAAAAAAACACATTCCTGTATCTTTGTTTTTTAATTTGAAGAGTTATAACTGGATTTGTCTGTCTCTCTCCATCTTCTTCCTCCTCCTTCCTCCTCTTTTTCTTCTTCTTCTTCTTCCTTTTCTTTTCTCCTCTTCATGTTTTTAGTGTTCTGCTTCACAATGATGAGCAAAAAAGGTCCAAGTGATTCATTTTCCTTATAATTTACTTTATCATAAACAGTCAGTAAAGTAGGCTGCAGACATTTTACACACTTACCAGCAAATACGAACAAGAGGTTACAAAACTGCAGCAGTGTGCTCTAATATGTAGGGGTGCACGATATATTTTACCACAAACCTGGGGGGTGCTTCTGCCAGTTTACAGAGTGTCCTCCCCTCTATAGCCCATCCACTGTCTCTCTCTCCTGCCAACAAAGGTCCTAAAATGCCCCAAAAAATAAACATACTGGGGTGCTGGTTTGGCAGAGTGGTTAGCAACCATACACGTCCCATGTACATGCATCTACCGTTCCAGGTTCGAATCCCACCTGTGACCAGTTTGCAGAACGTCTTCTCCCTTTTACAAGCCTATCCACTGTCTCTCTCCTATCAATAAAGGCACAGAATGCCTAAAAATACATAATAAAATTAAATAAACATACAAATATCCAATGCGCTGATATTTCTGGATACATAATTGTGCTCTTGATGAAAATATTGTAACAACAAAGTCTTTATTTTACAAAACTGTACTTGCTAAATTAAATGTGACAGATTTTTGGGGAAGGGAACAGATGTAAAACAAAATAAATTAGAAAGGCACTCTGAGAGCGCAGACCTCCACCAGTGCCACAGTCCTCACCCATATTGTGATTTTCACCATGAATATTAGTCCTACCTTTATTTCATGTAAATATTTAGATTCCTTGACCATGAAAACACACCATTAGCAAGTGGATTCATAATGAGATTTATTTTAGTTTAGTGGTTATTCACGAAAATCACATTTTTGGTCATGGTGGATCCAGACGGTGATCCAGATCACTCCCAAAATCGAATCATTTGTTCCTTGTCCCAATCCGGACATTTGCTAAAAATTGTATCCGTCCATAACTTTGTGAGATATATTGCTAAGAAAGAAATAAACAAAAAGTCAGACCCTGGCAATAACAAAACCTCCAGACGGAGGTATCAACAGCTCCATGATAAAGTTACCATCATAATAAGATTCAGTTCAGTGTTCGGAGTAATGTATTACAAAGAACATGTGATCACTGTAATGCATTCTATTTTACTGTAATGTAGTAATGTAAGGCATTGCAAAAAAAACCCTAATATTTTACTTAGTACAAATGTCAGTAATGCAAGTTACAATGCATTTTTAATTTAACCTGACATGAATAGGTGTTTTTTTTGTTTTGTTTAAGTACAAATTTGCCAAATACTCTGTGAGATTAGCGGAGAAGAGAAGTCCTCTGTTACAGTATCTCTAACACAATTTACCAGAATTTTACCTTTGTCTGTTTTTGCTATGATTGTTTCTTGTATTGTGCCATGAGCATCAATGTGTCTGTTATATTCTTCTGTTTTTAGCCTTAAGCTGAACTCAGTCAGATAGCCACCACTTCACCTTCACTGGATGTGTAATGAGCTTTTTGAGCATAATGAGCTACATTTAGAATGACAAATCCATATCTCCTGTTTTGTTGACCAGAGTAACTTAAAAGTAATGTGATAATAGTAGGGCTGGATGATTATGGTAAAAATAAGAATCCTGATTATTTTAAGTGATATTGAAATCACAATTAATTTACACAATTATTCATTTATTTAAAAACTTCAGTATTGATTTAAAGGAACACCACACCCAAACAACGATTTGGCCTCATTTTCTACTCACCCTCATGCTCAACAACACTGTGGAGTAGTTTTGGAACATCTAGGATGCAGCCGGAGATCTGGGGGGATCCTCGCTGTCCACTGACATTGATATCATGACTTCGGTCAGAGCCCGAACGAACAGTGTCCTTAAAAGTCCACAAAAAGTCGTCAATATTCCTCCATACTGCTCGTGCGCTGTAATCCAAGTGTCCTGAGCGGGTAACGTCCACCATTTACTCGAAATTTACTCAAACAACATCATTTGCTTGACCAAACCAAAGGAACGCCAAGATACTCTGCAATAACTAGGATGAGAACAAGAAACAAGAACACAAGAAATCCCACATTCTGCTCACCCCTCTTGTGTCTGTCCACGGCTCCGCCACTCACAGCAGAATGTGGGATTTCTTGTCCTACGCTCCTAGTTATTGCAGAGCGCGCATTCCTTTGGTTTGGTCAGCCGCGGCTCCCGTAGGCACCCGTAAGTGTATCATAGAAATGCAAAGTAGTACTGTTTAGGCTATAAACATGTGCTAAATGATGTCGTTTCGAGTAAATGGTGGACGTTACCCAGGACACTTGGATTACAGCGCACGAGCAGTATGGAGGAATATTGCCGACTTTTTGTGGACTTTTAAGGACACTGTTTGTTCGGGCTCTTATCTAAGTCATGATATCAATGTCAGTGGACAGCGAGGATCCCCACAGATCTCCGGCTGCATCCTAGATGTTCCAAAACTACTCCACAGTGTTGTTGAGCATGAGGGTGAGTAGAAAATGAGGCCAAATCGTTGTTTGGGTGTAATATTCCTTTAACACAACTTTAAAGATCCAGCGAGAGGCACATGCAGTATTATTGATCCACATAAGTCAAACACACGTGGCTGCACGTGCAACACCGAAGCACTATGAAGTGCAGGAACTTGCATACACGGCACTCCACACTGTGGCATATTAATAGTTTTTTTTCGATTCTAATGTTTTTGTGATTGTCAGATGGTAAAATTTAAATCACGATCAAAATCCAATTAATTGTCCAGCCCTAGATAATAATGTAATGCCTTACATTTCAAATACAGTTATATTAAATGTAACTAATTACTTTGAAATGACAGTAATAAGTAATAAATAATGCATTATATTTTTGAAGCAACTTGCCCAACACTGCAGACCGTTCCACCTTCTTATTCATATTATTTAATGGTAATGTTTTTGTATTTATTTGTTGGTTGGTTTGTTTATTTCATTATTTTTCAGATCTGTGCTTTTGTGATGTGTGTCGTTCACATGTTGGACTGGAATTTTGGGTGGGGTGTAATTGTGGGAGGAACATAAAGTCTAGGAAAAAAAGAAAGGTTGGGAGCCTTCTCTATTAAACTGTCATTTTGCCTGTGAAATTACTTCTAATAAAGAAAGTTATAAAAAAGTACTTGTAGCAAGCAAAAAGCCATCAATTTGACAGTTGAGCAAAAACCATCATTCGCTAACTGCAGTTATCTGGCTCTCCACCACATTTGACAATTTTTAAGTTGGGTCATTACTAACATCTACTGAAAGTTTCAGCACAATCTCTCCAGTAGTTTTTGTGTAACCTTGCTAAGAAACAGACAAACATACATACACTGGAAAAAACATAACCTCCTTGGCGGAGATAAAAACGTACTGATATCCAATATGCTGTTATGTCTGAGTGAATTATTGCCGTTAACAGTAATTGTTGTCAAGAGCAGAAAGTGTTTATTTGACAAAAATGTACTTGTTGCTTTCTGTTTTTTGAGGAAGGGAACAAATGAGGAAGATCAACCGTTTTCCTCTTGAAAAAAAGGATTTAATTTTTACTTGTACCCAATATATGTGTAAAAATACAAACACCTCAGAACAATTTATTGAGATTTAGACTAAACTTTGTCATTGCACGTTGCAGATTCGAGACTATGAAATGCATAAAGCATCAAAACAAAAGTGTCAAGCAAAAATCCACTAACATGTATGTACAATATATATAGAGTAAAAGATATGGGAGATGAATAAAATATAAATATGTGTCAACATGTATGGAAGGCTACGAACAGGCAAATAATAAAAAAAAGTGTCATGTGGCACGATAACATCTAAATCTTTGCTTACTCAGTTTTCATAAATATAGAGGGTAGTACATGTGATTGAGATAAAAACCTGATTAATTGTTGTGCTCTAGTTTCCAGCATCTTTATCATCTGGTGGAAAAAAAGCAAATTAGGACATTTTTACCTCAGCACATCACTGTGTTTGATTATATTTAGATATTTTGCAGTGAACCCTTCAAACACCAGACTTTCAGCTTCAGAAAGGACGTCAAAAACCAAACATTTGTCTCTCTGTTACATCATTTATATTTTTATTGATGGTCATACATGAACAAGGCCTTTATAGTGCAATTAAACAAGGAGAGCAGAGATTACTGGAGCCCTCTGTGAGTTTAGTCAGAGATGCTACAAAAACAGATTTAGCTCTAATTTGGTCACAAACTTAAATTTCTGATAAACTTGAAATGAAGTGACTTTAATACCCTGAACAGTGATGCAGCTCAAACATCAGTGTCTCTTTGCTCTTCTAGCTTTTTAAGTTTTATCTCAGGCTTTTAAAACCTGATTTGAAGTCTCGATCCAGGCCCGCAGGAGAAGAGAAAACATCTGATAAAGACTTTACGCTTCCTGTAGACGTGCTAACATCAGTATTAAAGGCTCCAGAACAGGAACATTCACTCTCCAGCTGATATGTGATTCAAAGTTAACCCTGTTTAGTCTGTTAGGTCGTCGTCTACTGTTCTTTAGAGTGAACGATGGTTTGTTATCATGCTCAGTTCATCCTTTAAGAGGGTTTGGAAGCTGCTCTGGACGATACAGACGTTAGTAAACAGTTTAAGCAGAAACAGGAGAATAACACGGACACATTCCCTTTAAACAGACAGAGAATGAACATTCAGAGTGGAAACCAGCTCCCACTGATAAGAAAACAGTCTTCATCATTCACCTGCAGACTGGTTTTAGCTCAGAGGGTCTGTATCACAAAGGTCTGGTGGTGTTCACCTGGTTCAGTAACTCCAGTATTGATGATAAAGTGTCAGGGTAAAGTATCAGAAAAGCTCTGGACTGTTCTCACCTGTCCCTCCTGCTGCTTCCCCATCAGCCAACAGAGGATCAGAGGAGAGAAAAATGCTACGGAGGCCAACAGGTAAATTCAGGGGACCTCTCAGTGGTGTTGAAAAGCTGATTTAAAAGGGATATGCCAACATATTTTTGTTTTTGTGTCTTGTCTCACTCCTAAAGTCCACGACAAGCAGACAGACTCCATTCTTCAGACTGTGGCTGTGTCCGAAACGGCACACTAACGTACTACATACTACAAACTCATGTGTATATACTGTATACTACATACTACAAGTATGATTAGGATGCCAATCGTTCACACTGTAGTATACTACTCAGTTTCCCATGATGCATTTCAAACCTCCGACGACAAAAATCAGAAGCACACCAGGCTATCAAATATCTCTGTTGATTCACCACATTTGAAAGTTCAGAGAGCATTTTAGGCGAGAAAGTCACCACGTCGAACACCAAAATGTGGTCATTTGAGCCATAAAATGCACAGATTCTAATTTCATTTCGCCATTTCGGACATTACGCTATGCGCGCCATTATGCTATCGAAGAAACTTCCGGTCGGCTCCAAAACAAGAGTCCAATTTAAAAAAGCGTTAAAGAACTAAAAGGAGATAATAAAAGACGCGTTTATTTTGAAAATGGGAAGTTTGCTGGTGGCCGATTTTTAGCTGTATGCCGGTCGGTCTTGCATGGTGCAATGCATTATGGGGCATTTGAGTGTGACTAGTATGCCCACCTCGCATACTTTAAATTATTTTCCAATACAGTATACATCCAGGTATTTCTCGCACACTCAATCTTTTCATACTATCTAATGTGAACGCACTACATACTCATTTTGAAGTCACACTTAATATGAGTAGGAAGTTAGTATGCCATTTTGTACACAGCCTGTGTGTGCAAAAACAGTCCAGATCATAAACATTAGCAGTGGGTTCACTGCTAATTAGCTTAGCTCAAACACTGGGAGTCAATGGGTAGCGTTAGCCTGCCTCTGCCTACAGTCATCAGATAAACTCTATAGCAACTCTAATTGGTCCTGTGTGCTTGTTGTTTTTTTTAACTTCTACCATCATGTTGTGATCTTCTTCCACTTGTAAACAATGGCTTTGTTTTGTTGACCTACAGACGTGGCAAAAATTGTTCGTACCCTTCTGTTAAAGAAAGAAAAACCCACATGGCCACTGAAATAACATGAAATTGACAAAGGTAATACTAAATAAAAATGTACGAAAAATTAACAAACAAAAATCAGACATTGCTTTTGAATTGGGATTCAACAGAATTATTATAAAAAAAAAGTACTGAAACTGGCCTGGACAGAAGTGATAGTACCCTTAACTTAATATTTTGTTGCACAACCTTTCGAGGCAACCACTGCAATCAGGCAATTTCTGTAACTCTCAATGAGACTTCTGCACCTGTCCACGGGTATTTTAGCCCACGCCTCGTGAGCAAACTGCTCCATTTGTCTCAGGTTTGAAAGGCTTCTCCAGACTGCATGTTTCAGCTCCTTCCACAAATGTTCAATAGGATTAAGATCAGGGCTCATAGAAGGCCACTTCAGAATGGTTCAATGTTTCATTCTTAGTCATTCTTGGATGTTTTTAGCTGTGTGTTTTGGGTCATTATCCTGTTGGAGGACTCATGACCTGGGGGTGAGACCAAGCTTTCTGACATTGGGTAGCACATTTTGCTCCAGAATGCCTTGATAGTCTTGATTTCATTGTACCTGCACAGAATCAAGACACCCTGTGTCAGATGCAGCAAAGCAGCCCCAGAACATAACTGAGCCTCCTCCGTGATTCAAAGTAGTTACTGTGTTCTTTTCTTTGTATGCTTCATTTTTGTGTCTGTGAACATAGAGCTGAAAAAGTTCCAGTTTTGTCTCACCTGTCCAAAGGACAATCTCCCAGTTTTGTTATGATTTGCTTTTAACAGTGATGCCCTCCATTAAGTCCACTGTGGCTCAAATTGTGATGGATGGTGCGATCTGATTCTGATGCACCTTGACCTTGGATTTTACCCCTAATCTCTTTGGTAGTTGTTCTGAAGTTCTTTCTTAAACAGAGGGGTACCTACAACTTTGCCACATGTGTACTTCCAAGCACTCCCGTGGTGATTTGTGCATGGGTCCTACACATACATACATCCAGAGATGTGTCCATCCAGGCAGAGACAAAGGGACTAAAATAAGAAATTATGATAGTGAGAAACACATGGACGCCCACATCATAAATCTGTCCTCATCACGTTTGTCTCTGCTGAAAATAGATTCAATCGATCAATCTTATTTGTATTTGGCTTCAGCCTGCTCTATTGTAAAGTGCCTTAGGATAACTGATGCCATGTAAATAACGACTGACTGGTTAATTAATTGATCAATAATCTCGGAGATGAATATCATCATGAGTTGCAGGATCTTTAAAATAAAAGTACCAAAGTGATCCAGTCAATCAGACAATGTCATTGCTTCCCTTCAGTCATCTGATTGGCTGGTAATCTGGCAGCCTACTTCTTTATTAGGGAAACAGAAACTGTGAGATATGTCAATATAACACATTCAGCTTTGTGATACAGACCCTGAAACTGCAGACACAGATTAATAAAGTATTTTAAACATGCATCACACATTGCAAACATTGTCTTTACCTTTAAAATAAGAAAAAAAGGAACATCCAGCAGTTATTTAACATTAAATATGGCATCACAGAGAGGAAAATATCCCCTGATTATAAAAGCAGGAAATTATTAAGATAAAGTCTCTTGGCTCTTCAACTATCTGCAAAGTTTTTGGGAAAGAAAAGTAAAAGGATGTGGGGAATAATCTTTATAGAAGAATGTAGGGGGTGTAAATCTTTAAGGGTAATAAAATACAGCTTACATTAAAACACTTGAATAAATGCTTGATTATTACAGTACGACGCGGCAGAGATTAAGGTCAGTTTGTGAAGATAGAATTTTATTTAAAGAGCAATTTACAGGTTGAACATTTTTACACAAAAGTGTGTCTGTTATATAAGCTAATTATGATTTTTGAGTTTTTTAAAAAGACAAAGGCTCAGATTTTGATTTTATACCACTAAAGGGTCATAATTCTCATTTCCTCAACACAACAGTCTGAGCTTTGAGCAGGGAGGATTAGAAAGACAAGGCCGGTCACCGACTCTGGTAAGAGCTAAAATTTAAGAGAACTTTAAAACAGTGATTTCTAAAGACATTTTCCAGGCATCTCTTTCTGCTCACATTAACACGTGGAATAGCGAAGGCTTGTAGCATAATAAGTTGTGACTGTTGAATATTAAAAAAAAACTCTTTAGCAGCAGCAGTCTGTGGTGACTCTGTGCAAACAGTGTCACATGATTTTAGGACAATTTGAGATCAAATGTGTTCGTATTCAGCATCAACACTGGATTCAGACTGTTACCAAAATCAAATAACTTTTCCAGTGTGTTATGATCAACATTTCCTGAAACTGTTATCAAAATATGTTGAGAACTTGTTGAGCTGTTATAAACAAAAAGGTGGAAATGGCTCAATGTCACAATGATAAGAAAATCCTTTAAAAAAGTCCTGGATTTGGATCACCACCAAAATCTAATCCATCTTTCTTGTTCCATGACCAAAGATTTGGATAATGTCATCTACATCTGTTGATGAAATTTATAGTGGACAAACATATACTCCTCGGCAGAGGTAATAAAACTGTTATTAATATCCATTTTTATAAATGTTAGAAGAAGCAAAGATGCTCCCTGCAGTAATATCACAGCTATTTGGCCTTTTTTAAAGGTGCAGTGTGTAGAAATTGGCATTTTAGTGACATCTATTGGTCAGATTTTGAAATGAGCCCGTCTGTTACTAAAACATCACTAAGCGACGAGAGCCGGTGAAGACCTAAGAGGATCGTGAACAGGACATCATTTACAGCAGTTACCAGGTGAGGCTTTTTCATTCATATTTGTAGCTATTATTTTGATAGATTTTATGTCAGTTAAGTTTATGATTATAGGTTTTGTAAACTTTTGAAGTCTCCTATTCAAAAATTTGCTTTTTTTGTCCCAAAAACCCACCCGTAGACCACATGGCAGATTATTATGTCTGCCTCCACAGAGGAGAAACCCGTGGTTCATAAATCTAAAAATCTTTTTCTAACTTCAATAAAAAGAAAAAGTTTTATGAGGATGATTGTTCACCCATTTGACGAACTTTACATACAAATTACCACATTATATCCAATTTTTACCGTTTCTGTTCGGCGAAATGCTGCCAACGTCTACACACTACACCTTGAATGTGGGAGTAAAACAAAATGTAGATAAATAATTGTAGAGCTCACTGTTGTGTCCACATTTATATATTAGAAACCACACGGACCCTGGCTTACCCATCTCAAGAGGTCCATAATCAATGGCTGTTAATGTCTGTGCAGGTATGAATAAAGAAGTTATTTTAATTCATTAGAAATGATCGAGAGTGTAAACCTCTGTCAGGATATTTCCAACATTGTTGGGTAAGTTATTTTTAAAAATGTGACCCTGTCTCACACTGTACATAAAGCCTTAAAAAATCCTGGGTTCACATCTGGATTCAGATCATCACCAAAATCGAATCACTTGCTCACTGTGACATGATCAACGTTTTCTATAAAATGTCATCATAATATGTTGAGAATCTATTGAGTTATATGCAAAAATGTGGAAATTGGCTCTTTGTGACAGTGTTAAGAAAATCTTTTAAATAATCCTGAATTAAGATTCTGATCTCCACTGAAATCGAATCATGTCTTTCTTGTTACATGACCAACAAACCCAGTAAAAGTTCCACATCTGCCGATCTTTTTTTTTTTAATAATGTTTTTTATGTATTTTTTGGGCATTTTGTGCCTTTTGATACAAGGTAGACAGTGGATGGGCTTGTAAAAAGGGCTGAGAGAGTAGGGGAAGACACTCTGCAAACTGGTTACAGACAGGATTCGAACCCGGACCGGCAGAAGCACATACATGGGGTGCCTGGTTGCTAACCACTCTGCCAAACCAGCACCCCTGCTGATCAAGTTCTGATCTTGCTCAAAAACAAAAACAAATGCCATCAAAACATGACCTCAGTGTAAAAGGTAATTTACTATTAATATCTATATTTACCTTTGCCAAGGAGGTTATGTTTTTGCCTGTGTTTGTTTGTTAGCAAGATTATGTAAAACTAACTGGATGGATTTTCCTGAAATTTTCAGGAGATGTTGGTAATGGCCCAACTTAAAAGTGATTAGATTTTTGTGGTGATCCAGATAATTGCCATAAGCAAAAGAATGTTTTTCTCCATAACTGTCCAACTTATAGTCATATCAACATGATTCTGAGTGCTAGGTGTGGGTTTTCAGGGTCAGGAATCACATTATGATGGTAACTTTATCATGAAGCTACTGTTTATAGATGTAACAGCGATATGTGAGCTACCTTTGAGGAGGTTTGTGCTGTCTAGTTATAAATATTAAATAAAGCAATGAAGCTCCCTGCAGCAATATAACAGCTATTTGACTTTTAAAATGTGGAAGTAAAACTAAGTGTACAAAGATGAATCTAAATCTCAGTGTTTTGTCTAAATCTTTATATTTCATTTTCTTTGCTCAGTTACTTGTCCACATTCTGATCCAATGGAGTGTCCAACCTGCAAATTGCTCTTTACGCCCCTTTTTTAAATCACTTTATTTGTTTTATGGCTCATGATTATTAACTGGACTGCATGATACAACGAAGATTTTCATATTGATCTCTCACTTTCACTCAAAGTGCAAAAACAAAAACACATTCCCTGATCTTTTTTCACTTACAAGATAAATTTAAACCTATATTTTGCAGATTGATTGTAGAAAATATACCTGAAGTGTTTTTTTAATTACAGTCTGGCTCCAACGTGAAACTATAAAACACACTCAGAAATCTGCTCGGTGACGTGATCAAGATTTCCAAACTTGAACTAATCCGCTCTGGAGAAATCAGGCTCTTTGTCTAGAATGTGGAAACAGCTCCTCTGATCACTTCCAGCGAGCTCCAGGAGAGCAGCGAGCGAGGTGGAGCGACAGCAGGTCCCTGATCGCTCGCAGGAGGGCAGCCTCACCCCGAAAGAGAGAGAGAGAGAGAGAGAGGGAGAGAGAGGGGGGTGTGTATTCCCTGAAACATAAACCTCCTGTGAGCTCTGACTCGGCACAGCTCCTGGCCTCACTCTGCTTTGCTTGGGGTCGAGACAAAAGAAATAAACCAAAGTGTGCCAGAGCTCATGAGAGGATTTAACAGCTCAGCGTGCATGCAGAGGGAGGTTAGCAGTGAGGATGGGAGCAGTGCAGATTGCATAGAGTTAACCGTTAAATACCCTCCAGGAGTTTTTTATCTTTGTATCTGCAGACCTCACGTCCATCGTCCTGCACCATCCTTTTCTCTGCTACATCAACGCCAACAGGACGCTGCGGTCCGGCTGTCCAACGTTTAGTTCTCATAAATTAAAGCCGAGGCCGTGTGTCCAAGAGGAAGACGTGCATGTGTTGTGTTGGGTGTTAGCAGCATGCTAGGCTACCGTGGGTGAGCTCTACAGAGCAGCCAGCTGTTCGCAGGGCGTCACGGGTCCACTGAGAGCTCTGAGGTCACCCGCTCAGGGGATGCAGGTCCACTTTGACCTTCTCTCCACTGCTCAGCATCCCCACGGTTGGGTAGAGGCCGCCAGGAGGGACGGCCATCTCCCTGCGTCCCATCAGCTTCCCATTCCTGGTGAAAAACACCTGTAAAACCACAGGGGGGCAGCAGTGAGTTAAAGGAGCACTTTAACATGCACGTACCCATGGTCCAATTTACGAGGGTAAATCCTGTGAAGGGAGGGGCGCCAATCACAGGGCTGTGGACCCAAACAGAGCTGCACATCATCTGGTATCAGGCATCACAGAGAGGAAAATATCCTCTGATTATAAAAGCAGAAAATAATTAAGATCATTTAAAGTCTCTTGGCCTTTAAGTATCTTTTCAGCTATCTACAATAAGTGTTTTTGGGAAAGAAAAGGAAAACTGATGTGAATAATCTTTAAAGAAGAATGTAGAGGGTAATAAAATACAGTTTATATTAAAACACTTGCTTGATTATTACAGTATGATGCGGCAGAGATTAAGGTCAGTTTGTGAAGATAGAATTTTATTTAAAGAGCAATTTGCAGGTTTACACAAACACAAAAATGTGTGTTATATATTTTATTTTTTAGTTTATTATTTATTTATTTTTTTTAAAGACAAAGGCTCAGATTTTGATGAACAAGTGTATTTTCAGAGAGACTGCAAAAATGTGTCAAATTACATCACTAGCAGGGAGGGTTAGAAAGACACGGCTGGTCACCGACTCTGGTAAGAGCCGAAATTCACAGAGACCTTTAAAGGTGCTATGAGGACAATTTATTTCTGGTGACATAAAGACTCTGCTACCCATGAGCACGTGCGGCGACGGTCGTAAAGACATGACCCAAGCCAAAGCGTGTGTTTGTTGTGATGCTAATGAATGCAGCTCGGACCTTCCTCAGAACTCTGCATTGCTTTACAACTTCTTTTTTCAACAACTTACAGGATGCAAAGCGATGAGGTAATGTATCTCTTTCCAGTGACGTAGCGGTAGTTTTTGATGTGTGACAACAAGCAATTTTTGGAAAACTTAGTATTGTTGTTTTATAGCCGGCTATATATCGCTACTTACAGCCCGGTGCTCTAAGACGTGTCCAAATAATATGAATTTGCTCTAGTTTTAATTGTCTTGTTCCTGAAGTTGAGTATCCAGGCCAGTCCAGCCCTGTCCGACCCGACCGCGAAGCTAAGGAATAGCATTTATAGATAACCTATTTTGATGCTATAAAACTCATCTTAAAGTGTGTATTCCGATCAGGCATATATCTAAAAGTGAAACTTTTTTGTAATTACTTAGAAACTCCTCACAGCATCTTTAAAACAGTGATTTCTAAAGACATTTTCTAGGCATCTCTTTCTGCTCATGTGGACACATGAAATAACAGAGGGGCCATAGAGAAAGGAAACACACTGAGGTCAATATGTTTTGTTGAATAATGACGACTGATGGGCTTTTATTTTGAAAGGATGAGCGGATTACACTCAGGCCTTCTTTCTCTGACACTGCAGCGATGAACGAATTCTAAACTTGCAGTTAAACCTCATGCTCGGGCACTCCTCCACCTGTGCTACAACTCATGTTGTAAATTTATGTCTCTGCATGATGTGTAACTGGAGGATACTGGAGACAAAGTAGAGCTCAACCTCCTGTCGTGAAGACAGTTTAGAAGTCAGAGCCAAGAGAATCAGCTGAAACATCCAAAGTTCTGACTGATAACCAGTGCTGGGCAAGTTACCTCAAAAATGTAATGCATCATTTATTACTTGTTACAGTCATTTCAAAGTAATTAGTTACTTTATAATTTACTGTATTTGAAATGTAAGGTGTTACACTATTATCACAGTACTTGTAAGTAACTCTCATCAAAATAACAGGAAATATGGATTTGTCATTCTAAATGTAGCTCATTACGCTCAAAAAGCTCATTACACATCCAGTGAAGGTGATGTGGTGGCTATCTGACTGAGTTCAGCTTAAGGCTAAAAACAGTAGAATATAAAAGACACATTGATGCTGATGGGACAATACAAGAAATGATCACAGCAAAACAGACAAAAGGTAAAATTCTGGTACACTGTGTTAGAGATACTGTAGCTTTAGGACCAGCGGAGGACTTTTCTCCTCTGCTGGTCGAATTTGTATTTTAAAGGAGACATATCATGCTGATGCATGATTTAATACTTACATATAATATAATACATTTGAAAACAAGACCTTACACCCCCTTCATTTTCAAAAAATGAGATATTGTATTTTTTCTGATATCCTAGAATGAGATTTGATGCCTCTGAAAATAGGTCATTGCGAGATGTCCGCGAGATTTCAAACGCTATGACATCACGAGGTAGCTTTCTGTTTATTGGAGTAATCTGATAAAACACTTCCTCCTCTGTGATGTCTGTTAGCCACAAAACCGTCACAGAGGAACACATCCGTCCAGCAGGGGTTTATACTTTCCTAGCTCACACTCACTCATTACCTGCTCTGGCCTGTAGGGGGACTCAATACGCGGTCGCTGCTTTGAGCCTGCCGGAAAATACAGTAGAAGAAGAAGGACAGGTTGGCTCAACCCCCGATAGAACTGACCAATCAGAGCACAAAGGGCTGTGACGTTGCAAGGTAACTTTAGGTCATCCTGAGATCCTCGTGTTTCAACGAGACCTTGTTAATGGCCTAAAATGAGGATTTTGAGAACGCTATTGTGGGGCAATGAAGGAACTAAATGACTTGTACTGAGGGCAGAAATGCTTTACAGGCATCCTAGTCTGGCATAGTGAAAAGGAGAAACAAGCGTGATATGTCCCCTTTAACAAACAAAAAAACAAAAAAAATGCCTCTTTATTACGGGTTAAATTAAAAATGCATTGTGACGTGCATTACTGACATTTGTACCGAGTAAAATATTCTGTTTTTTCTGTAACACCTTACATTTCTACACTACTGTAAAAAGGAATGCATTACAGTAATCACATTACTACCTCCTGTCTCCATATCTCTAATAAGGCATTTTTTAAAATTATTTTTTGGGGATTTTGTGCCTTTATTGATAGGAGAGAATGACAGTGGACAGACTTGTGAAATGGGGTGAGAAAGTAGGGGAAGACACTCTGCAAACTGGCCACAGGCTGGATTCAAACCCGGGCTGGCAGAAGTATGTATATGGGACGTGCCTGGTTACTAACCACTAATAAGGCAAATTTAAGAACAACTGTTTGGTTTCTTAAAATCAAAAGTGTTCAAAAATAATCTTTTTTCATTCAAAATGTAGACAGAGAAATTAAAGGGTTTTTGGTCAAACTGGGTTAAATTTATTTGCTCACAGAGACCAGATATGATTAACAACTGATGAACTTATTCTTTCTTCTGACTATTGAAGTAACTGTGGTGCGAGAGAATTTAGATCTGATGAATGTGTGACATTCTTTGCTCATGTTTGATGTGTTTTGGTTTTTAGAAAATAAATAAAGCGAAAATGTAAGGGATAGGGGCGTAACGAAACGGTCAACTCAAGAAACGATACGAAACACGAAACAGGGCTCACAATGCGAAATAAAGATTATAGAAAATCCTCAACAATAGGAAGTTGTGCAAAAATCTAATTTTCTTTATTTTCTTCCTTATGCAGACATACAAAAATATTGCTGCATCAGTACAAAATAAATGCTCTTTGAAAAAAAACAAAATTGTAGTTTTTTCCCCTTATTTAGACTACAGCGCAAATACAAACATAAAATCTCAATAAAAAGTGCTTTGTTGTTGTAACAATCAGGATAAGTACATTCTTGAATGAAAAGGAAAACAAATAGCAGTCCTCAGAGCTGCAGTTTAGACCTATAAATGTCTGAACTGTGACCTATAATATCTAAGTATGATCAAATTCTGTCAACTCAACAGTAGATGCAAAAATCAAATATTGTTTTTTATGCAGACTTACACAAACACACAGTTGCCGCAGTATACGGTGAACTGTAACGGCATATTTTGCACACGGTTGTTGTTTTGTCCGCAATCTTCTCACCGTTCTCTCGTCTTTTACATGGGAAGCCAAAATAGGTCCACACAACCGATTTATTTGATGGAGCGTCAGCTAATTTCCCGACCTCGTCTTCCTCCATTCTGAAGTCAGTGTTTTGCTACTGTAGGCGAGGAGGGTAAAAAATCACCAGCGCCCCTTCACATTTTTTTATTTTGTGTGTCTTTGAATTTTATTTCGTCATTTTTATTTCGCGAAATTTCGTGGCAAGAAATTTTGTTACATCCCTAGTAAGGGAGAATACTAGCTGAGGAAAATACTGTTAAGACTTAGAAGGATAATTCTATTACACTGTTTTTAATTTATTCATTATGTACATGTATGCATTTTGTCTCTTGTAAAACGGTGCAATATGTTTGATGTCCCTGGAAAAAAACAAAAAAAGGTTTATTCCCGCAATCCAAAAACCCTCTACTGGACGCTCAGGGAAGTGCAGCTTCTTTTGCATTTAATCATTCGCTTCATTTGTCAATCGTGGACTTTACAACTGGACTTTACCTCATCATGAGCAGTAGGGCAATCCCTCAAATGAAAATTTCTTAAAAAATGACTTACAGAAAGTCGATTTAAGGGGGTGGAGACAGGAATTACGTGCAGTTAAGAAATATTGCTAAACAAACAGGTGACAGAGTAACGTCTGCCCTCTTACAGAAGAATAAAAGTCAATATTTACAGTACAAGTCCGTACTAAATCAGTGAGTGATCAAACATTATCCAGCTGTCCTCATAAGAACATCAACAGGCTTTTCACTCCTAATGCTGAGGGCCTCTTCCAAGTCTGAGAGCAAATACCGACGCACTGAAACAACAAGTGGAGTACCCAGGAGTGTGTGTCTCCGATAAATCAGGCTGAGTCACCTATCAAAAATTCAGCGTACCACCCACTGAAAAAAAGAAAGGCTTAGCCACTATTCAGCGACAGACCGAGGGGGAGTGTAACAATCCAACACGTGCAGCGCTGCATTCAGGCTAATTTGTCCTGCTGAGTAAATATTGGACAAATCCTGGGATTAAGAGATGGACAGTTTTATTCTCACCCACTTCAGTTTCAGTGCTGCCGTGTTAGCTTTGGCAGCTGTGTCAGATTAAGTCTTAGTCTTTAGATGAAAATGCTTTTTAGATTTCGTTACATTTTAATAACCGTGTATTAGAGCCACTTTAAAAATGTCAAAAAATTGAACTAATCCATGACAAACTTGTGAGCTTACTGAACTGTGATGTAACAAGAAAACAAAATAATAATTGAATCAAAAAGTTGTACAATTATGTGACACCAAAGTCTTTTTACCATCAGTCTTTTATTTAAACATTGCTCTCAGGCTGCTCTTTTAAGACAGTTTAATGATATTTTAAAACCAGAGACTCACAGGATTTTTTTGTCAGTTCTTCTTGACATCAGCTCAACCTTTGAGACAAGTTAGTTAAAGGAAAAGTTTGGTTCCTGCGGCTTTCACATTGTTTATAGAATGAAGTAGAACAATATACTCACCCAGAAGGCTGTCCTGATCCAAACAGTGCTTCGGGAGATATTTAGATCCAAAATCGAGCGGCAGACATCCGTATAATGGTAGCACATAGGGCATACAGCGCCGCTCCTAAAACTGCATTAACCGTTCAAAAACTCATTAGTTTCCCCATTATTTCATCATGGTCCATTCGGGCTACTCCTCCAAGACAGCCTGTGTCACTCCAGACGTGTTGTGTGACTGTGCTGACCTCTGAACTGAAGAAGAAGAGTGCTTGCTCCGCGCATGCGCAGTACTCTCTGGAGCGCTGCCTCCGCGTCCTCCTTTCGATGAGCTCCTCATCTGTAAACTCTGGCTCGAAACTGTAAGGACACCCATCATGTTCAAAGTTCTCCTCCACAACATCTTCATCCGATAGATATTCGTCCATTTTGCTCAAAACTGGAAGAAGAAAGTCGTTGTGAAGCCGGCGGTCGCCGCTGAAACAATGAGCCGTACTGCACATGTGCGGAGCAGGCGCTCTTCTTCTTCAGTTCAGAGGTCAGCACAGTCACAAAAACATGGGTGGAGCGACACCGGACTGTCTTGGAGGAGGAGCGCGAGTGGACTATGATGAAATATTGGTGAAACTAAGGAGGTTTTGGACGATTAATGCAGTTGTAGGAGCGGCGCTATACATGCCCCGTGTGCTACCATTACACGGATGTCCGCCGCTTGATTTTGGATCTAAATATCTCCCTAAGCACTGTTTGGATCAGGAAAGCCTTCTGGGTGAGTATATTGTTCTACTTCATTCTATAAACAATGTGAAAGCTGCAGGAACCAAACTTTTCCTTTAAGGTTCAATAACAGTGTATAAAAGCCACTCTAAAAAAACGAACATAAACCACTTTATAAAAGACGCATAAATATGAATTTCAGTCGATATAGGAATGAAGGTATTTGAAAATCACTGTTTGTGTGTTTGTTGGTATGTCTCGTCCTTGTTTTTTGCTTTTTTATGGGAAGATACTTTCAGTTCATATATATGAGTATGGATTTGTGTTTGTCTGTATTTATGTTTGTAAGTAATTATTGCATGGACTTAAATTGACAAGGAAGCCACACAATATTTAATAGATAAGGTGTGGGGGGGGATTAAATAAGTATTACTTCTTCCTGCTCCTTTTTGGATAGTCATTAATAGTAGTTTTTCACCTTTTTTTCCTATTTAGTCAGTTTTCAATCAATCAAACTTTATTTATAAAGCTCTTTTCACATATAAAATGTGGCACAAAGTGCTGAACATTCAAGTCCACACTCAGATAAGAGTTAGGGAAAAAATAAGAATTAAAATACAACAATAAAGGTAAAATAATAAAAAATACGTAACCCCACCCACCCTCCCAGCCCACATTTAACACAGACAGCCACTTACTCGCACACTCATGCATTCAAGCACATTCAAGAGGACTGAGGAAATGCTATCTTGAATTAAAAATGAGGAAACACAGGAGGTAAGACTAAATGGATAAAACCATGATAAGATATATAAAAGGTAATAAAGCGTTAGAAGTTGATAAAAAAAAGTTCTGTATTGTATTGATATAGTTTTCTTTTACCTCAGACATGCAGATTTTTCACGTACCTTGGCATGTTTCGGCGGAAACTTCTGCCTTCCTCAGAAGTGTCATCAGATGATAGGTGTGACGGGTTAAATAAGCTGGTGTTACAGAGTTGAAGACATAATGAACACCATTCAACTATTAAACACACCCCGGTAACACCAGCTGATTTAACGCGAAACATGTCAAGATACGTGAAAAATCTGCATGTCTGAGATAAAAGAAAGAAAGAAAACTATATCTATGTAATTTGAAGACATAATGAACACCATTCACCTATTTTCTATTGTATTGTTACGTTTGTCCACTATTGCATGATTATAGTAGTCATTCATTTATTTCTATTTTTCTCATGTTGTAAAATAAGCTACAAATACTTCCAGATAAAAGTTTGTTCCTCAAATTCTCCAGAGCGTGGTGCCCTCTCTAAAGCAGCCTGCTCCAGTTCATCAAATTTAGGAGATATCTCTAATCAATCCTCACATTTGACATTCAAGTTAATCAGCTTGACAAGTCATGTTTACTCCATTTAAGAAATATCAATAAACAGAGAGAGATAGTTTTTCACGTATTGATTATTGTAATTCACTCTTTTCCTCTCGTAATATGTCCTCACTTGGCCGCTCCAGTCGATACAGAACGCTGCAGCAGGACTGAACAAGGTCGACTTAATGTTCACACATCACTCCAGAGTTTAGGACTCTTCACTTGCCCCCAGTTACATTTAGAATACAGATTAAAAACCTCACCCTCGCTTACATATCCCTAGTATCAGATTGTTTAGTAAAACTACTTATCCATATCAGTCACCTCAACCCCTTAGGTCAAACTTAGGATTGGAGTGACCTACCTCTGTCTTTATGGGACGTGAAATATGTTTAAAGTCAGCTGTAGACAAACCTTTTCAGACCGGCATTCATCAGAGTGCTATAATGTTTTGCTCTTGCTGTATTTGAAAACTGCATTTTACTCCATTTCTGTCTCACTGTTGATGTTAACACCATTACATTACTTTTTTCCACATTTATTATTCTATTTTATTCTGTATTTTGTGTCTGAACAGTGTCTAAAAGGTGCTGCATAAAGTAATTGAACTTAATTAAAGGGATAAACTGACAGTTGTTTTGATTTTGTGTTTTGCCTCAAATGCAAATTGTCTGCAAATTTAAGAATGGCTCTTAAACAAACAGCTAACTCGCAACTACAAATCAGTTCTCATTGTTAACATAAAATAGCCATTCAAGTCAGAAGACGACTGGTTCGAAAATGTCACATCTCTAACGTAAACCACAGTGGAAATAGGTCAACAAAACAAATCTCTGTTTATGAGTAGAAGAAGATAATATGATGATGGTACATGATAACGTAGCAAAGAGGTAAAAAAAAAAAACTAGTCACAACAAGGGATCAGTTAGAGTTGGTAAATAATTTATCTGATGAGGCAGAACAGGCTAGCACTTCCCACTGACTACCAGTGTTTGAGCTAAGCTAACAAATGGTGGGTGAGGTTTGCCCGTCTCTTCCTTGTTACTGCACACACAGACAAAAAAATGGTGTCTATCAGCCTTTCATGGACTCCAGAGTGAGGCAAGACATGAAAAGAAAGAAATTGTTGGCGTAACCCTTTAAATTATAGACCATAAAATAGCCTATTTTGTAAATGAAAATCACACCAGATGAAGGCCTTTGACCTGAGAGCTGATCCCATCATTCATTTTACTTGGATTGGTGCTTGGCAGTTGGTAATGACACTAAAAGAGGTTGCTGCTCCTTGCCTCCAGAGGCTGGAGGCGTAGGGTTTGCACCCTGAAACTTCTTCGCAGAAGAATGACGTGGGGCTAGTGCTGCTGATGGTGCAGATGAGTTTTCAGTAATTATGGATGGCCAAATATGTGCTCCAAAACCTGATCTGATATTGTAAACGAAATCTTTCAGTTTATAAAGTAGAAGTAGAAGTTTACGATTTAAAAACCGAAAGACTTCTATTTTGCCACATAAACTGACCATTTTAAAGTGCTTACATTCCGCCTTCTTTAGCTTTTACGTGCCCTTCAGTCTATTCAAAAAGTAATGATAATTATATGTCATTTTTGAGCGAGCAACTCAAGGTCACCTTACAAGGCAGACTCAAAAAACTTTAAACGTGAGGAGCAGGATCTAAAGTCAACACGGTAACCGACTGGAGAACTGGAGTGATGTGATTTGTGGGGGAGGTTCTGGTGATGATACGAGCAGCAGAGGTCATGCTTAAGTTTATGCAGAGATTTCTGAGGGAGACCAAAAGAAAGGAAATCCAGGATTAAGATGCACTATGTTGGATTTTTGCCAGTCCAATACATTTTTTAAGTCATTACCACAAATACCGATACAGATATTTCTGGTCAAGAGCACAAGCTCTATACTTTACAAAAGTAGACTTGTTTCTTTCAGTGTTACAGTAAATTTTTGTGAGGAAAAGTTGTCAAATAAGAAAAACAGCATTTAACTCTTGCAAAAATTAAACCCTTGATTCTTAAATGCATTCATGCAGGGATGAGAAGGTGCATCAATATTGTACATTTGTGTAATTAAAAAAACAATCCAGCTGATACGTGGCTGAAGTGTGTGGCCCATATATTGGCTGCAAATATCTACAGAAATTTCAATATTAGTCAAATATCGATATCTAGGCCTGTCACGATAACACATTTTGCTGGATGATAATTGTCCAAAAAATTAGGTCCAATAAACAATATTGTCAATATTGTTTTGAAATAACACTTTTTCATTTAATACAATTATAATATATGTCATAATAAAGTGAGTACACCATATCAAAAGCAAGAAACTTTAATTTCTTAAGAGTATTTGACTGTAATTGGAAGGTCAAGAGCTTTTTATTGAAATAAATTAAAACAAACAATAAAATACATTTAAAGCAAAAAAGAGAAAAAAAAAACCAATAAAAATGAAATGGACTCTCTTTTGGGAAAAATTGCATGTAAATAAAAATAATTATACTCATCACAAACAATAAAAAATAGACCCTGGCCCTGTAAAGAAAAAAAAACTCCTATAAAAACACACACAACAATGAAAACAATAAATAAAATGGAGTTTATACAGAATTGTTTGTGACATGTATATTCTTCTAGTCAATTCCTACTGTCTGTCAAACATTTGTAACATTGCTGGCTTTTCAACCGTATTGAAGTGTTGCATTTCTTTTGCAATGTAGCAAACGACACTGTCTGTGAGCACGCACCATTTTGCTCTGTTTTATTTGTATTTCCTTTGCAGGCCAAACACCTCAGTAAGTGTTGACTGTCAGGACGAAGGCTCCACTGCACCTCCCCTTCTTTGTCGCCTCTAATTTCCAACAAATACGACATATCAACTCGTCGATGATCATGGGCTCACCCTTGTTCATTACGTTTAAAATCAAAATATTCCCGCACTGGGGCTGTGGCATTCAGCTTAGGAATCATAGCTTTCGTGCCATCATTCATATTAGCATTTGTTTCCTTGTTACTCCTCATGATGCTCACTTCAGCAATGTGTGTCTACCTCAAAGATTGAATGAATGACAGATGCTCACCCCGCTATAAATCCGCTATAGAACCAACACACCCAGGTGTTGAGAAAGTCACACAGAGTGAGCCATCTTCTCATCCAACCTGTTTGGTAAAAAGAGAGGAGGAAAACAAACATGCATGCACGTGCTAACTTACCGAGGCCAGCAAACTTACTGAGACGTTTTTATTTATGGTGCGGTTAATTGATTTATTGATTATTGTGACAGGCCTACCAAAACGCATGTTTTTTGTTCTGTTGTTCTTGTTGCAAAAATCATGAATTCTGACTTTGACAACCCCCCTACGTCTTTCCAGGCTGATGAAAAGTAAACACACATTTCATTTGAGGTTTTAAAATCACAGATTGATTTTTGCCCAGCTGTCATCTTTTTCCCTGTCATGGAAAAAGGCTGGTTGACGAACATTCTCAGTCAGATTTCTGTCGGTATAATTAACACTGCAGTGCTGGGCGCCCTCAAACCCTCTCAGTGACCCTCCCTGAGCCTCCAATTGCACAACAATGAGGGCAACTTTTGCAAACAGCAAAGCATTCAGCGGTTGGAAGATCAGAGTGTGAAGTTACAGACTGTAATTAGAATCTAAATTTAGATTTAGTTAATGTTTCATTGTGCTGATGGATTATTAAAGCTGTGATGCAAGACAAACTCCCGGCACTTGAAATGGTTGTGGTAATTGTGCTGCGACTAGAGATTCAAAAACTAGGTTAACGTTCAACCACCTCTGCCAAGAAGTCACAGACAGTTCCAGTAAGTGTCTGACCTATAGAGAAGAAGCGTTCATACATTTGAGAGCGTAAACATGTTGGAGCTGGTCTTTCTATCTGCGTCGTAAAGCCTGCTGACACACACTAAACACTTTGGTGTGGGCTCGGAGGGACTGTGGGGTGAAGTAAGGTCGAACCCCTGAGAGGATTATGGTTAATTGGTGTAAATGATACACTAAAAGAAATTATTACAAACTTCAATAAAAGTTTCAAAGCGACCGCAGGAGAGGACAGAGAGTGCTTGTTGTGTAAGTTTGGTGAGATTGAGGATAAAGTTCTTTTGCCGTTTCTGTGTCCCATTAGAGAAGCTCCTTTAAGGAAAACCTCCTCCATTAATGCTGAGCTCGGCGGTTATTAAAAACATGAGTCGAGCTTTTGAGGACGAGTCTTTTTTTGTAACAGATTTTTATCACTGAAGCCTAAGGAGGAAGGCAGAAAATCAGCAGAAGTTTAACATCTATCATAAATTCATACTTTTGGACTAGTTTAACTCCTACTAATAGGGGTGTCCAAATCTGATATTGATATTGGTCCAACATCAGCCATAAAAAAATATCGGATTATATTGTCCAGATGTGTAATTATCAGTATACGTGTTACTGGGACACATTTATGAAGATAGAAGTCAGAATAATTAGAAAATTTCATCCTTGCTTTAAAAAAAACTACTTTTTTTTTTTATGAATATCTCTTGGAAATGATGCTGGAGTGGCTGTAAAATACAGAGCCCCTAAGGTGCCACAAAGAAAAACAATATATTAAAACGTGCGCACGATTAACATAAAACGTCGATAGATTTAAAGGTGTAGTCAGCGATCTTCTAATCTAATGCACTATTTGTCAAAAATCACCGTATTTCTCCTCTCCATCCACAAGATGTCACCACTGACAGCATGTTGGAAAAAAAGTCCAGTTTCAATACACAGCCTTGGCTCTGAATTTCAGCAGGTAAATACTGTGGCTCGGGCCGAGCCACCAAAACAGAGAGATACAATATGTGCAGTAGCAATGGCTGAAAAACAGACCAAAAGGAAAAGGGCAGAGGAGTGAAAAGGAAGGATTATGACCATGAAAGAGCGAAGACCCGGGTCAACATTGGTGTTGCTTTCCAACAGCGGAGGGAACTCCGTGAACTGAAAGACCTGAAAACGGACGCGGATGTCGCCGTCTTTCTGCTGGATAGGTAAGCAACATTAGCTTTGTGGTGCTTCACATAACAGTAACAGCCGTCGGACATTCATCTTATTGTCTAATCTGCCAGAATGTACTGTTGTTGTGATGTTATCAATAATGGCAGTCGAGTTGTGGCTACTATTGGCTGACGAGTCACGGTTACCTTAGCTATGTTGGTCAGCTACGCAGTTTCTACGGCCGTTTCCATGTTGATGCACGTCCATCAGCTTTCGAGGGTGGAGCCAGGGGTGAGGTTTGAAGAGAGAGGTGGGTCTAAATTTGTTTATCAACAACCTCTCCACTCGTTTTCTCCCACATCGCTGATTACACCTTTAATTATACAGGCAAGTGGCAACAGACAGCTGAGCTCATGGTGGTAAAGCCCCATAATATACTGTCGACAGCTGCCGTTACAAACCAAGAACAAGAAGACAGCCAGGCTCGTTTGAAGGGTCCCAGTAACCAGCCAACGTTAGCTGTGTCTGTGAATGTAGGAGTGCAGGGTATAGTCCCTTAGGCTATTTTCACTACTTTATGAAACGTGCGCACAAATAAGTATTTCTAGCGCACGTTTTGTCCGTGGCACCTTAGGGTCTCCGTAGTAAAAGTCTTAAAATGGAATAAAATATAAAATGTAAAATAATATTAATATCATGTAATATTTTGACATCAACTCTGCAAGGACTATTGTTATAAAGTGTTGCAGAGCAAAATTAGAAAAGTTTAATAACAATACGGTCAGACGAGGATTTTGAAAAACACTTCACTTTTCTTACGTTTTCGTTGGAGAGTGTGCAAGTATTCCCGAAATCAGGTACTTTGGGGCTATAGAGGTGAATTTACATGAACAGCCAACTGTGATTTTCTTCATTATCTAATTTATTGAATCACAACATGGTCTTGTTTCCCTGAGTTCAGAATAAAGATCCTGTCTTCAAAAGCTCATACAACAAACTATCTGCTCTAGAGTGACCAAAGACGCAGTACCAAGACGGCAGCTAAATCTTTATAGTAAACTCCACAGAAACTGTTGACTCTTGTTTTCAAACAAATCAGTGGTATTTTTCCAGTTAAAATTTACATCAGGGCTCACTCTTAGCGTTGGTGTGACATGTTGTAAAGCTGTATTATATTGTATTTTCTGTTTTAATCCTCGCCAGGTTGTCACTAAGAACTGCTTCCCAATTGACCTTCCTGCTTAAATAAGGGTTATCATCATGAATTGGTTTTAGTTTTACTGCCATTTGATTTAATCCTTTGTAGTTCACATGTTCAGACAGTTAAAATTCATTAAATGGATATTATTTCAATGTGGTGAAGCAATATTTCTGCAGATGTGATATAATGACTTAATGATGCAGTCAGTTGAAGCTACAGCTGGCTAAAAGCTACCCTCAGCTTAATTTGCCCTTTCAGCAGAGTAAAAATAAACTTCTTTAGTTTCTTTTAAACTCAGCAGGAACATGTTGCCACCGTAAATGTTGCATGAAACATTAAGAATAGCTTACATGCACTCATTTATCCCACATAATATTGCTATCGCTACACTGATCAATGTTACCAGAGACTGCATTTTTAAAATCATGCAGGCCTTGTCAAAGTGTGTTTAGTTTTGTTTATACAAGTTTTAAATTATTCTGTTAAAGTCAAACTTCTGTTTAATCCTGTCAGTTTCATTTCTGACCCAGAATAAAAAGAAGCAGTGTTTGCTTTGTGGAAAAATCCCAAGAGAGAGTTTATAAAGAACATTTGAGGTCAGAGCTGCTTTTAAATATGCACTAAATCCAATCCATCTTATCCCCTCTTATACAACCAGAAACTGTTATCAGTTAGAAAAAAACAATAAATTTCTCCTCGAGGACAGATTTTGTAACCACTAATATAGATTATTACATCTAGAAAATCTATCCAAGTCCTGTTTGCTGTCTGCATATCTCCTCCTGCAATGGTCAGTTTTGATTAGTTTACATTTCCTTTTGGCGTTGTGTCTCTGCTGTGATCTGGAATGTGCTGCAGACCAAAATTAGGTGGTCTCTGGCCAAGCTCTGCATACATCTGCAGCATTTTGTTCATGGAGATGCTTTCTAATGCTGGACTTCCATCAAATGAGTTGTCTGAGTACCACAGAAATGATCTCTGAGCCCTGCAGATGCCCTGAACTCGGTGCTCTCATTAACCTAGTTTCCAACAGCAGCAGAAATAAATAAAGTTTAAAACAAGTCAGTGTGCTCTACATGTGCAACAATTAAACAACAAAGAAAAGGATCAGAATAGAGCCTCTGTGACCAAAAACCTGCTGGAGAGTCAGTGCTGATGACACCAGAGGAGTAGATTCTTCATGATAGCATGAATTTTATTCCCATTCATGTATCATTATCATTATTTGATCATGGACTTATTCAACCCATATGTCTTTTTAGTTTGATATTAGGGGTGAGTATTGGCAAGAACCTCACGATACAATACATATCACGATACTTGGGTTACGATACGATAATATCGCAATATCACAATATTGTGATATATTGTGATATTCTACAGTTAACTAAGAAACAACTGGAGCTGGTGTATTTGTAAATCACACAATATTACTCAAAACTACAAGTTTTCCATTTCATTGTTTCTGAAATATGTCAAATGCAGTGTTACATACACACAATTAACTTGAAACACAGAGTGCATTAAGTCACTTAAACTAATGATGCAAAAAAAATTATTCTTGTTTTCCCTTTAACAATGTATTTAAAGCATCCAAACCTGCAGTGCAGCTCAAACTGTAACCGAACACATGAGGAACAAAGTACTTTGAGTTACTGACAGCTAGGGATGGGTACCGAATTCGCTACTTTAAGAGGTACCGACCAAATTCTGTTGGTACTACCGAGTACCGATTCATGTAAAATCAAACGATGCCATGTTTAGGTACCTAAACGCATCCTTGTGACTGTAAGGAAGTGGAAGAAGCAGATATACTATTGGGTAGAGAAGGTGAATTTCCACACCGGACTTGAACGCAGCACAGCAATAGCGTAATGACGTCAACAAAGCAAGCATGGCTGAGAGAAAGCTCTCAAAAGTATGGCTCTACTTTGTTAAATGTGATGGAGAAGATTACGTTGCTGCAATATTTGTGACTCAAAGTGTAAGGCCAGCGGTGGAAATACTTCCAATCTGAGGAAGCACCTGGTGAGGCACAAAATTTTCCTTAAAGCTGAAGAGTGCACAATTTTTGATCTACGACCACAAAGGATTCATTCGGCACTGTTAGCACGCCTGTGTCCATTGGAGACTAGTCGTCTGCAGCCAGAAACACAGGAAAAGAAATGGCTTTAACATTTGGTGATGGCAGCAAATGCAACAAGGGGGATGCAAGTGAAGCATCATCATCTTCGCATGGTCCAGGTATATAAGCTTTGTGTTTAAGATGGTATTACCTTGGCATTTTAGCGTCAGTTATCATTATCAGGTCAGTTCCTCGTACTTTGTAACGTTAATGTGAGTGCTTTTCTTATTTACAGCTCTGTCTGACCCATTGTTAAACTGCCCTAAAGTTTAAGTGAGGGCTGCAGTTAATTTATTAAGTTGTGGTTCATTTTAGTTACTGGTTTTCATGTTGAAGACATTTTTGGAACAACTACAGTGTTACAATACAAACAGTTGAATGTTGTTTTGATATATATCTGTTCAATTTTATATCTTGAGAAATAAATGTACATTGAAATTTGAGATCTAAATATTAAACAAATTAATATTTATTACCCCATAAACACACGCAAAAGTACAGAAAATTGGTACCATTGAGTACCGATACTGATTCCCAGGCACCGGGCATTGGTACGGTATCGGTTCAAGTGTGAAAGGTGCCCATCCCTACTGACAGCACAACAGTTAAGTAAAAAAAAAATCACATATTTCTGTTGTCACTGTCTGAACTCAATAGACTGCATGAACACAAAACTGTGCATACATAAATGCTGTATTTTATGTCCAACTCTGATAAAATATGAGTTCTTGTTTTAACAAAAAAATTGATATTAAGATATGAAATGTCGAAATTATATCAGTGGTCAAAATATCGCAATATATTTCTGTATCGATATTAATAAACACAAATGTGTCTATGCTGAGTACAGATGAACCCCTAACAGACAGTCTGGAGCTCAAACAAATATAGCATGGCCATGTAGAGAGCAGATATCTTTGCCATGTTGGGAATGCCAACCATATATAAACAAAAGTGAGGCAGACAAACCCTCACTCTCTCAGACTAACACACATACTATGATAGTATCCAATTGCATCTATTTGTTAGGGGTGTCCAGATACAACTTTTTCACCTGCGATCGATACTGATATTGCAGCCTTGAGTATTGGCCAATTACATATTGATTTGATTCGATATCGGCAGGAATCTTACATACTTTTATTACTGATTTTGCAGTTGGACGGTCAGAAACGGATTGAACAGTAGTCAACAATAGCAGTTATGAGAAAAACAAATCACCTTTATTAAGGCTACCTGGCAGAGCATCATCTCTAACCTCATCATAGTCCAGTCTTACCGGCTATTTTAAGTCTTAGAGTTTTACTTTCCTGGTTCAATAAAAGCTAAATTAAACAAAGTAAAAAAAAAATAAGAAAATTAGATCTTCCTTTTTTATGTTTTGTTTGTTTTCATCACTCATAATTTGCCACTTTATTCTTGTGTTGTCAGGCTTTTACTGTGATAAAGGTTTTGGGGGAAAAAGGAAACTGGCTTTCAGTGGAGAGGGTAATGCTGGGCTGTGGAGGATTCCCCAGACGGACCCTCTTTAGAGTATTTGTTGGCTGCTTTAGGAGGAGCCTTTGACTCACAGGTGTGGCCTCTGAGCTCTAAACATGCTGTCCTCAGGCTCAGGCCTCTTATACATGACATACCCTCAGTTTTTTCCATCAGTTTTCCACTCCACTAACTTTACGACATACGCGTCTTCCAGGAGCGTAATGACTCTTCAACATGTAATCTTTACATACATGTATACGTGGTGACCACAGCTGTGTGTGTTTACGAGTGTTCCTCCTCACCGTGACCTTCCTGCCCTCTTGTCCCTGATCCGCTTCGTCCCCGTCTTCTTCCTCCTCCTCGTCATCGTCCTCCTCGTCTTCGTCGTTAAGGTACAGAACATTCTGGACGGACGCGTGCCCCGGTCGGACCTCCAGCCAGTCGTCCATGTCACCTGAGGACAAGGAGAGCACGGCGTGTGTGAGCAGACCGCTGAGCTGCAGGTTGTGCTCGCTGCTTAAACACCAGGACAGGAAGCAGAGAGCGTGCAGACAGACGGCAAAACAACCTGAGGCATTTCAGGCTGGTAGGGATCCTATAAAAGATCTCCCAACGCTTGGTCCATACATTAAACATTATAGAATTTCTGAGGAAGTCACAGCTTCATCACTTAAAAACTGGATTTTCTTTTCTGGGATGGAGTTTTGAGAGCCATGGGTGCAACTTTTGGTTATAGTATTCCTAATGATCTCGGATATATAAATCTAGGACTGATACCAGACAATGTAATAGGTAAAGAAGATACACTATACTGCCAAAAGTATTCGCTCACCCATCCAAATAATCAGAATCAGGTGTTCCAGTCACTTCCATGGCCACAGGTGTATAAAATCAAGCACCTAGGCATGCAGACTGCTTTTACAAACATTAGTAAAAGAATGGGTCGCTCTCAGGAGCTCAGTGAATTCCAGCGTGGAACTGTGATAGGATGCCACCTGTGCAACAAATCCAGTCGTGAAATTTCCTCGCTCCTAAAAATTCCACAGTCGACTGTCAGCTGGATTATAAGAACGTGGAAGTGTTTGGGAACAACAGCAACTCAGCCACCAAGTGGTAGGCCACGTAAACTGACGGAGCGGGGTCAGCGGATGTTGAGGCGCATAGTGCGAAGAGGTTGCCAACTTTCTGCAGTCAATCACTACAGACCTCCAAACTTCATGTGGCCTTCAGATTAGCTCAAGAACAGTGCAGAGAGCTTCATGGATGGGTTTCCATGGCCGAGCAGCTGCATCCAAGCCTCACATCACCAAGTGCAATGCAAAGCGCCGGATGCAGTGGTGTAAAGCACGCCGCCACTGGACTATTGAGAAGTGGAGACGCGTTCTCTGGAGTGATGAATCACGCTTCTCCATCTGGCAATCTGATGGACAAGTCTGGCTCTGGCAGTTGCCAGAAGAACGATACTTGTCGGACTGCATTGTGCCAAGTGTAAAGTTTGGTGGAGGGGGGGTTATGTTGTGGGGTGTTTTTCAGGTGCTGGGCTTGGCCCCTTAGTTCAGTCAAAGGAACTCTGAATGCTTCAGCACACCAAGACATTTTGTACAATTCCATGCTCCCAACTTTGTGAGAACAGTTTGGAGCTGGCCCCTTCCTATTCCAACATGACTGAGCACCAGAGCACAAAGCAGGTCCATAAAGACATGGATGAAAGTCTGGTGTAGATGAACTTGCCTGCACAGAGTCCTGACCTCAACCCGCAAGAACACCTTTGGGATGAATTAGAGCAGAGATTGAGAGCCAGGCCTTCTCGTCCAACATCAGTGAGTGACCTCACAAATATTCCTCTGGAAGAACAGTCAAAAATTCCCATAAACACTCCTTAACCTTGTGGACAGCCTTCACAGAAGAGCTGAAACTGTTATAGCTGCAAAGGGTGGACCGATGTCTTATTGAACCCTATGGATTAGGAATGGGATGACACTTAAGTTCATATGTGAGTCAAGGCAGGTGAGCGAATACTTCTGGCAATATAGTGTATATATCTAAGACTGATACCAGACAATGTAATAGGCAAAGAGGATATAAACCTGTTTAAGATCCTATCTCTTGCGGCTAAGAAAGCCATTACAAGAACTTGGCTCAGAACTGATCCACCTTAACTGAGCCACTGGCTGGACATTGTAGAAGAAATCTGACCGATGGCACAAATGGTCTACAGTCTACGAATTAAAATGGAGCTTTATTATACTGTAAGATAGACAAATGGCATCTTTATCCAACAAAGTAGTGTTTGTCCCCCTTGTATTATTGTTCATGTGCTTTTGTCCCTGTTTTTTTATTAAAAGGAAAAATAAAAATAAATGTTCTTGAGGCATGTTGGAGCTTTTCAGTCTATAAACCTCTCACCTGTTAATGG
Organism: Scarus forsteni; assembly: GCA_036419115.1. NCBI lineage: Eukaryota > Metazoa > Chordata > Actinopteri > Labriformes > Labridae > Scarus > Scarus forsteni. The sequence goes on along the minus strand of JAZDUH010000269.1, from coordinate 3,078,182 downwards.
ACGGAGTGGGGTAAAGACATTAATCTTCACGCCTCCGCTTTTTTCTCCATGTCTTAATTTGAATCCAACATCTTTCCCACAAGCAATGAAACATCAGCAAAGTCTGAATGTTGCCTTAACTAAACCACGACAAGCAGGTTTAAGAGCGAAACCTCCCACAGATACACAAACTGCCTTAACAACTGACTGGCATGAGTGTTTATTGCAGTAGCCAAAACTTTGCTTCTCACCCTCTCCGTCCAGGATGTAGTCCCGTGGGAACATGATGCCGCAGCCCATGATGTCACCTTTGAAGCAGCGAGGGCCAAAAGCATCGCCAACTCCGCTGCCGTGGAAGATTTTACCGTCATCTGTTAGACGAGGGGAAACATTTTGGTTAATTCATTTTAAATCACTCACTTGTATCTGCTATTCTTTGAGTCTGGGTTCTGCACTTAGCCACAATTGGGACAAAAAGAAAACTTAATTTCCAAAGATGTTGAGATACAAAAACACATTCATCAAACAATCAATCAATCAATCTTTATTTCTATAGCACTAGTTCTTAATAAGTGTTATGTCAAAGGAGTTTACAATAGAGCAGGCTGAAGACAAACACTTCATTTTATAAATACAAATACACAAATGCATACAAAAAAAATGTATACATACACATTAGGAATGTAACGGTATGAAAATTTCATATTACGGTTATTGTGACCAAAATTATCATGGTTATCATTATTATCACTGTATTGTTGCAGTGTGCTCAAAATGTTCAAAAAGTACTATTTCACAGAATTGAAATCATTTAATCCCTTTACTGTTATAACTTAAAGAGATCTTTTGTCTTTTTTGTCAATAATTGTGTCAGGAAATGTCCTATAAGTAAATTTGTTTAAACTTTTTCATTAGAAATAAAAGTAAACAGTTCTGGCAAGTATTTGTCATTATTTTGATAAAATGCTTAAACTGTGTGTAATCACAAGAATAGAAGAAAACGGATTTGTACTTTAAACAGGTTTCTCTTCATTAACAATTGCAAATGAAGACGTTGAAAGTTTTGAGATTGCCAAAAATAAATGTAACCTATTTAACATACACTCACTCATTTTAGTTTGCCTGCATTAGTAGCATTAGTGTCCATGTTACAGCTCGTTAAACTAGACCATGTCCGGGCCTTTTTATTTATTTATTTTTTGTTTTACTAACGATAGTTCCTGAGGCAATCAGCCCCCTTCATGACTCTCTTCTGGTCTACCCTATCCATGGCAGATCTCCTCAACCTGTCCTTTGAGAAGGAAAACCAGTGAGAGTCTGAGCGGTGCTCCAACTGCTGAGGCCAAACAACGCAAGCTGCACATGCGCGCCTCTGCTTGCGAGAGATGGCTTCATCGAGAAGCAGACACACATAGTTCCACGTTTTCCAGACAAAGAGCAGCATCACTGTGAGTTATTGACACAGTGTGTGGCGATCAAACCTAGTATAACGGTAATTTTAATAGGACATGGTAATGATTACTGTGGGAAATTTTACCGCGGTTTACCATTTTACCGTTAACCGTTACATTCCTAATACACATACATAAATCCAGAGATGTATCCATCCAGGCAGAGACAAAGGGACTAAAAATAAGAATTAATGGATGCCCAGATCACAAATTTGTCCTCATTACATTTGTCTCTGCTAAATATAAAGTCAATTAATCTTTATTTGTTCATCACCATATTTGTCTTTGTTGAATATAAATTCATTAAAGGTAAGCCCTTTGAGATTTGGCATCTCATTTTCAAGAGGGACCTCATGTCCACATGGCTGCAAAGACAGTTATTTTAGATGAATAATCAACACAACCATGGATAGAGAAATCAGTCTAATATTAAAGTTAATATCTATTTACAGCGTTAAGCACAAACCAGAAAACAGATATAAATATGGCGGAGATCTACTCTAACTGGATGTCTTTTAGCACGTTCTTGCATGTGTATGACATTTATTTGCAGTCATATTTTCTTTAAAATTCATGGAGATTGCCATCAGAGCATTCACCTCTCTGTTAACAAGATGTCTTAACTCCACTGGAAAACACAAACACCCCCTAGTTAAACTAGATGGATCAGAGACATCATGAAAACACCACTAAATGAAGATGAATTATTGTGATAGTGGTTTAGCAAAAGTGATCCCACCTTTTTTAAATTATATTTATACTATATGTATGTATTTGTACTATTGTTATATTTTTCACCTTATTTACGCTGCCATTATGAACGTAGTTGTTTCAGATTGTTATAGCTCATTCCCAACATCTCTATAACTCTTAGGTGGGAAAGATAGGTGGGGTTGAGGGAGGGTGGGGTGGGTTGTTGTGGGATAAGGTCAGGGAAACTGTAAGGTTGTTACTGTCTTACAACAGCAGCTGTCCTGCATTTAATTTGTTTGGTGCAATTAAAATGTATGATAATGTGATCTATTCAAAACTCAATAAAAATTGTTAAAGAAAAAAAATTCATGGCAATTTAAAATGATGAGAGGCAGAAGAGTGATGAATGCTCTTATTAAAAAAAGCTAATAAAGAGCATTTTTTAATAAACACTTTCTCACATATAAGGTTATATTTTATTGGAGCTACAGAGTGTGATGAGCGGGGAAGATGTGTGAAGTTTATACATTGCAGGACTTGATTGTACAATATCAGTGCGCACAGAACTGATCAATTTAAGTAATATTTTCCTTCTGAAAGTTTACCGGTTGATTTGGTGGCTGTTTTTTCCTGCACATGCTTCATGTGTTTATGCACTGACTTTGCATTTGAACTCTGCTTCCACATCAAACTGTGGCTGCTGTTGCCCATTTGTTTAGCATTTTACACACAAGTGTGTCAGTACTAGCCACCTTTCAAATGTAGGTTACTTTGTGCTTAGACTCGGGATGTAAGGATATGGAAATTTTGTATCACGGTTATTGTAACCAAAATTATCACGGTTATCATTATTATCGCGGTGTTGTTTCAGTGAGCTCAAAATGTTCTAAAAGTAGTTTTACACAGAATTGAAATCGTTTAACCCCTTTATTATTATATTCATAACAGTTCTTTTGTGTTTTTTGTCAATAAATGTGTCAGACTCAGAGGCCAAACAATGCAAACTGCACATGTGCACCTCGCGTGAGGCTCCTTAATCGAGGGCAGATACATAGTTCCGGCTTTTCCAGGCAACGAGTAGCATCACCGTGCGTTACTGAGGCAGTGTGGTGATCAAGCACGATATAACGGTAATTTTAATTGGACATGGTAATGATTATCGTGGGAAATTTTATCGCGGTTTACCATTTTACCGGTAACCGTTACATCCCTAGCAGAGACTACTGTATTTAAACCTTGCAGTGCAGCTGGATCAGCCCAATGCAGTGTCTGTAATCAGGCTGATCCATCTTGCCAAGCTCCAATCTACAACGGCCCAATTAGCAATTATTAGAGCAGGAAGAGGAGGAACTATGAGCAAGATGACAACAGGAAGAGACTGCACATGTAAAGACTAGCACAGATGACAGCGTGGAGACCTCCCCTCAACACAAAGACAGTGGTGTCAGAGCATGGGTTGAGCAGTATTTTGTTATTAAAGATATAACTTATTTGATTGTGTTATATTACAAATGAATATGTTAAGTATGTCTGTCTTCTTTTTAATGCTCCTCATGTGTATGAATGGTTCTCTGTACATAAATTTGCCTTGCATGAGAAAAATCTTAAAGATTCAAACTGTACTCTTTTTTTGAAAGACACCATGTATTCGTAAACTTTTTTATATGTAGCATTTTCCCAAGTTTTGTTCTTAACTGTAGTTTCTAATTGTTACTAAATTTACATGGCTGCTTCCTAAGTCACAGCATTCTTATAGAGGAGATTCTTAGTCCTCATTGGATCTACTGGAAAGGTAAAATAAAAAATACCTAATCAAAGTTTCAAGCCTAATCAAGCCTCACATAAAGTTATTACTTAGGCTCAGCTATCAATAGACTTGTTCTGAATATTGTGCACCAAACTGTAGAGAAAGGACAATGCAAGGGTGCAAAAGTAATCTTTGTAACGCCATTCCTACAAATCCTTGATTGGGAGGCCACGTTAGATCTTGTAAAATGGACTCCACGTGACACAGAGGCATTAACTGCTGTCTTTAATGTGTTTACCAAAGCGTGCAACATGTGCGCTGCAATGTAGCGCTAACAGTCAGGACATCCTGACATTCCAGGCAGAGGCTGATGTGTAAAGGTGAAAGCAGCGCTAGCAAAAACACTCAAAAAAAATCAACAACATCCAAAGGAAATCATCAAAACAGCACATACTACACTTGTGAGAGACAACAATGGAAAAAAAAAAATCAAAGAAAAACATTGCAGAGGTAGCCTGCAGACGAGCGCTCGTCAAGCGAAGCGGCGTGGCTGCTGCTGGTAAATATTTATGGAGTTGTCATGGGACCCGTCCCCGGCTCAGGATACTGTTTAAACAATCTGTATCTGAGCACCGGGAGGGAGACGGAGACACTGTATCATTACGGCTCCCATGCGGGCCCTTGTCACAACACCACACACTAGGCAAACAGTGGAGCCACGCCGGCACAAGCGCAGAGTAACTAAAAATAGCAGAAAAGCTTTGGAGAGTGAAAAGGGCTGGAACTGGAGGTGAGCCGGGGTGTGGAAGTCCAGGTTTGGGCCTGAGGATGGAGGCCGGGTCACCACGACAAAAGAGGCGGGAGAGACCTGGAGAAACCTCGAAGGCAGGGAGGACGCCGGCTGCAGTAACAACTAATCTTCAGATTTAATGCAGGTTAAATTAGGCTGCTTTGTATTTATGGATTAGTGCTTTAGCACTAAATCATTGCCAACAAAGAAGATCTTAAATAGGAGATGTTTTTATCCAAAACATGAGTTTAAGTGACAATATCACTTTGTTTGTGTTAACAACTGTTTATTATTCAGTCCTTGAACTTGATCTAATTAGTGCTGCAGGGGTTACCAAAGAAGAACAAATTCTTAATTCATAAAACCAAAGTGTTGGGGATCTGCTTTTTATTTTTAAGCCTTGATAAGACTTATTATCAGCCAAAATAAATGACCCTATACACTTCAGAGAGCTCTAAAAGGTGTAGTCAGCGATGTGGGAAAAAACGAGTGGAGAGGTTGTTGATAAACAAATTTAGATCCGCCTCTCCCTTCATACCTCACCCCTGGCTCCACCCCTGAAAGCTGATGGACGTGCATCGTCATGGAAATGGCCGTAGAAACTGCATAGCTGACCAACATAGCTAAGGTAACCCCGACTGGTCAGACAATAGAAGCCACAACTCGGCTGCCATTATTGATAACATCACAACAACAGTATAATTTGGCAGATTAGACAATAAGATGAATGCCCGACAGCTGTTACTGTTATGTGAAGCACCACAAAGCTAATGTTGCTTACCTATCCAGCAGAAAGACGGCGACATCTGCGTCAGTTTTAAGGTCTTTCAATTGGCGGAGTTCCCTCCACCGTCGGAAAGCAACACCAATGTTGATCCGGGTCTTCGCTCTTTCATGGTCATAGCCCTTCTTTTTCACTTTTCACTCCTCTGACGTTTTTCTTTTGAGCTGTTTTTCAGCCATTGCTACTGCACCTATTGTATCTCTCTCTTACACTAACTGCGCATGCTACGCTACCTACGACTCCCCCTCCCCCCTCTGTCTGATCTGCGCATGAGTATGATCGCCCCCTGGATGTGGGGGGGTGTACCCTGTTTTGGTAACTCGGCCCGAGCCACAGTATTTACATGCTGAAATTCAGAGCCAAGGCTGTGTATTGAAACCGGACTCTTGTTTTAACATGCTGTCAGTGGTGACATTTTGTGGATGGAGAGGAGAAATACAGTGATTTTGACAAATAGTGCATTAGATTAGAAGATTAAAAGATCGCTGACTACACCTCTAAGCTCTCAGGCAGCATTAAAAAAGGCAGATTGTCTAAAACACAGTTCCAAAAGACTTGGGATCATGTGTTAAATGTGATGAAAAACAGAAATCAACAAAATACATTTCAATTTATATTAGACTAAATGCAGCAACAAAAAAACGCCAAAAAACAAACAAAAAAAAAAAACAAGATGAATAATGTTTAAACTGTTACACTTTACAGTCTTTTTAGAAAGTTCCATTTTATAAATCTGATGCCCCCAACATATTCCAAAAACATAACCAATAGGGAAAACCAAGCACTCCAAATTTGGACAAATGTGACAATGACGAAGGAGGCATTGAAGAGGAAAAGGCCGTACAAACCCAGCATCTGTGAGGGTGTGTTGGTGCTGACGACCTGGTTTGTGAAGTTGTTTTTTCATATTTTGAAAGGAAGGATTATTAATGAGAGGATCTTATAGGCTTGCCCTTGTCTAACTGATGTCTTTTAGGGACTAGGAAGACAAAGCCAGTCCTCCTTTGCAAGCATTAAAAAAGTACGGTATCAGAATAAAGGAATAACGCTGTAATCAAAAGTGTGGCACATCATGAAGCACAAGAAAACAACTCAAACCCTGCACTGTTAGGCAGCTTAAAAAGTACATCAAACAAGGATGGAAAAAAAGATCCCACTTCTGACTCTTCAACAACTCGTGTCTTTAGTTCTCCAGATGTTTACAGTGGTACTGAGGCAAAGTACGATGAAACACAGTAGTACAAATACTTCTTTCATACTTAAAGGTAGGAATCAAAAACCAAACCTAGCTGAGGATTAATACCAACTCCCTGAAGGAATCAATATCATGAGTGATTTTTCTTTGCAATTTCTCACTCCTTATTTTACCTGCTTCTAAAATGAAGACATAATGCTGTAATCAGATGCAACTGACAACAAAGAAGTCAAAAATCGTGGCAGACAGGGGAAAAGGTGTCCAAAATTGTGTCTTAATTATGTTAAAAAAAAGATGATTACTGTACAACTTTCAGTAAGTGGAAACACCAGCAACTCTGCGAAACTTTTATCTTTGTGTTTGACAATGTTGCTCCTGAAAACCTGTGAAATTCAACTTTTTTTCACATGGAAATTTAGCAGGAAGCCATAAAGAACCAGACTGATAAGCAAAATAATTAATGGCATTGACATCTATAAAACCTTATCAATGCCCATTCCTAGTCCTCAGTAATTTTTTCAAAGGCATCAAATTAGAATAAATGTACATCTAAAAGAAACAGGGGTGAGACAATTTAAGACAGTTTCATCAAAACCACCCATCGCAAACTTAAACAAAGAAAAGACGAAAAGAAAAACAATAAATGAACAATCATTCTTCAGCATTTGAGAGTGCAAACCTCCGCCGAGGTAGCTCGCATATAACTCTACGTCTAGGGGCAAAAGTGCCATGATGAAGTTACCATCATAGTATGATTCCTTGACCCGAAAAACCCAAACCTAGCACTCAGAACCATGTTTTTAACAAAATATTAATTATTTTATTTTTATTTTTCAACAAACATCGTACAGACAGTATATCCACTTGAGTTCTAAAATATATATATGAAACAACAAAAAAAAATTAAAATAAAAATAGTAATCAAACAAACAATAATAACACAAAAAATTAAAAATAATGATAAAATAAAAAGAGACACGACAGACCTGTGGTGTATTTGAAATCATTACATGATCAATATTAAACAGGTTCATTTTGACAATAAACTAACTCAGATTTTTACAAATTCATCCAGGGCTTCTTCAATGAGGATTGGATGAGGATTGCAAACATGAAGCAGCATCTATAAACCCCTGAGGCTTCTGCGTTGTTGTGAAGTAAGGAATCATGTTGATATCATTATTTCTTAGACAGTTATTGAGCAGAAATTACCGTTCGCTGATGGCGATGGATCATCACCAAAATCAAATCATTTTTAAGTTGAGCTATTACCAACATCTGCTGAAAATTTCAGCAAAACCTATGCAGTAGATTTTATGTAATCTTGCTAACAAACAGACATACTCTGACAAAAACATAACCTCCTTGGTGGAGGTAAATATCCCTATAATTGGGGAGACTAAGAGGACACCGATGTCCAAACCCTCTTAACAGATCACAAGGTCAGGCTTCACCTCTTCATAAAGCAAAATCACTGCTTCTTCTACTATCCTCTGTATGCAGAGGATTTATTATTAAGACATTTTTAAGGTGCTTCTTACAGTTGTATTAAAAAAAACTGGATGAATCTCAGAAATCAAACTCCCACTGATCGGACGGATTTTAAAAAGTGTTACCAGGACATCTGGAACAGCAGAAAAGATCAAATGTCAGTTTTATTAAATAAAAAGATCCTTGGAAGTTTTATACCTGCACTGCTTTACAACATCCTGGATAAATTCAGTGGGCTGCACAGTCCTGAGCTGAACTCTGAAGCTAGAAGCTTTTTGTGTGCACAAGGCCAAAATATGTATTTGACTAAATCTGAGGAAACTTAAAGCCAGTCTGTCTAAATAATGCATCAATGATAAAATCACAGGGTGCTGCTGCGGTCTAATGCATGAAGAGGCAAACTGAGGACGCTTGTTTCCTTTTATTATCACAAAACAATAACTCATGAGAGGATAATTTTGAGGGCATGGAAAGTAGTGATGGGCACTTAAAGGAGACAGACTTTGTTGTAAAAAGGTGGAAGCAGACGTGGTGAGGGCCGAGAGAACTGCTCAATTATGTTTTAAGAGCATGTTGACCTACAGAGGTTTGCTCAACCGCTTGAGGAAGAAAACAAGACAAAAACAAATTATTTTAATGTGAACTGTGTAATGTTTGTCAGAAAGTACACAAATGTTCACCAGACTGTGTTTGATAGTCTGAGTGAAACAGATGTAATTTTTTCACATGTGTTCTGCTATGTTTTTTGGCTCATCCAAAAAAATGTTCTGTCTTTTTCTAAAATGTGTTTTGGTTCGTACAATGTTGGACATGAAGATTCAGGAAGCAGACTCGACCTGGCGCGCTGCTGCAGAGGAAAAAGTTATAATTTGTGTTGGATTCTGCAGAGTTTAAAATTAGCATCGAGGTGTTGACCAAGCTCTGGCTCTGGTGCTGGTGAGTGTGTGGTGCAGAGGTCTGGTGATGGTGTTAATGTAAAAGTCAGGATCATAAAGAGGGGCCGTCGGCTGTAAAGCTAACAATGGCAGCTACTGTGACCGCCACCAGGTGCCGGGTCTTAGCGGGACCGAAGCGGCAGTAGGAAGCTGAGACCTGGAGCCGAGTTTGAGGTTTGGATCCGGGCCTGCAGGAGGAAGAGGGACGGCTCCACGGCTACGAGAACCTGCCTGAGCGCTGAGAGCAGCTGGGAAGAAGAAAACAGGCTTTCTGGTAACATGAGAGTTTGTCTGGAAACGACCAGGCTTCCCTGCCCAGGGAACAATGACTTCACAGACTCCTAAAACAAGGAAATTAAAACTAAATATTTATATTCCTTCCATGATTTCACACTCACACGTGTGTAAGCACATGTTTCAAAGAATTTACTACAAATTATATTCTGCAGCACCGTGTGAGTTATACAAATCCAGATTCATTTATGGTTTGACCTGCCACAGTAGGACGAGGTATGAGGACCAATTAAGCTGCAGCACCTATTCTGTAGCTATGCAGCTCTGGTTGGTGAGGTTATTACTGTCTGAATCAGGCTGATTTAATCAATTAGGGTTAATAGAAATGACTGATCAGTAGGGGTGTAGCGAAATGGTCAACTCACGAAACGATACAAAATACGAAACAGGGCTCATGATACGGAATACTTGCGTTACAAAATAAAAATTATAGAAAATCCCTAACAATAGGAAGTTGTGCAAAAATCTCATTTTCTTTATTTTCTTCCTAATGCAGACATACAAAAAATATTGCTGCATCAGTACAAAATAAATGCTCTTTGAAAAAAAACAAAATAGTAGTTTTTTTCCCTTGTTTAGACTACAGTGCAAATATAAACATAAAATCTCAGTAATATATACGCTTTGTTGTTGTAACAATCAGGATAACTACTTTCTTGAATGAAAAGGACAACAAACAGCAGTCTTCAGAGCTGCAGTTTAGACCTATAAATGTCTGAACTGTGAACTACAATATTTAGCCTATAACAGTGCATATACTTCTGATCTTAAGTATGATCAAATTCTGTCAACTCAACAGTAGATGCAAAAATCAAATATTGTTTTTTTATGCAGACTTACACAAACTTACAATTGCTGCCTGTCTACAGTTCAAAGTAGTTGGTAGTTGTACTCGCCACAGTATATGGTGAGCTGTAGCGGCATATTTTGCACACAGTTGTTGTTTTGTCCGCAATCTTCTCACCGTTCTCTTGTCTTTTACATGGGAAGCCAAAATAGGTCCACACAACCGATTTATTTGACGAAGAAGTGTCAGCTAATGCCTCGACCTCGTCTTCCTCCATTCTGAAGTGAGTGTTTTGCTACGGTAGGCGAGGAGGGTAAAAAATCACCAGCGCCCCTTCTCATTTTTTTATTTTGTGCTTTTATTTTGTGCATCTTTGAATTTTATTTCGTCATTTTTTATTTCGGGAAGTTTCGTGGCACGAAATTTTGTTACACCCCTACCGATCAGTAGAAATTAGTCTCCCACTTCTACAAGGTTTCTCTTTTATACAAATGAAAATCACCGGAGAGCATTTTTTATAACTCTTACTTGTCTAATGTGATGATAAACTATTTTATTTGAGATTGTTTTAGTCAGTAAAGTTGTTTTATAAGTTCTATGAAATGAAATAATAAAAATTCTTGTCACTATAATATCTGATTTAAAAGATAAAATGAAAAAGAGATCTACAGAAAAAGTAAGATGAGTCAAAATTAAGGAGATGATATATTACTGGTTGTTTAAGTACAAAGAGGCAATGAGACAACGGAGGTACTACATACAATACAGTCTTTTTTACACCCCAGAGGCAGATAAAGAGAGAAATACTGAACACAAAGTTGTTATTCATTAGTGGATTTATTTAGAATATTTACATTTGGCTTGCATGCCTGAATTTTGATGACAGGCAAGTAGGGATGGAAACAGAGAGTTTGTCCCAGTTAAGAACCAGTTCCTGCAAAACTGAGGCATCGCTCTTGTTACTCTTTACGTTCCAAACTCTCCTAACAAACCTTCCACTTCGCTCTGCATGCCTTGCAGAGTGAAGTGGAAGGAGGCAGAAAAGAGGTAGTCAGTCCGAGTCGAGGAAGTTATCACGACAGGAGAAAGAAGCTGCCTCGCGTGTGGCTGTACTCACACTTATTAGTTGGCTCTACACTTGTTAGGTTCCATGTGTTAGAAATGCTTTAAATTTAAATTGTGCTCAGTTTTGATTGACTTTTTTCTATATAACTCCGAATTTAGGGCTGGTTGGTTGAACTTTGCTTAGAACTGTGAGGGGTTAGCTGTCTTATCTTCTCGCTGTTAGCTTCTGATGTTCACAGTTCTCTATGATCTATGATGTGAAAAATGACCCAGGGCTCCCACACTTTGGAAAAATCATCTTTCACAACTTTGCCAAGACTAAAAGTTGATGACCAATATCTCTACCAGTTCCACCATATCATGTTGAAGTTAAATGTACGCATTTCTAATTCTAGGGCATGAACATTGTCTGCTAGCTATCTTTTTGCTCTGTCTATTTATTGTCTTACTATTAATAATATCTACTTTGCATTTAGTTTTTAATATTTATAAACTCTGCTTTTATAAATATATATTTTGTGTATTCACTTTTAAAGTAGCCAAAATGTTATTTGCCATTTTTATTATTTCTGTTTGTCACCACTGTTTTGGGTTTATATCCTTTCTTTCTTAACGGTCATTATTTATCCCCTCATATTTTATGGCTAAGTGCTAATAAGTAATCAAGTAGATTTTACTTCATTCCCTATGTTTTTTTGTTTACTAACAAGGTAGAAGGACGACATTTTTGGGGGGATGGTTCCAGTTTTACAGGACATTTTACTTCTTACTCCTCATTTTCCAAAAGTTTTCCATGACTGGAAAATCAGTCAATCATTTTCCAGGTTTTCCAGGATGTGTGTGAACCCTGTAACTTTTGATTTTTGTTTTTTTAGGGATTGTCCACACGGAACGTTCAGCTGGCATTTTCAGATTTATCCACTTTGGGACCCATTTGTTAAAATGTGCACTTGATTGCACTGTCACTCTGTTACACTGTCACTGTACTGTAAACACTGTATATATAACTCCTGTTACCATCACACTGTCACTTTAATATCACTGTCACTTTACCTTCACTGCGCTGCACTGATGGCTCAGTTGTCCTGAATGACACTTACCTGACATTGTGAATACCTCATACTTTGTTTGCTGCTACTGAACAGTTCATTGGCTCCCATCCTATAATATGTCACTCTTCGGTCTGTCTTAAACTGTGTGCAATTCTTTTGAACCCAATGCATGCTACTACCCTTGTACTTGCCCTGTACTGCTGCAATACCTGAATTTCCCCTCTGGGGATCAATAAAGGATTATCTTATCTTATCTTTAAGGCACCTGAAACACTGCATCCGTGTGGGCAAAACACCTGAATTCATCTCTGTGTGGACGGCCCCTAAAAAAAAATTTTTTAGATCTTTTTGGTCCTTAAAGGTGCTATGAGGAGAATCTATTACCGGCGAAATAAAGACTCTGCTACCCATAAGCACGCGCTGCGACTGTCTTAATGCTGCGTTCCAGTAACCTCAGAAATGGGAGTGACATCATCTCCAACTTATCGGCGTTCCAGTTGAAGTCGGAAAAAAACATGCCGATCTACCAGGCTGTTGTTAGCCGTTGTTGGCACACCCTGCGTTGTTGTTCACAAATATCACATGAAGAATGTGATTATCACTATGGCAGCATTTTTGTAAATATAAGTCTAACAATACTATGTATACAGCTGATCTAGAGCAACACACCTCAGTCAGAAGTGCAAATAAATTGATTATTACAGGAGCTAAATAACTGTTCACACTGGGGGCATCCATCTTCCATTGTCAATTCAGGGGTGGCGAGGTTTCACTGAGTTCCCAGTAGGAAATTCCGATTTCGGGGGACGTTCCAGTTGCAGTTTCCTACTCGGAACCCGAAAATTCCTACTTCTGACTACAACTGGAACGCACCAAAAGATGTGACCCAAGCCAAAGCATGTGTTTGTTGTGACGCGAATAAATGCAGCTCGGACCTTCTACAGAACTCTGCATTGCTTTACAACTTATTTTTTCAACAACTTACAGGATGCAAAGCGACGAGGTAATGTATCTCTTTCTAGTTACGTAGTGGTAGTTTTTGATGTGTGACAACAAGCAATTTTTGGAAAACTTAGTATTGTAGTACCGGCTGTCCGACCCAACCACGAAGCTAAGGAATAGCATTTATAGATAACCTATTTTGATGCTATAAAACTCATCTTAAAGTGTGTATTTCCATCAGGCATGTATCTAAAAGTGAGACTCCTTTGTAATTACTTAGAAACTCCTAACTGTCTCTTTAAAAAAGAAGGTTGTAGTAATGTTTCATCACTGAAATTGGGACAGTCTGCTACTGCTTGTTGGTGCCACTTTTTCATTAATTTGAATACAAAGAAGCAAATGGTCTGACATGTTATGGAGACAGCACTTTAACCTCTAACCAAAACAAAATACAAACAATTCACCAGCCATCACGTCTGAACCGTCCTGGGAATTTTCTCAGCTCAGCCAGTTCAATACAAACACTCTGTTTATTAATCCAAGAATTCCCAAGACTACGTGAGGGATTAATTCACTTGATGACTGAAAGTAAGTGTGGTCTCATCCATAACGACAATAATCCCCTCTAACAGCCTGCGGGGACGTCAGATGCTCTGGGATTAAGCTAATCAGATGGTGTTAAATGCTCTGATCAGGATCTTTTTGTGAAAGTCGTCATCCATTTTTGTCCCATTAGGTAAGGCGGTAATCTGATCCTTCAACAGATATGTTGGTGTTAAATATCATTCTCTGAAGAACCTGGGCTGAGATCAGATTAGATTGTGTCACTGATTATCGGGAGTTTGACTGAGGTCTATTATCTCGGGTTAGTAGATGATGACGGCGACCTCGAGCTGCGGGTGTTGAGTCACTGCACGTGTGAGTCACTGATGGGGGGATTGGAGAGGTGACAGGGTTAATGAGGCTTGCTGAGGAGCACTCACTGGTTGGATGGCTGGTTGCTCCTGATAGGACCCACAGGGGCCCAACAGGGGCCCGCCAGTGCCCCATGGCCCATTAACTTGCGGAGCCGGACCCAGCCAACACACAGGATGGAGGTCCGCAGCGGGCCGGCTCCCAACACAAACACTCGTGGTAACACCAGTGCCGGCCAAAGAACTCTTAAACTATACAAGCTATACAAAGGAGCAGCGATACGGTTGGCAGCCGTCTGTGTGTATAACTGGAATATATCTGGAGTAAAATCACAACGTTTAGGGTTTATAATACACGTTACATGTGATCCAGGTCAACACTGGTCGCGTGCCCAATATAACGCACCATAAATCAGAGTGATAGAGAAGGAGCTGGTGGTCAAACTTCGAAATTCAAAGCAGAAATAAGAAAAGGAGAGAGCCGCATTGGTTCATTATGTAATTTATGTCTTCGCCCCCAGGCTGAAAAACATAAATCCACAGCCACTGTTTTCTTTGAAGCTGATGATAAAAAAATCCACAAACACCCAGAGTGCACTGGAGAACAGCTTAATAAAAATATAACAATGAGTTTAAACAGTCTATATGAAGCTCAAGTCTGCCAAGAATAACCTGGCAGATTAGACACTGAGGTCAACACAAAAACTGAACGTAAAAGCTAACACACAGAGGCACCACGTGACACAAAAACACCTTTTTGCGGCTGTCTTGGCTCACACTGAGCCAGAAAACCGAGGTAACAAAGCTAAAGTCAGTCCTCCTTTCAGCAATTTCTGCTGTGGTTATATGACCCGGGGTATATAATACTATGTATACATTAAGCTTCTGTCTCTTTGCCAAAGATTGCTGCATGAAATTCTTGAGGTTCCTGAGCTGCTCAGCGAAAATCTGCTTGAAGGATGGAGGGGGAGACGTGAAGAAGAGGCCCCGGCTGTTGACTTTAAGTAGCTGGATCAGAGCCGGCACCTTAACCCAAGCATGGGGAAGGCAGACCTCATACGCACAGCGTGGAAAACCGCATACATCATTTTAGTCTCTAACAAATAAGATTAATGGGAGCTGTGCTGGGGCGTGCACATTTCTGTGGTGTCGGACGCACAGCGGCCAAACCAGATGGACCGCAGCGCAAGACCTCTGGGACTGGCATGGTGAGCCCCCGTGAATGAGTGGCCCCGTCTGTCACTCAGCAGCGAGGTATCATCCTCGGCCCCCGCAGGACATGCAGCATCAACTGTTATTATTATTAAAGTATCTTAACTATAAATGGAATCTGCAAAGGGATATGGGGATTCAGGAGTATAAACATCATCTGGAAGCACGAGTGGAATGTGCCGAATGAACAAGAAAATGTGTTTTGATAGAGCTGAAGGTCAGCTGGAAGAAAGTACATAAACTGATGTCTAAAAATAAAAATTCACAAGTTTTCTAGTGGAATGAAATACTGAAAGTGACATTTGCAGTGCTGAAACACTCAGAGCTGTTGAAATCAGTTCCTCTTTAGAGCCAAAATACATCAAATTCACGCAAACTGAATCAAACTCATCTGGTGAAATGGAGCTGTATTCACGCAACCTTGTTGTTCTAAGTGGCTTGCACAACTCCTCTGCACGTTTGATTTCTTCACTGACAGACATCAATAACCACCTCACAAATTAACACCTCTGTTGTGCCAAACATTGATCTCTGTAGCCCTAAAATAGATAGACCCCCATAAGGGTTTTTGTGGCTGATCAACAATCACCTGTTAACCCTTTCATGCATGGTGACTACTACAGTAGACAGATATTTGGAATACATTTTACACCACTTAGTTTGCAATACCATGTCTAGGGATGGGTACCTTTCGCATTTGAACCGATACCATACCGATGCCCGGTACCTGGGAATCGGTATCTGTACTCAACGGTACCAATTTTCGGTACTTTTGCGTGTGTTTATGGGGTAATAAATATTAATTTGTTTAAACCAACACTATGTAGCTTTTCAAACATAATATAATCCTTCGATATTCATTGTGATGGTCCACCACTTTACAATGAGTTCAATGAAACCTCTGTCGTGGTCTGGAGTGGTCTGTATCCCTTTCACTGGCGCTATGTAACTTCGAGGTGGATGGTGGGAAACCTGCCACACTAAAAAACTATAAATTTGGACTGCTTTGCAGCATACGTCACTTCCCCCGATTCCCGATTTGTTTAAAACACGGAAGTCTCGGCGAAAGCCAATCGTCAACGCCGAGCTGTAACCATGGCGGAGGCAACAACGTTAGGAAGAGAAAAGTTTTGTCGGAGGATACAAAACAAAGAAAGCGAGAGAAAAACAAGTTGAATGCTCGGACCAGAATAAACATCGGTTCGCCGTTCACTCGCTGGTGTGAAATAAAAGACGAGGAGGGATGTCCGACTACTATCAGGTATGTTGGGCGACTAATTTATGACGAAGTTCCTCAAAAAACTTGACAGGAAAAAAGTACTGCACAACAAATCCAGAACGTACCATTATGTAGTTTTGTTTAGACCTATTTCAAGTGTGTGATATCACCAGCTCGTCATTGTCTTTACTTTTATTCACTTTATCGCTTCAACAGGACAGGGGCGACTTCACGGTAATAAAACCAAGTTGAACTTAGCGATTTTTAACATCGTCATTTAGTCAAAAATAAATACATTACCTCGTCGCTATCCATCCTGCAAACAGCCGCTGAAGACAGAAGAGTACTTTTTAGTCCTGGCTTCTGTGATTCGCCTACAAAACAAATGCACGCGACCGGCAGATCTGTATCCTTACGACAGTATGCGCGCACTAGAGCTCATGGGTAGTTGAGTTCCCTATCCGGTCAAGCGAGGATCTTCCATAGTGCTGCTTTAATGTAAAGATCTCAAATTTTTTCAATGTAAATTTATTTCTCAATATATAAAATTGAACAGATATATATCAAAACAACATTCAACTGTTTGTATTGTAACATTGTAGCTGTTCCAGAAATGTCTTCAACTTGAAAACCAGCAACTAAAATGAACCGCAACTTAATAAATTAACTGCGGCCCTCACTTTAACTTTAGAGCAGTTTAACAATGGGTCCGACAGAGCTGTAAATAAAAAAAGCATTTACATTAACTTTACAAAGTACAAGGAACAGACCTGATAATGATAACTGACGCACATTAAAATGCCAAGCTAATACCATCTTAAACACGAGGCTTATTTACCTGGACCAGGTATCCTCCTTATCATTTGCTACCATCACCAAATGTTAAAGCCATTTCTTTTCCTGTGTTTCTGGCTGCAGACGACTAGTCTCCATTGGAAACAGGCGTGCTAACAGTGCAGAATGAATCCTTTGTGGTCGTAGATCTGAGGCTATCAAAAATTGTGCACTCTTCAGCTTTTAGGAAAATTTTGTGCATCACAGGTGCTTCCTCAGATTTGAAGTATTTCCTGGCCTTACACTTGGCGTCACAAATATTGCAGCGAGCATAATCTCAATCACATTTAATAAAGTGGAGCCATACTTTCGAGCAATTTCTCTCAGCCATGCTTGCTTTGTTGACTGAGCCTGTGGCTGCTGACGTCATTGCGCTATTGCTGTGCTGCGTTCAAGTCCAGTATGGAAATTCACCTACTCTACCCAACAGTATGCCTGCTTCTTCCACTCCCTCACGGTCACAAGGATGCGTTTAGGTACCTAAACATGGCACCGTTTGATTTTACGTGAATCGGTACTCGGTAGTACCTACAGAATTCGGTCGGTATCTCATAAAGTACCGAATTCAGTACCCATCCCTAACCATGTCCAACTACAAGTGGCTTAACTCCCAAACCCGTGTCTTAGGTTGCAGAAAAATATTACCTTTGCATATTTTTGTTATCATCATAGCATATCATTTTTGTTAGCATCATAAAAGGCCGACAAAGGGCGAACTGCATCATGACCTTCAGGGACAAGTGTTGAATCCCTCTATTCACAAAGAATCAGACAGGTTGAAAATGTGTATCTTCTAATTTAGTAATATATATTAGGAACATGATTTTTAATTTGTTTAAAAGTACAAATTTAAAAAAAGTATTCATTCCCTGATTAAATAATTCATGCATGAAGGGTTAATGACCAATACTGACATCAATAAAGTTCAAGTTTGATTTGGTTATGACTGGTTAGGTGTTTGTTCAAAAACATTACCTGTTGCTATTTATAAATCAATCAAACTTTATTTTTAAAGCACTTTCATACAAGAAAATGCTGCACAATTTTTGTACCCAGTACAACAAAATGCCATCTTAAAGGTTTAAATTAGTGGGGTGCTGGTTTGGCGGAGTGGTTAGTGACCAGGTATGTCCCATATACATACTGCTGCCCAGCCCGGGTTTGAATCCAGCCTGGGCACAAAATGCCCAAAAATACATTTAAAAAAGGTTTAAATTAGTAAAAAGTGGAAGTTAGGTTAACGTGTAAAATTAAAAATACTATAAAATTGAAAAAAAAAAAAAAAAAATGCTGTGATGAGAATAAAAACACAAAAAGGTAAAGGGCAATATGTTCAAACAGGGAATAAAACACTTAAGAGAAACTTTGGGATAAACAAAAATAAAACAAGATGATAAACTACTAAAAGATAATTCTGAAGTTAACACAGAAAAAGATAAAAACCCAAACTACTAAAACAGATTAGGTACATTAAATTCAGGTAAAAGCCAGACTAAAGAGGTAGATAGGTCTACCAGAAAATTTCCTGAAGACCTCACAGGGTAAAAGTAAGTCAGATAAATAAGAGGGGGCAGGACCATTAAAGGCCTTTAAAACCAAATAAATCCTAAAATCTATTCTAAAAGAAATGGGTAGCCAATGCAGAGATTTACGAATAAAAAAAACTGTCAGCCTGACAAAAACTTTTCAATTTATTCAACATGCAAAACAGTGGAAATGGTCTAATCAATTAAGACACAACTGTCAATCCACATGATTATTTCATATGAATAAGAAAACTAATTTCACCTTAACTCAACATGTCAAATAATCACTTTGATAGGCCAACATGAACATGGCATGATGTTTCCAACATGACCTCGAACGCATCATGGCTGGTTCTAGCTGATTATATTTTGTCCTGTTAGTCTCGTAGTAAACTTCAGCAAAGGCTCCAACACTGGATTCATGTTTTAAACTAAAAAGGACCGAGAACAAAGTTTTGGGATTCTATCACAGTTTGTTAAAGAGCATGATGGAGCTGCAGGATCATTAACACAAACACCTAAGAGGCCTTTTAGAGAAATTAAACCAACAAGCATGTTTTGTTGTCTGTGGGGGGGAAACCAGCATGCCCTGAGAAAACCCACACATGCACGGGGAGAAGATGCAAACTCCATAGAAACAGGCCCTGACTGACTTCAGTCACTGCAGCATCTTTCTGTGCTTCAAGGCAACAGAACAACCACAGTGCAGCCCCAGAGTCTATAAAGTAAATCTGTGATCAAAAATTGAATCCTTAATATCTGCCTGTGAAAACCTTCAGCTTTAGAGACTTTGTCAGGAGCCTATTGACCAATCAAGGGCTGATTTCCAAACCTCACTCATCTCAGAGCTGTGATGAATGATTGCATTTACATGGACCTGAGTATCCTGATTGCTGATCATATTTCAGATATGACCTTTACTGAAGCATTTATTCTTGCTCCACTGCAAATGTAAAGTGCACATGTGAGATCATCTCATCCAAGGATGTTTGATGTCAGTCATGTGACCTGAAGCACATCACGCTGCCACTTTGGTGATGTTTTATCAACACCAAAACTGACAGTATTTACATTTGCATGATAATTCTTTCATTAAAGTCCGCTTGACTTCACCACCAGCAGAGGACTGCCAGCTTTAACCCCTTAAAGCCTGCTGTATCATATTTTATACTGTTATGACACCTCTATCTAACCAATATGATCAACAAATTACTACAAAAAAGCTTCTGAATACAATCAAATAAATGATAAAAATGTCCTCAAGTGGATTAGCAGTTGCCAAAACACCTAATTTATGTAATGATATACAAAAAACACAAATGTCAAATTTTACAGACATTTCAGTAGTAAGTGAAATAAAAAATTTCAGCTTCAAAAACAATAAATTTTTCTGGCTAAAATTTGTGTTTTCAGGCCTTAAAGAGTGTAGGCTATCATACTTAATTTTGAAGTTATGCTTCAATTGAATGGCTAAAATTTTAACTGTGAAAATCTGAAATAAAAATTGATAAATGCAAAATGCCAATAATCATCTTTTCAGGCAATTTTCTGCTGATACCAGAGAGTTCAAATAATACTGTGCATCCCTACTTAAGCAGATTAGCATTGTGATGCTTTTTCTCATATAAACATCCAGTAATATCAAATATTTTGTAATTTAAAGGTCCAGTGTGTGTTATTAAATGCTAAATGAAAAAATATAAAATAACAGACTTGGTAAAAATGGAATATATTATTTTCAAGTATATTTAAAGTAGTTTCTAATCAGCCTTAAATAATTAATGTTTTGTTTTCGTTACCTTAGAAAAAGTCATTTATATCAATCTAGGAGTGGGTCTCCCATTTATGGGGGGCTCCATCTTGCGTCGCCATCTTCTCCATCAGAATTCCAGAACGGACAAAAATACGCTGCTTTTTTTTCCACCCCTACCGGAAATGCACAGTTGTGAAATAGACGAAGAAGAAGAGAGTGATTACCAAGCAGCTGTGCTAATACAAACAAACATGGAGGACCACACGTACAATTTGCTAGCAGAGGAGCATGAAACTTGGTCAAAGAAACGAAAACGGGATCAAGCCAAACGCAATCGGGACAGACTGAGACATAAAAAACAGGGTCAACATCGGCGCTGCCTTCCCCAGATGGAAGTCATTGAAGGATAAGTTTGCAGACAGACGCAGAAGTTGCCTGTTTTTTGCTGGACAGGTAAGACTAAGTGTCGAATTGTACTCTTATATGGAGCCGAATTTATTTGTTTACTTTCGGGAGAAGTGGGAGTAAGACGCAGAGAATGTATCTGCTATGAGAGGCTTATATCACGGCCACAAGCAATTTTATGTGGACAGAAAACATAGGCTGATAACTAAGCTATATAGTGCTGTTGATGAGACAAAGATAAAGATTTTCACCGTACTCCTTAATTTTATTGTTTGCTCCTAATTTGTTATTTAGTAGCACATGTACACATTGGTAAGGTATACTTTTTAGGATACTTCGGTCTCAGGAAAACCTCTGTGTCATTTCTCAGACCAAACTGCATCAGAAAAACCCCCCTCAATAAAACCTCCGTCAGATAATACGCCCTCAGGCTTACAAATGAAAGTCATCAGACAAAATACTGGAAAAACTGACTCAAATTAAAAACAGCCTCAGGTCGTAACAATATCATAATATTATATATTACATTTATCGTAATATAAATGTCAAGTCGTCTTGAGACGGCATTCAGCTAAAAATCAGCTACTAGCAAACTTACCATTTTCAAAATAAAAGCTTTCTTCATTATCTCCTATTAGTTCTTTAACGCTTTTGTAAATTACGCTCTTGTTTTGGAGCCGACCGGAAGTTTCTTCGATAGCATAATGGCGTGCTTAACAGAATGTCCGAAATACCGAAATGAAATTTGTATCTGTGTGTTTTATGGCTCAAATGACATTTTGGTATTCTACGTGGTGACTTTCTCGCCTAAAATGCTCTCTGAACTTTCAAATGTGGTGAATCAACAGAGATATTTGATAGCTTGGTAGCTGGAAACACTCGTTGACGACGCCATGGTGAAAAAACACTTTTAGTGCTTGGAGGGCCACCGTAGCTCAGGGATTCTCCCAAAGGGAGGGGGGATCGCCGGAGTGCTGCAATCTCAAACCTCACCTTTAGATGTCGCTAAAAACTACACACTGGACCTTTAAAGACAAAACTATGTTATTTAGTCACTTCAGAGGTCGGGATAAAATTGGGATATTATGTCTACATTTGCAAACAGAAACCAGGATACTGAGGTCTATGTAAACTATGTGGCACTCTAATCTATCAAATGGGCAAAGGTGAAAAAGAAGTTAAGTGTAAATACTGGAAAAAGACCGTGTCGATGACCATCGGTATCACCACTAATTTGTTCCAGCATAGCATAAAATAATTGTTCATTAATCGTAATCGAGGTGAGACCTTCAATTAATCCTGATATTTAGATTAGGTAATGTCGCCCCGCCCTATTATATGAGTGATGATGCCATGAATTTAGTTTTTTCTTTATTTTTTATATATACTACATATTTGCCGAATTGTAAATATTTCTTACAAAGTTATAACTGTGTTTAAACATTTGAGATGTAGAAATATTAGAAGCTGAATAAAAACGTTCAAAAAAAAAGGAGAGGCTGCTTTCAGTAATGGTAAATGCTACTTTGACAACAGTAAAATCTGTGCACTGTATATTGTGGGAGTTTAAAGCAGTAAATTAAAAATGGCAGTGATTTGACAGGAAATTAATGGAGGAAATTTAATTTGCAGAGTGAAGTACTGCTCTGCTTAGCAGTCCAAAATCATTTGTTATTCAGGAGTCTTTTCAATTATTCACTTTTATCAGACATCTTGATGAGTACAATGAACAACCTGCTCAGTCAATGAGCTTTTAATTGATTGTTTGCCCAAGTCTCAGTCAGCTGATGTTCAGTGTGATATGCCAAATTCAAAAATATAAACTTAAGAACAGGCTTGTTTTAAAGCTTCAAAAAAATTGGTCACAACAATCGCCGCAAAGGTTAAAATTCTGGAGGGACCACAGAAGTCCTTCAATCCAATCAAGTCCAATCCACTTAATTTACATAGCATATTTTAAAAAAGTTTACCAAAGTGCTGCACAGAAAAATCAGGGAACAAACACTGTAAAAAAAAGGAAACATGAAACATAAAAGAAATACCAGCAATAAAAAACTCAGGGATTAGGACCATAAACGACTCTCATGCTGAGAGTCTAACAGTGAAGAAATAACAATGAGTTTAAAGACGTGACTTAAACGTAGGGAGGGTGGGAGATGTTTTGATCTTATTCATTCCAAAGTTTGGGAGCCACAGTCGAGAGAGCTCGGTCACCTCGGGTTTTTAAACTAGTCATTGGCCCCGTTTACATGGGTCAAAAAATCCTTTTCACAATCAGATTGAACGGTCAATCAGATTAGAAATGTCTCATGTAAACACCTTAGCCAATCTGATTCACCCAGATCTGATTGTATTTCGATCGGATTGTAAGAGGTAGTCTTAGAGAGGATTGTTCGGTATGTGCAGGCGCTCCGTAGTACGTGTAGTGGCAACTTAAATCCAAACAAAAACTCCCCTTGCCACTTCCTGCAGGACTGGAAGTGTCTGACACGTGATTTACATGAGTAACTTTTAGTGTTCCAATGACCAGAGTAGACAGATTTAAATGACCAGAAAAAGCGATTTATTCCATGAAGAAAAAATATAAATAAAAGGGTTGCACATCACAAAAAAAAAACATCTCAGCAAAATTAAGTCTGTACGGTCAGAAAACCGTTGCTCCAAGCCCTGCTTCAAAGCATCCTTCCTCCATGGAGCCACTCTCCTCTGCAACTGCACATGTCCGTCTATATCGTCTAGTCCCCCAATCCCAAATTCAAAGCCCCTGCCCCAGGATATGTAAACTTACCTCCAGAACTACGATTCATAAAAATAAAATGCAACTCCCACAGAAATTGAAAATATATAAATATTTGACGTTAATTAGCAATGTATGATACCAAAATTCTAGGGATTAAACACACCTAAAGACGAATTTATACGAACAGAACAATCATACTGCACCAACATCCACTAGCAGTACGTAAGAGGCACGTAGTGACATACGCAGAAGTGTGCCAAAACAAACATGGCGAACAAACAGAAGAACTGGACGGTGGAGGAAACAAACTTTTTAATAGAAACCCCAACAAAACACGACATGGATCCATCTTTCTAGAGGTAAACAGGAAGCAGGAAGTGCACCTCTTCTTCTCTTACACATTTGCAGGTAGTGGCAGAGTGACCTTCTGCACATGGAAAAAAAACCAAACAATACAATCGGATTCAGCTGGGGCCATGCAAACACAGATTAAACAGTCTGTGTTGCTCCAGACATGTCTTAATGACTGTGCTGACCTCTGAGCTGAAGACTGCTCTCTGGCCAGCTGTTCTTCTCTTTGCCTCCGCGTCCTCCTTTCAATGAGCTCCTCATCTGTATACTTTGGCTCGAAACTGTAAGGGCACCCATCATATTCAAAGTTCTCCTCCACAACATCTTCATCCGATTGATATTCGTCCATTTTGCACAAAACTGGAAGAAGAAAGTTGTTGAGTAGCCGGCGGTCGCCCCTGAAACAATGAGCCGTACTGCGCATGCGCGGCAGCCGTAAAGAAAGTTTTCAGTTCAGAGGTCAGCACAGTCACAAAAACATGTCTGGAGCGACCCCAGACTGTCTTGGAGGAGTAGCCCGAGCGGACCACGATGAAATATTGGTGAAACAAATTAGTTTTTGGATGATTAATGCAGTTTTAGGAGCGGGGCTATACATGCCCCGTGTGCTACCATTATACGGATGTCCGCCGCTTGATTTTGGATCTAAATATCTCCTGAAGCACTGTTTGGATCAGGAAAGCCTTCTGGGTGAGTATATTGTTCTACTTCATTCTATAAACAATGTGAAAGCTGTAGAAACCGAACTTATCCTTTAATTGTTAAAAAAACAAACAGCTAAATTTTAAAATGAATTCTAAAATGAACGGGAAGCCAATGGAGGGGCGCCAGAAAAGGAGTGATGTGATCATGTTTCGTTTACCAGTCCTTAACAATGAGATGCTTCAGGCCAAAAAAATACCAATAAATGGGTCGGTGTTCTGATGAGGCCAAGATATCGACTGTGACCGCAGATTTAGAGATACAGAGAAGACTACCCTCTGTATGTCGACGCTGTTCTAACAACCGCCTACCACGCTGCCGCCGTCCTCATATCAGAGCGCAGCATTTGATAGCTAATCTCTGGGTGCTGATAGCTGAAGCCTGCACAGGGAGCTTTTGTAGATGCCTGTATGGATAACGTTCACAGGCCTGTCGTCACAAACAAACGTGTGAGTGGGTGGATTCATGGGCAGATAAAGATATCTAAACTCAGTTTCTTGTGTCTTGTGTTTTTTTGGTTCATTGCTCAGAGAGATAACCAAACTCCCACGGAACAAGAAGGAGAAAGAAGCGAGGGAGATACGATCCTTCTCCTCTTTCTGATGCTGTCACTGTCTGCTTTATCTCTCGGCAGTCCTCCTTGATCTCTGTTTGTGCCAGGCACCTTAACATCCTGCGGAGACGCTGCCCTGTGATGTTTCCATCTCGGAGGCAGCAGGGGGATGCTTTGGAGGAAGTATATCAGATTTATTTATTTTATTCAGGGGGATTCCAAACTTCCTATATAAATAAACACACAAACTTATTTTAGGAAAATAAAACAACAATGGAAAGTAGGAATGTGCGATAGGATTGAATTTTCCAAACGCCCACTAACAGCCCCAAAATCGATGAGTGCTGATAAAGGCAGAAAACAAATAAGAGTTAAAAATGGAGGTCGACAGTATGGGGATCCGTCTGCACTGTGATGCTGTGGGGCGTTTTGATGCCATGGAGCGGGTCAACTGGTCCTTTTTCAGACAGGCACACGCTGTACGACTTTTGAATTGTAGTGGAATGTCAACTCGCACTATATGACTGAATTGTTTATGACGCACAACCACAGCTCAGAATTTATGTGTCTACACTGTACGGTCTGATTGTCGAGCACACACTGTTCATGTTAAACCAGGACAGTGCACTGACATGGTCAGCAAAGACTCCTTTGAGTTCTCTTTCAGAAAGACGTATATTTCCCATCTGCTGGAGGTTCAAAACTACCTTCTGTTAGTGTGTCTTTTCTTTGGTTTGTTCATGATAGAATTAAAGGAACATCATGAAAGTCTGTACATTTTCCATGATTTTAGATACAGTCAGTGATACAGTCTGTGCCGGAACAACCAGGAGTAGGAGCTCTAATTAGGGAAACTGATTTGTGGTGCTGTTTTCACTGCATGAATGCAGTTGGTTGGCTTGAATATCAAACATGACAAGAAAACAACTAAGTGGGGGCAGCACATCAGACAGTGGTGGCTCCTAGTTCACTGCACTGCAAATGTACGATCAGAAAATATATAAAATTGTGGGGCGGCAGTGGCTCAGTCTGTAAGGGCTTGGGCGGTTCAAGTCCTGCCCGGACCATGTTTGAAAGTGGGTTTGGAAGCTGGAGAGGTGCCAACTGACTTCCTGGGCACTGCCGAAGTGCCCTCAAGCAAAGTACCGAACCCCTCACAACAAAAAACTGCTTGGAAGCGCTTCATAGCATCAAGCCATCACTCTGACATCTCTCCATCAATGCATGATTGTAGGACCTGTTTGCATGTGCATGTGTTTGTGTAGCATTTTCTCAACATAGTGTAAAGAATGGAATTTCCCCATGAGGGACCAATATAGGATGTCTTTCTTTCTTTTTTTCTTAAATTTAAAAAATCTGTATCATATTTAAAAATCTAAAGAAGAAACAGTCAAATATTTACAGAGTTTGCCTGGCTCTAGTGGAAATATCTCTGACTGTATACCTGGGTATTTTAACTATGTGTTAACACCTCAGCTCTCCTCCCTTCCACGAACTGTCTGTTTATTAATGAGGGATCATCCTGTTATATCTTTTGTATCTCCTGTGGCAAAGCTGAAAGTAACCCAAGGCAGTAGTAAGGTGTGACATGGAAGCATCACTTACCACTAGTCAATTAACGTATTGCAAAAACATGACACAGTTATCCAAAAATAAAATGCCTCCCGTTGTCAGCTCTATGATCTATGATCACACAAAAAATGTAAACACGATAGGAATGAACAAATGAATGAATTCCTCTTGGAAATGAATAAGACATGTCTGGTGCATGTTACAGTAAAAGTGCATGTTGAACAGTGCTATTTCAGGATGATAACGGTCCGAAAGATTTTTTGCGCGCTATATTTATGCAATGAGACTGTCAGCAATTTTCTGCCAGCACTCCTTCCGTGCTTTTGCAGCTATGATGCTGTTTCACTTCCCAAACTCTTCTCTGCTCACTATATGTTCTGCTGCTTGCAAAAGTCCCTAAACAAACCTCATCTTGCTGTGACAATTAGCCTGATATTAAGTTTTTCCTTAGTTGTGCATGAATGTCACGCACTTTCACACAGCTGCTCTATGACAGTCTGACCAACATCAAGGAGTTAGTATCATAAATAAGTACTGTAATAGAAAACCAAAAAAAAAGGCAAACTGAGTACAGTCAAGGCAAGTTGAGCTGATTTCACAAATGGAAATGTTCCACTCTTGTTGATTTTCACCTTATTATGAGATCTGTTAGAGTAAAGTGTGTTTTAAGGCAGCCTTCTATACGAGGATGTCATATGCCACATTGTCTAAGGTGCCCTCGGAATATAGAAGAATTCAATAATGTGTACGTAAATCATGAGTATACGATCTGTGACAAAATTTTCTGAAATGCTTTCTCACAACTTCAGTGTCTGTGTTGCATGCTGTAATGCTGATTTAATAAGCATTACTGACATGGCAATCCTATTTTTTAGAAGGTGATCTGCAAACTTTAGTCACCGCTGCAAACAAACTAGCACCGTCATCATCGAATCTCTACACCTGAGTCATCGGCTTCATTATTCCCAGCAGCAACGGCAGATAATATTATGATTTTTGTTTAACAAGTCCACATCACAAATAGGAACAAGTTAATAATGAAATATGCAAAATTCACAAAGTCTGTGGAGGACAGCTGTGGAAAAGCTACAATGTAATCGAGGCTGTGGGCATTGTTAGGAGAGATTAATTAATTAGATTAATTTAAGGTTGTGAATTGTTGCACATGTCCAATCCATTAAAACTGCTTTCTTGTTTAAGTTAGCAGTCAAAAAGAAGTTAAATGCTTCTGTTTATGCAAGTACTTTGACTGAAGGCCCATGATTTTTCACTTGTCTTAAGGATGCCTGGACAGAAAAAAGGTAGCACTGAACTAAAGAAACAGAACCTCTACCTTATTGTCCTGTTAGTGGAGGCCTTACTGAAAAAGTTGTGTATTTTTTAAATGATCCACAACTGAGAACAAAGGAAGGTTTGACAATCTCACCTGCATGGTATGCCACTGATCCTCGGCTCCATCCCGGGTGTCTGTTCCTGGGATAGTCCTGCACACAGAGACAGAGACTCAGATTACACACTTTATATTTCATGGTGGAAATGCTTAACAAGAGATTGTTAGCAGATATTTGTGTGCCAGTAATTTCACAACTTAACTTAAAAAGAATGTGAACAATGATATTTGATGCTGATACTAATGGCCCTTTTCCATTAGCTCTACTCTACTCGACTCGACTCGACTCGACTCGACTCGACTCGTGCTGCTTTTCCATTAGCCCCAGTCGCCTGCCCAATGGGGTACAGTGTCGCTGTAAACAGCTGAGCGGCACTGGTGACGTCATTTTGAGTGCGACACAACAATCTGTGGCTTTTTGTCACAAACCGAGTAAAAAAGGAAAGCAGACGAAGGCTACAGGTGGCAAGAAAAAATACCCCTTGAGAAGCACAGGAAAGTTTTGGAAGCTATACAACAGAATGAAGCCGAGGACGAGAGCAAAGACGTATGAGGGTAAGCTAATGATAGCTACCGCTAGCATGCTAGATCAACCCGCTCATGACTCATCGATGACGACATTGTCTGACCAATCAGTAGCCGGCAGTCGGTGACATCATCTTTCAGTATGGACTCAGCTCGCTTGGAACCAGAGCGGAGTAGGTACTAAAACTAGCTTGTTTTAGGAGGTACCAGGCTAGTGGAAACACGTTGCAAATCGAGTAGGGCCGAGTAGAGTAGGGCCAAGGCGTGCAAGTGGAAAAGGGCCATAACAGTTCACATTAAAACTGAACTAATTTTCCTCTTAACTGTCACAGCCGATTAACCTTTTTCACTCCCAGTTCAGCTGTTGGCAGAGGTCAATAAATTCAGGAATTTTTAATGTGTTAATAAAGTAACACATTATTGTTTTTATCAATTATTTAGGATACAGAAAAAAATATGCAAACAAACCAAAATAACTGATAATTTCTTTAAGTGGGATAAAAAGGTGTAAAAGCTTAAAGCTGTTATTATTAATATCATTATTATTTTAAATACTTCACCACTTGTTGATATGACTTATATTTATCAAATCTGTTATTCTTCAGAAACATTTTTTTGTGTTTGTCAAACTCAGTATCATGTATTTTAAGTTATTTTGATTGCTATTTTATCTACAAACATGTCTGCCTTTTCTAATATTCTCGCTATTTGTGCATTTTTATATCGTCACATTGCAAACTGTGAGCTTTTTAAACATTAAATCCCACACCAAGAAAATGTTGTTTTTGTTTGTAGTTTTCTTCGTTCCTGAAATGTAAATGGAATCAAATAATGATTTGATTTGTTCTGTTTTTTAAAACATTAAATATTCGTAAAATTATTGATGACCCATTGCCAAACAGTTGAGCAGGAAGTTAAAGGGTTAAGTTCAAATTTAAGAAAAGTTCGCACCACTTCAGCATGAAATAAATTCTCTAAACTATGAAGCAGAAAACCAGCAGCTGCTTTACAGTGTTTCCCCTCCCAGCTTCTGAGCAGGTTACTGTACTTTTTTTTAACTGTTGTCATTTGGCTTCGTGTGTTTTGGATATCCGTCAGTGTTTGTTCTTCCTCCCAGAGGTGAAGATGTGTTTTCTCTCTCCATCAGTCTGCATGTTCAGTACGCAAGCTGCTCACCATGCCAACAGAGATAACCGGTGAGCCAACTTCAGAATAAGATCCGAGTATGACTCAGATATAATTACCAGAGATTTTTATCTGTCCTCTAGGCTGCACCTCCATTACTGTAGAAACACACTACTGTACAAGAGACCGAGGGAGAGAGGGAGGCAATGAAATTATCATCTTCTGTCTTCTAAAGGCCTCAATCTGCTATATATTCTTTACACTGGGAAATACGAAATAAACTTTCTTTTCAATCACCTGGGCTTTAACCACATATCTATACATAAAAAACCATTCTGTCTAAACGTCACAAGGTGTGTCTGCGGGACATCTGCTTGAGTTTTGATTAGACTTATTTACTAAAGAAAACCTGCCTAAAAGCAAACTATTTTCAGCACCTTAGTTTAGCAGTTGAGGTGCATGTTGGAAACAGAAGGAACTAGACATTACAGTGACAGTACCACAATGTGAAAGCCCAGTTGTGGGCCCTTTAAGCCCTTTATCCACCAAGTGGTCCGGTATGGATCTGCATGGTTTGGCTCAGGCCGGATCGGTAAAGCCTGATCGTGTTTGGATTTCCACAGCCAACCAAACCCTACTTAGTAGGCGGCGTATAAGCCCAATCCAATAACATGACGTCATAGCTGCACAATACCGTGTACCCAGCTATTAAATACAAGGAAGAAGAAAACATGACACAGTAAACAAAGAGCAACGATGGAAGACATCCAGCAATTCTTCTATTTTGTGATCAGCATGTGGCTTTTTGTTATGAAGCGCAACCAAGCTTTGTTTCAGAGAAGGCTGTGTGCCGTGAGTTATCCTCACGAAGACGAGTGGAGATTTAAACATGGCAGGGTTATGTGTTGTTTCGTTGTCGCATGGGAAGTGACGTCTCCTTCGACCAATCAACGGACTGCAGTATTTCTAGCTCCACCTTCTGGGGTCAGATCGGTATGCTTGGCACCCCAACAGAAGGGTCCCAGAAAGTAGGACGGTATGGTTAGCTTATAAGAGGTCCTGTCCCTATTTTAGGCTATGGAAAAGCCACAAAAAGAGAGCCGTACCGAGATGAACCGGACTGAATCCTCTGGTGGAAACGGGGCTTTAGTCTCGGACCTTATACCTCCCAAATCTATCAGTTCATGATGAAGTCATAGAAGATATTTGTGCGAACTTTGCAGAAGTCCTTCCAAGACTTCTGGACTCATGAGGTGTACCCTTCCAACTTGACCCTGTCACTTTAAGACTCGACCAGTTAGTCCTTGAGTCAAAGTGGATATTTGGAAAACAGTTCAAAGGGATATTTTGGTGCTTTGTGTTTGCAAGCACACCATGCTGTCTGTCACGGAAACAGCTGTGCAAAGTTAAGAGAAAACACCTCAAAGCTCTCTTCTGATATCTTGTTCAGAAAATTGCTTCCACAAGCAGTGGGCAAATATGACACTCTTTGAATTTGGTTGACATCAAAAATCAAATCAGTTCATTCTTGAGTCAGAGTGGACATCATTTCAAAGTCTGATGAAAACCTTTTTTAGCACTCCTGAGATATCACATTCACAAAGTTAACCACAAGACAATGTTACCTTGACCACTGACCTCCAAAACTATCAGTTCACCCTTGGATTCATGTGGGGTTGTGATCAAAAATGAAAGAAAATTCCCGGCAGAACGTCTGTGATATCGCCTCAGGATAAGGCCTTGACTCGTTGACTCGATGTTTGTACATCAGTCAATCAACTGATCTGTGTTAGTGCAGCACCAAATCTTAACAACGGTTTTCTCAAGATGTGTCACAATATAGTGCAGCACCAAATCTTAACAACGATTTTCTCAAGATGTGTCACAATATAGTCGGTCATTGCCACATTTTTCATTAATTACCTTTACTAAGGAGGTTTTGGTTTTGCAGGCGCATGCATGTTTGTCTGTTAGGACTGGACGGATTCTGCTGAAATTCTCAGGAGATGTTGGTAATGGCCCAACATAAAACTTATTAGATTTTGGTGGTGATCCAGATCACAGCCATTAGCGGACAATCATTTTTGCTCAACTGTCAATCTGTATATCAACATGATTCTTAATGCTACGAAGCCTTAAGATAAGCCTTAATGCTACGGCCTTAAGATAAAAATCCACAACACTCGATTTACTTTTTTTTTGTCGACTCTTTTCCCTCTTAAAACAAAAAAAGCCTCAAAGTGACACAAAAATGACATGAATCAAGGTTTGCCATTATTTTGTCAAAATAAATTTCCAAAACAGTATTTCCCTCTTAAAGTTAAAATGTGTGTGTCATAAAATGTTGATTATGTAGTTTGTCGACATAAACATTATTTTAAGGTATATTAACATGGAACTCTCTAATCAATATTTAATCACATTAACAAACAAATACTAGCCCTAACATGAGCTTGTTTAAAACCTGCAAGGGCTTTACATCCTAAAAACTCTACATTTTCAGTAGGTATGTTTTCAAACATTGCAACAACTTTTAATTGAAAAAAAGCAAAATCTTAATTTTTTATTTTTTAAATCTTCCGCCGGAAATAATTCTAAGTAATCAATACAGCACCCAGTCCTAGCTGGTAGTCATTACTGCAGCAATATATGAGTGATATGCTGTAACTGCCATGTGTTTAAATTTATTGATCATTTGAAGTCAATCCCCAGTCACACATTCCCATTTTTCATGGCGTCTGTGCACGATTGTAATAATCCTGATGAAACGTGCTTTGGTCGTGGTGCATGCACTACTTGGTCTGGATCACCGTTGTATAGTCGTAGATGAACGGCGGGGAACGTGGAAGGGTCCCGACAGTTTTGAACTGTTCAAAGCTGTCATGGAGAATCGCCGCCCTCAGTATAGCGGGGTGGAAGCCTAATGCAGTCCTAATGCGAACGGTATTAGCGTGGCATGTACGGAGCTCAATCGGGCCGATTGACAAGGATGTATCCGTTTGTGCCCGACTGTGTCCCATTCAAGACAGCGCAAGCGACAGGGCTCAGTCGGGGCTTACGTGATGCGAACTGAGCTCCAGCGGGACTGACGTCGTGTCAGCAGGATGGAAATTCAAGGAATCCTCATCATATCGTTGTATTAACTTCACTTGAGCAGGACGAACGCCCCCGAAGCGCTGTAGAAGCTCTATCCAGGGGTGAGACAGTCATTTCATCCCGTATCATAGCGATCACACCAGCCTTGTCAATCGTGTACAGTCATGCACAATCGCTTTGAGAAAGGGAAATGTGTGACTGGGGCATAATGAATAAGGAAGGAAGTGCAGTGATAATGAATGGGCTAAAAGAAAGGCCAAATATTTGCAGTTTTATCAGTTGAAGCTTTGTAGGTCTGCAGCAGTAGGCCGTCCACATCAACAACCCAGAGTAGCCTAAACAAAAACCAGAGATGGGCACAAGAGCAAAAAATTACAAGAGAGAGTAAGGGAGAAAGACAGCAAAAAGGAGAGAGAGTATACAAAAGACAACCCAAAAAAACTATGCCACTTGTTTCTGTTTTTTCTGATGCAGGAGTTTAAAAACCTTGGGCTTGGTGAGTATAACTGATATCAGATCTGCAAAACTAAAGGCTGCTGCCTGAGGGCTGACAACTTAAAGATTAATATATCAGTTAGTGGTATATATTAGTGGTAAAAGTGCTTCCCTCGCCACTGGACACACTTAATCATTCACACGACATTTTTACAGGATTTTGAGTGTCCATTAGTATCAAATAATTTAATGACGATACATTAGCAGCATTAGCAGTGAAAAAGACACTTCAACATGACACTGAAGAAACTGGGAGTTGAACTCACGACCTTCTAATTGAAAGGCCACAGACTCTACCGCTGTACCACAGAGGAAATCATTAATCAAAAAGGCAAATGATATCGGTGCCTCAAAGCAGTTGGAACAGTTTTTAACTGGAACGGGTTCTCGATTCCCATCCCCAGTGAGGAGAAGTGCTGCTCCAGTTGCTCTTGCTAGCTTGCAGCATTAATGTGATGAATCTTGCACACGGGGTAGATGTTTTGAATTAGAGATGATGGACACAACAATTACCCAGAAGACAGCAATGAAAACAGGCATTTAACAGTTGATCCATTTATCAGACACACGTCTGCGGTTTAAATTAAAGCCCTGCAAATCCACCCATCAGTTTTGTAGCTATTCCTGATGTTCGTCCACAAAATGTCCGATTAGAATGGTGCCTTTGGGTCATCAATCAGGGAGCAAGGAACCCAGACGTTCCCGTCCTCCTCGTGGAGATGCTGCCCGCATGCCAGCCAGCCAGAGGAATCCTCGGGCTTGTGGTCGAGACGAGGGGGGAAGAGGAGCAGACTTGGCGGATCAAGAGGCTTTTCAGGTTTGGACCAGCAGCTGCATTCCTCCATGTCTCTCTGTCTTCCTCTGCTGATGTCTCACTCTGTCCTTTCTCCCTCTCTCCCACTCGGTTTTCCCCCATCCATCTCCATTTCCTGTTCCTGAAGCCTCAATGGGGTTGTCAGACAGGATCCTGGATGTTTCCCTGATGTCCTGTCCTCAGATGCTGAACTATGCCGGCCTGGCCTGACCAAGCTTTGTCCACTTAACGATACTTTTCCAATTCACACGGACGCTAATAGATACAATCAGGCACCAGTTTGATTCTTAGTAATTAATTAGCTCATCAGTCAACAGTGGCTGCGCTTTGGTTTAAGAATGATTGTGACTTGATAAAAAAAAGGATTTTTTTTTCTATTTTTGTGAAATCTTTCTGGTTCTATTTTGAACAGATGTACCTAAAGATAAGTTCTAAATGATTTTTTTTGGATGTCCTTGTTAACTCTAGTGCGATGACTGCAATTTAAGGAGTATCATGGACAGTGTTGGGCATGTTATTTTCAAAAAGTAATTAGTTATAGTTACTTTCCCAAAAAAAGTAATTGAATTGCTAACAGAATTACTCCTTCATAAATGTCATTAGTTACCAGGTAAGTAATTGGTGCGTTACTTTTTTGAAAAAGCTTTTTTCTGCTTGAACTGTGTGTCTCTGTCTCTGTGTCCTTCCTTCTTACCTGCTGCAGCAGCTCCAACATCATCAGTTCTCCAACGCGGCGCCGACACACTGCAGCGCGTGCAGTGGAATTTGCCTGATAGACTAGAATGGGAGCGAAGTGCTTGGAAGTATGTTTCAAGGGCGCCGCGCAGCGCTGCCTTGTTGAAGCGCCGATGTGGAGTATGTGGAAGTTTCAAAATAAAACATAATGCATGGACTCACGAACGTAAATTTCCTCAATTGTTTGTCATTATGTAAAAAACGGAGGCACAAGCATCAGGTCAGCAGTCCGTCAGAGGGTCCCAGAGACAACACGACACCATAGACGAAGAAATGAATCATAGAGGTACAGAAATATATAACATTGTATACATGACACCAAACATCTTTTCTACAAGGATAAAGGCAGATAGAAGTTGAATAAATCACGAAGCTGTGTGGTTGGGACCAGCAAAGGGACCTTAGAGAAGCGAAGTGAGGTGTTGTTTATTTCTTTTCTCAGTCTATATGCCTTATGAGCATGTGACATCGCTAGTCTCATGAGAGCCTGTGGCTCTGCGGGGATCAGCCCTCCTCCTCCGGCACTGCTCGGCGCGCTGCTTTCAGTGGGGTTTGTCTAAACACAACTTACACAGTAAAAACTAGAAAAGCACTCGGAGAGCGCAGACCTCCGCCAGCACCACAGTCCCCAGCCATTTTGTCATTTTGACCATAAATATTACTCCTACCTTTATCTCAACTAAATATTTAGATTCCTTGACCATGAAAACATACAATTAGCCATTGGATTCATAATGATATCTATTTTAGTTCAGTAGTTATTCACAGAAATCACATTTTTCGCCATGGCGGCCATACGGTGATGCCGATCAACACCAAAATCGAATCAGTTCTTCCTTTTCCCATGCTGAAAATTTCCTGAAAATTTCATCCAAATCCATCCATTACTTTTTTAGTTATTTTGTTCACAGACGGACAGACAGATGGACAGACGGACGGACAAACTCTCCCGAAAACATAACCTCCTTGGCGGCGGTAACTAGGAAAGCCCTCGGAGAGCGCAGACCTCCGCCAAGCAGCACAGTTCCCTATCTCCCAATGATAAAGAATCCTTTGAACAATTCCTGGATCCAGACGGTGATCCGGAACAACACCAAAATTGAATCACTTCTTCCTTTTCCCATGCTGAACATTTCCATCCCTAACTTTTTGAGTTATTTTGTTCATAGACAGACAGACAGACAAACTCTCCCGAAAACATAGCTTCCTTGGCGGATGTAATAAGTTCCCTATGAAAAGCAGACCATTTATTTTATTTTGTTTTGTGGTATGTTATAAAAGCCCCAGACGCTTGTCTTAATTAAATAAATCACGTAAATCATCTTCTATTGTTGAAGCCATAAAATGCAACAAAGATTGCGAGGACCCCTTCATAAATGTACAGCTCCACACAGGACAGCCGACTCTTCAGATCTGGACTCAGTCATCCATTTGCTTCTTACCGAACACTCCACTGAAGCCAGCAAAGTCCGAACACTGGCCATGGAAGAGGGTTGGTTTGAATGTAAAGTTAATAAAGCCATTTATGTCAAGCCAGAGAGACCATCCCTGAACAGAGGAGACAGTCTAAGACAACATTTATCACCCATCTCCACTGCAGTTCTGGACTCTCTCCATCTGAAATGTAAACACAGAATCCAATCCCAATCCTGAGTGAAATCTTGATCATTTAAATGTCAATGGTCAACCTAGGATTTATATTCCAGCTCTATAGTCAATCATCTTTAGACGTGAAGAAGTCTTGAGAGAAGAGGAAAAACGTCTTCAAGAAACAAGCTGAGAAGAAACTTTGGACAACCATGACCTGGCTGCGTTACTGAAAAGGGTGGTAACAGAAATTATCATTTTGATGTATCAGGTCATTGATTCAACTTTTAATTTTACGGTTTATATTTTATGTGACAAAATATCCACAGGCCCTTGGCTCCTCCCTCTCATCCCTTCTTTACAGCACCTGTACCTGCCTGAATTATCTGGTTCCCCCTGGTAAACAGACTTACCTGTGTTACATCAAGGCGTGTGCTTAAAATATCAATATGGCAAAATATCATCAGGTATCGATACAGATCCTACAGAATCTTTATGGCCTACATGTTCAAGTAGAAGCCAAGCTACATGATGAAGCACATGTTCCAAATTTGAACTTAGGTCAACAAACTTTGAAGACCTGAATTTAAGTTTCTTAAGTTTAGAATCATCTCTAAAACTCATCCATGCGGTTTTTCTTCTGTTAAAAGCATAGTCAATGTTCACAATTTACGTGTATCAAGATATAAATTGCATCAGGGCCTCAGGGTCGGGATACATTTTGTACCGTGAGGTTGCTGGAAATGCCCAGCCCTAGTTACATCCAACTATTGTTAGTTGAGTAGTCTAAAACCACTGGCTCAAACAGGCGAGCTTAATGCAGAGCAAAGACTGTAGAGAGAATACAGAAGTGGGTCAATGTGTGGCAGGAACTCTAAGAAAGCATTTAAGTTTAAGTGAGAATAGAGGTGGATCAGGAGTTCTCAATATGTTAAAATAAAGAGTTTTTTAAGAGTAGATATTATGTTCATACTCTAGCAGACTTTAAAACTAAATATGTGAACCCAGAGTCAACAGAAATGGGCTCTTTAATCATACTTTAATGACACACTCATACACTGAATTTTTTTTTGCTGCATAATACTATTTCAGTATTTTAAGTGCAGCATCCTGTTATATTCTGTTTTATCATTTGCTTAGTATGTAAGTGCAGCCTCTGGCCACTGGTAGCAGCAGAAATTCTGCCATTTAATTCTCTGTTCTGTCATATTAACTGTTCTTTGACATTCAATTTAATCCATTTTGCAGGGACCATTTTTTTATGTGTGTAACTCATTAAAAAATGTTTTTTCTTGCATTTATTAAATGGGCTCTAAATACCATTACAAGAGGTCTTTCAGTGAAAAAAAGAGATCGATTGCCCTGACAATAGTATGCAAGATACAGCCTCATCACCCATGAATCATGATGCGTATCATATTGCCAGATTCTTGACAGACACTGTAGTCCTGCTCATAAAAAATACAACAGAGCTCACAGCTACAACTGCACAAGAAATAAACATGTTTATTGTACTCAAAGACTTTTCAAGTGTTATGTATCTCTGATTTAATTACAACATAAAGCAGTTGGTGGAAATAACCTCTACCTATACCCTCAACTTTTATGTTGAAATCTGAAACTGAAGCTGCAAATCTGCAGAACACAGAAAAAACAATTGGACCAGTGCCTGTGCCATGTAACAGCAGCTTAAACAGAAATACCATCATAAAGACATCATTATGAAATCTTCTCTATTTGCCAAGTCTTTATCATTTACTGTAGCATGCAGGGGCAAATCATTTTTATGCAGGATGTTCAAGTACCTGAAAAAACAATTTGAGGGTATAAAAATAAGATTTTAATCTTCTGACTTCTCGGTGTTTTTATTATGTTTTCTTCACCAGGGAGAACCCATATCTCGCCATAGATTATGTAAAGCAGATTATATTGTATTGTTTTGTGGGACTTGGCTTCTCCTTTCATAAAAGAAACACTGAAACCTATTGTGGTTTGGAAATTACAACATTTAATGCTGTGATTTTTGTTTAAAAATCGGTGGTGGCGCCACTAAATCATGCATACACTCCTTGTCTATCAACATATGAAGGAATGTATTTTAGAAAGCACATGTTATGTTGAGCAGCCAGTCCACGTTTATGTAGGATTGGACAGTGATGCAGTCGGACCATATACTAGGGTATTTAAAAAAGTCACAACACCCCCCTGTAAAACCACCATTAAACAAACCCCCTGTGTGACGGATGTGTTTCTGTAAAATGCCACAAGAGTGCATTCATCTAAGGATGGGTATCAAAATCCAATGGCAAATTGGTGCCAGTACAAACCGAACCTAAAGACAGATGTTGGTGTTTTATTTTGGTACCATCAACGACTTGCCAAGGATGCTGAATGTTCTTTGCCTTCCTTACTCAGTAAACAGTCTACAGCTAAAGTAACTAAAATCAAAAGCAGCACAAGCATTATCAGATGGGCTGAAAGAGTCTGTGGTAAACTTTAAAGGGCTAATTCAATACTTTTTAAGCTTGGTTTATGAAGTATATGTAGGCCTGTCACGATAATCAGTAACCAATCAATTAACCGAACGATAAATAAAAACGTCCTTGGTAAGTTTGCCAGCCTCGATAAACTGGCACGTGCATGCTTGTTTGTTTTTCTCCTCTCTCTCTACCAAAGAGGCTAAATAAGAAGATGACTCACCCTGTCCATCTTTCTTAACACTGGGGTGCATTGGTTCTATAGCGGATTTAGCGGATATATAGCAGAGTGAGCCTCTGTCAGACATGCAATCTTTGGGGGGGCCGCAGGGCCGCTCGCGCGTACACACGGAGAGAGCTGAAGTGAGCGTCGTGAGGAGTAACAAGGAAACAAACGCCAATATGAACGATGGCATGAAAGATGCCTCAGCTGGCTGCCACATCCCCAGTACGGGAATATTTTGTTTTTAAACAGAATGAACAAGGTGTGAGCTCATGAACACTGACGAGCTGATATGTCGCATTTGTTTGAAAGTACTGGCAACGAAGAAGGCGAAGTGCAGCGGAGCATTTGTCCTGACAGTCAACGCTTACTGAGACTTTTGGTCGGCAAAGTAAATACAAATAAAACAGCACTCACAGACAGTGTTGTTCACTACATTGCAAAAGAAATGCAACCCTTCAATACTGTTGAAAAGCCAGCAATGTTACAAACGTTTGACAGACAGTACAAATTGACTGGGAGAAAGTATATGCCACAAACAATTCAGGAACTGTACAAACTACATTTTATTTATTGTTTTTATTTTTGTGCATGTTTTATATATATATAGTAGCATATTTTAAAAGATAAATATTCAGTAGTACAAACCTGGTTAAGTTTTGCCAAGAGAGAGAAGTGACCTTGAGTCTCTGACAATCTCAAAATGAATGTGACAGACAAAAATTCATGAAACAGCCTTCCAGTTTTTCTTGAAAAGTCCTGGCCCTCCCAATCACTTTCTATGGGATGTTTTCAAAGTAGACGTGAAATATAACCCATGGATATGTGAAACAATCCATTTACAGATTCATCTGGTATGTATGAGGTTTGCTCTAGGCCCCAACTGTAGCAATTTAAGCCTGTTTTTTGTCCTTTTTCTCTATCGGGCAGATTTGATCAAAATCACTGTGGGAAATATATAAAACTGAAACTTATAAAACTCCACTTAAACAAAAACAGGGCATTTCCTTTAAAGTTCACTTTTGTCTAATAGGTATCATTCCTGGAACCTAATTTTTAAGAATCAATTTCACAGTGATACAGGAAAAAACTGTAAACTTACACTAGTGACAGCATTTGTAGAAACTATTTTTGTTTGTTTTTTCTCAAACTCTCAATACAACATGTTAGCATGTCAGCAAAACATTTTGCAACATAAGTGGCTGAAAAGGCACAGGCAGAGGCTTGATGCTTATATTTAAACCCATTAAATTAACAAATTGAGCTACCCTCCACATATTTATATGAAATAGAAAAGAAACAAATAACACAGGCACAACTAATACAGTAAAATAAATCATTAAATCTAAAACAAAAACAGCAATCCAAAATCATTTACAAAATCATTTGCATTTGTAACCCTCAAAAAATACTTAATAAATCATGCTTTAATTATAAAGTACTGACAGGAGTCATGATAATAGTGTAAGACAAATGTACCAATTACAGTTGCCCTGCAGAGTCCAAGAGCACAAATGCAGGAACAACAGACGTGGAGAATGTGTTCACAGTCGAGCAAAGACCTACAATATCTGATCCACATCTGCCACATCAGTGTCATCAGAGCTGCCTGCATTTCCACACGGTGGCAGAGTAAACAAGTCAGAATGTGCGGGCAGAGCGAGGTATCATGTGGAAGCTGATAACTATCATCCACAGCAGGTATCACTCAGGAATATCTCGGTGTTGTCTAAAAATATAACTGAAATCATGATTTACCACAGATGTGAGTGCATGGGTGTGTTTTGAAACGACAGTTAGGGATGGAAAGTAGAGTGATTCTGTTTCTACGTGCCCACACAACCTCACCTATAGGGGTTGGGCACAAACGGTGTAGTGAACTAATGCAGGTCTGTTTGTTTAACCTCGTGTCATCGGGCTCAAACCTCCAGCTCCCCACACGATATCAGGACCGTCTGACATTAGCTGATGATCTGACAGGGGTTAGGAGAACAACAGCCTGTGTTTGGGCATGTTCGTCACTCTTAATGGATGCGAGGGCTTGCCTGATGCAAACACATTAGACTAATATCACCTGGTTTGTTCTGTTATTGTTACCGAGTGGTGGAAAAATTGACAGGACAGGGTGCCAACATATGTTTGGCTTGGGGGTGTTGTGCTGATAGAGCTGCTTGATTTGTCAGGTGTAATGAGATCTGTAGTGATTTTGTGTTGAATGAATTGAAAATGATTGACCAATTGATTTATATTAAACTTATTTGCCAATTTCAGACTGCTTAATGTATTCATTTTTTTAGCCACAGGAATCTTTTAAGGACAGCCGCAAAGGCAATATCTTGCCCTTTTTTAGGAGATCATAAGTGCTTGAATTGGGGTCCTGTTTCACCCTCCAAAAGATTCCTGCTTTTATATATTAATGCCCCAAATAATGACAAACGTGGTCAGTAGCTTCGGATCTTTCCAGTTGTTTAAATGAAAAACAGTACTGGTTGTGCATCTTAGAGCTGCAACAACCAATTATAAGTTAAATTTGATGATTGATTTTTTGTTTCATGCCAGTATTGTGTTACTTGTCATTGCTTGGAGCTGTTGATATCATTTAAACAGTTAAGCAAAGTGTTGAATGGCCTCAATTTAAGCTTCATATTGGGTTTAAAAGACAATTCTCCCTCTTACCTATTAAAGATGGGTTTAACTGATTGATCCACTGGTTAACTATTGTCAGAAATCAGCATGCTAAAAAGAGATCTTTGATAATGAAAATTTGACAGAATTTGAGTTTGTTTTAAGTATAAGGTATTGTAGGATTAAACCATTAGTGGTGGGTTTGCAGTATTTAAAAATCCTAGATATTTCCCATACTACATGATTTATATGTCCATCTAATCACAATCTGAATATATAAGAAATAAGTTATCTGTGCTGCAGGCTCAGGATTAGAAAATGTGTGCAACTCTATCAGAAATTTAAAGCCATAAATGTGAGAAACAAAGAGCTTTGACTAACAGCGGTTTGATGAGTTGTAAAAATGTACACAGTATATGATAATGTCAATAACATTTGAAGGCCAAAGCTTTTGTTACTAATCATATAAAAAAATTTAAGATGTAAAAACAGTCCTTTTCTGTGATAAAGGGTGATGGTGGCTCAGCTCTGTGGTACTAAGGTGTGTGATTACTTGAGCTTTTATTGTTGTGAACAGTGTTAATTTGAAAGCACTTTCCAATTTAGTTTCGTTTTAGATTTTTGCCTAACATATCTTTTAGTTTTATAACTTAGTCATCTTTATTTTAGTCTAGCTTTAGGAGAGGAAATTTCACGAAATTTTAGTCAACAAAATGTACTGTAAATTTAGTCGACTAAAATATGAAGTGTAAAGTGTAGGGCATTTTTTATGTTTCCTTGAATTTCAGAAGTTACACTTGGACGAAATGAAACATCTAATAACCGGTTATTGAATGCTAGTAAAGTCTGAACGCATAAATGAACAGAATTTAGCTTTTGTGTTGTGTGTTGGTGTGTATATGCTAGGGATGTATCGGCATGAAAATTTCATATCCCGGTTATTGTGAGCAA
Organism: Scarus forsteni; assembly: GCA_036419115.1. NCBI lineage: Eukaryota > Metazoa > Chordata > Actinopteri > Labriformes > Labridae > Scarus > Scarus forsteni. The sequence goes on along the minus strand of JAZDUH010000269.1, from coordinate 3,035,153 downwards.
AATTATCACGGTTATCATTATTATCTCAGTATGGTTGCAGTGCGCTCAAAATGTTCAAAAAGTAGTTTAACACAGTCTTGAAATTATTTAACACCTTTAAAATTTTAATTTTAACAGTTATTTTGTGTTTTTTGTCAATAATTGTGTCAGGCAATGTCCAATGAGTAAATTTGTTTAAACTTTTCATTAGAAATAAAAGTAAACAATTCTAGCAAGTATTTGTCATTACTATGTTATAATGCTTAAACTGTGTGTAATTACAAGAATAGAAAAAAACGGATTTGTACTTAAAACAGGTTTCTTTTCATAAACAATTGTAAATTAACATGTTCAAAAGTTTTGAGACGACCAAAAATAAACTTATTTTTCACACACTCACACATTTTTGTTTGCCTGCAGCATTAGTATCCATATTACAGCTCGTTTCATTAGACCATGTCCAGGCCTTTTTATTTATTTTTTTGTTTTACTAATGATAGTCTCTGAAGCAATGAGCTCCCTTCATGACTCTCCTCTGGTCTCCCCTTTCCATAGCAGATCTCCTCAACATCTCCTTTTTTAATATCTCCAAATCACGATTGATTGTATCCATAAAACATGAACTATGACAGAAAAAGATGATTTATTTCGAGGAGATATGGTGAAATACGGCTAAACACAGTGAAAGAACAGCAAGAACACACTCCTGATTGATACTAATGCTGTTAATTACAACATTAATACATTATACCCACAGAAAATACTGATAAACCGCCTCTAATTCGCTCAGGTATGGCTGACTGAATCCTCTCTCTCTCAGTCTGCTCATTTACTCGAGGAGTTACTGCAGTTTAAATCATTATTGTAACATCCTTTGTTGTAAAGTTCGCAGATACATAAAGAATGTAAATAACACTATAGTAGCATTATCATATATGTATATATGTATATATATATATATATATAACTTCCACAGACCCCACTTAAAGGTAGGCTCGAGAACAACATTAATCAACCACATTTAATTACATAACTGATATCATATTTTTCTTAAAGTTAACATCTGTATTAAACAACTTGAAAAATATTGTTTAAAATCTGCAGAGTCATCTTGAAGTTCTGAGGAGATGCTGTTGAAAACATAGCAGACAGCTGTTCAGATGAGGTCTGTGTCCGCCTGCTGTTGAGTACTCAACAGGTAATTTAGCCTGTTTTTAGAGCTTTTTCCTTGACGAAAGCGGCCTCCCACAGCTGACAACCATTATGCACAGGAACACCTTGTACGTTGTTCTTGCACTGGTTGTTCTGCATGTTCCCCTGCTTCCAGTGGCACAGTGACCTTGCCTTTGTTTTATCCTAAAATGACCTCGTTAAAATAAACAGGTTAACGGAAGCAGCGCTTAAACATGGTGAGCAGGACTGCTGCATCACAGGAGGAAGAGGAAGAGGAAGAGAGCAGTTCACAGGACCCTATGCCGGAGCAAACTGGGACAGAGGAAACGCTGCCGCTCTACTCTCCTGGGCAGTTTTATTTCATGTGTGTGAAAGTACATACCGTTAAGACTGTGTGTGGTTTTATGGCTTTATTTGTTTACATGAACAGAAGTCAGAACAGTCGTAAAACTTGAACTGTGAAAACCATCAAGTTCATTCAGACACTAGAGGTCTGTGGACCACAACAGTTCTACAGGGTCCTTCCAGTACTAACACGTGTATCAGCCTCCATACAGTCTGAGATACTGTTCGAACATGCCACTGTATGCACTAAGACCAAATAAGTGGCATATATGTGCAAGTATCTAACTGCTTTTCAAGACATATGGCTAACAGTCAACCACACGGCAGCAACTTAATGCATTTAGGCATGTAGATAATGTAAAGATGACCTACCAACATTCAAAACAAGCATCAGAACAAGGAGGGAAGGTGACTGAAGTAATAGCCCGGCATTGTTATTGTTGCCAGATGGGCTGGTCTAAGTATTACAAAAGCTGCTGATCCACTGGGATACTCATGCACAATCATCTCTAGGGTTTACAGAGAATGGTCCAAAAAATATCCAGGAAGCTCCAGTTCTCTGGGCCAAAACGGCATGTTGATGCCAGAGGTCAGAGAAAAATGAGCAGAGTGGTTCAAGATGATAAAAGCAACAGTAACTCAAATGGCCATGTGTTACAGCTGAGGTATGCAGAGGATGCAGAACTGATGATACTTCAAAACTTGCATGCATTTCTGCCTGTTTCACACTTTCAACAGTCCAAACAGCTTGTAAACTTATGATGGAGCAGGCGTAGTCTATCTTGTAAAGCAGGTGGATCAACTAAATCCATGTATGCCGTGGATAAGCAGGCCTCTCCATCAAGTGAGTCGGACTAAAACCAGATGCACATCTTGGTTTAAAGAACTACTAGAAATGCCACAAAAATCTAAAAGTAGATCAGGATAAAAAGGTTAGTGACCTCTTGGCTGCATTTTTTTTTTCTTTTTTTTTTTTTTACATTTTTAGAGTTTGTTGTCAAGGGAAGACATTTTTTCTAATTTTTGTTTTACTGTGTTTTCATGTTCACATTACTCTCTACCTCACAACGTTCTACCTTGCTTCCCCATTTCCTCGGCTCATCAACCCATCTACCAGCCCCACGCTTCACAACTTAACTAAGTCTAGATCTCTTTATCCCACAGCATGGCAACCGCTGTGTGTACTCGATGGAAAACAACGGATGCCACCAAGTGTATGCATACTGTACATTCGTGGAGACTCTTATCTTCACAGGAATGAAGGAGGAAGCTACAGGTCATGCCAGGTCTGGAAATTGCAGCAGGGTCAAAACAGATCCCAGATTACAAACACATAAAAACAAAACACTTACCTTACACACAAAGCATTCAAACTTATCACATAACACAAATTCCTTTGACTTCCCTCTTGAACAGGAAAGAAGTAACAGTGGCTTTGGGGATACAAAAATGCACTTCCGCCTTTTTGAAAGCAGGTGATGTGGTTATTACATGTTAAGCATTAACTTTTACTCTATTTGGCATCTCGCATTTGGACCTTTGATGGAATTAGGTTAACGTGCAGCTCTGCCAGGCTTTCCACAAATGTGCTTTGGCCCAGAAGCGAGCATTATCATTCAAGCACTGTCATGATGATGATGTTTATGCAAATAGGAATGATATACATAAGCAAAATTAGTTGTTACAGCTATCATTATGGCAATAGTTGTTGGTAGAAGGTAGCTGCAGAGTGTTCCTTAGGCTTGATCCTAATCAATTTTAATTCAGTTTTGTAGATGTTTGGCAATAAGCATAGGCAAAATAAAGTATGCATATTATGTATTAAATGGAATCCAGTACCAAACTAGAAGTGCTCAACTATCAAAAACCTCTGCCAAGGCATTTCTATCATTATTACCATGGTATATGGCGAATGTGGAAAACTGCTTTTTCTTGCAACATTTTAAAAAAATCCTGTAAAATTTTCCTGCAACCACCTGAATGACCTTTTAAGCTTTGTCATCTCCGTACAGAAATTCTACACGTTGTGCCTTTAACTCTCATACTAACGCAGCTTCCACTGTCAAAGACGGACATTAGATCGTTGAAACCCCCAATAAACCTGAAATCCTCGGACTTGACTGAGTTAGCTACATGTGCAATTACAAAAGCGGGGTTTTTATTTATTTATTTGTTTATTTTGAACATATTAACAACAAAAATATATACAAAACCAAAAAAAAACGAAGAAATAATAAGAAAGCAGATAACTAATGTATAATATTTATCCGAAGTTTCAGTGTACATGCTCGAAAAGGAGTAGGAAGAATTTAAACTTATCTGGTCCTACCCCTTATTCCCTGTTACATATTTGACTTGTGTTCAACATATGTACTCCAATAGACTTATCATGAAAGCAAATTACCTGGACTTATGAAATCTATTTAAACAATCACCTACCTATTTTTATACACATATAAATACCTCTCTACCTATCTGATTACCTATCCATATACACTTAAACACCACACCTTTATGTACATCTACATACATGAAGATATCTTTAAATTCATGTATAAATTTACATATCCATGCATTGTGTATGCATACATGTCTGTATGCATACATTCCTTTGTGCACACACACATGGACATCTTATTTTGTTTAGCTCTTTTAGTTTGTTTGTTTGCTTGTATGTTTTAAATATTAAAGCACTTTGTTTACTACACTCATAAGACTTGTTGATCCCCCTCAAGATTCCTGTATTTCTCCAACTTGACTGATTTAAATTTCTTTTTGAACTGAATTAAGTTATACTGTTCCATATTTTGACCCCTTGTATTGTTCAACAAAAACTCCTCATTATTGTTCTTATGCTTGGGATTCAAAATTTAACTGACCCCTTAAATTAGGTTTACAATCTCTGTCAGAGAAAATGTTTGTATGTGACTAGGCAGTATACTATTCCTTGCTTTATACATTATTTGTACATTTATTTCAATTCTACTAAATCAAGAAATTTTAAAGTTCTTGACTGTCAGAAAAGTTGATTCGTGTGGTCATAATATTTATTTTATTTTATTTAACCTTTATTTAACCAGATGAAAACCCATTGAGATCGAGATCTCTTTCACAAGGGTGACCTGGCCAAGAGGTCAGCAGCACACGTCATGACAAAAACATTAAAAATAGCCGACTTTGGGCATTATTCTGATAGCTCTTTTTTGGAGAATACTCAGGCTTCACCCTAGAGGTTACCTGCTAGCCTCTTGTACTCCCCAGATTACAGATTTTTAACAATATTTTTCGAATTGCAGAAGACTTTCTGCTGAACTGGAAAAGTGTGAAAGAGCAAGTCTGGAAAGGTCCTGGGTAAGTATACCAAAACTATTCCTGGGTTACAAGTCCAGAAAGACATATGGCCCTTTTACATTAGCCCTACTCGACTCTACCCGCCTTTTGCTGCTTTTCCATTAGCCCCAGTTGCCTGCCCAAAGGGGTGCAGCGTCGATGTAAACAGCTGAGCGGCACTGCGGTGACGTCATGACATCATTTTGAGCGCGACACAACAATCTGTGGCTTTTTGTCACAAACCAAGTAAAAAAAGAAGGCAGAAGAAGGCTGCAGGTGGCAAGAAGAAATACCCCTTGAGAAGCACAGGAGAGTTTTGGAAGCTATACAACAGAATGAAGCCGAGGACAAGAGCAATCGAGCTGCAAAGAAAAGGCGTATGAGGGTAAGCTAATGGTAGCTACCGCTAGAATGCTAAGTCGTCGCGCTCATGACTCATCGATGACGACATTGTCTGACCCATCAGTAGCCAGCAGTTGGTGACATCATCTTTTAGTATCGACTCGGCTCGCTTGGAACCAGAGTGGAGTAGGTACTAAAACTAGCTTGTTTTAGGAGGTACCAGGCTAGCGAGTAGGGCCGAATAGAGTAGGGCCAAGGTGTGCTCGTGGAAAAGGGTCATAAGAAAAGCAAATGCATCTCTAAGTGAGCCTGTTGTTATACCAAGTAGATGGTGTTCTGAAGTTTTTAAACAGCTGGTAAGGTTACTACTGATTTCTTACTTTCTTTCCATCTCTAGTGCTGCAACGTTTTGCCAACACATGAATGGAAAATGGGCCATTATGGAAAAAAGTGTCTGTTCAGAACTGTAGCCAATAATGGAGCTGTTAAGGTATAAGTTAGAAACAATAAGATAAATGAATATCTCACTGTAGGATATTATCTGTGTTAAGCATGACCTGAAAATGTAAATACTCTGAAACAAGCTGGCATCAAACTTAATTTAAAATCATCATTAATATTCTGACCGAGTGACCGACTTGAGAGCCACTACTGAGATTAAAAAAGTGTTGTCAGTAGCGGGGCGATGTCCACTGAGGTTGTTAAACTGAGAGGAGAGAGCGACTTGGCATCGGGGTGGAAAATTTCTAAAGCAAGAAAAATTGTGTACAAAGTTGAGCCAGAAGTCATAAACAACAACAAACAGGAGAAAGAAATGGAGTGAGAAACAGACAGGCTGAATCTGGCAGCCTGGGGGGGCATTAATGAAAAAAGAAACAGCATACAAACTTGGGACTGCTGTTGAGTAAACAGTCATTACCCGAGCCCTTCAATTTGCTGCTTTATCACCTCTCCTGGACTCGAGCTTAATGTCTCTGTAATGAAACCCAGATGCAGAGAGAAAAGAAGTGGAGCCGAGAGAAAGGAGCGGGCCTGTGAGGAGGTAATAGGACTGAAGATCTCAACACTGAAGTTCTCTTCACCAATAGTTGCACCACCTGTTTGTGTTTGACTCGGGGTATGAGTCTGCGTGTAGGTGCTTTATTTACCTCCATTTAGGCCTGTCACCATAACAAATTTTGCTGGATGATAACTGTCCAAAAAACGATAGCCAATCAACAATATTATCGTCAATACGGTTTTGAAACATCATTTATTCAGTAAGGTAAATATAATATATGTCATAAAAAAGTGAGAACACTGTATCAAAAGCAATAAACTTTAATTTCTTAAGAGTATTTAACTGTAAGTGGAAGGTCAGAGGAGCTTTTTATTAAAATAAAATTTAAAAACAATATAACAAATTTAACAAAACAAAAAAACAATGAAAATGAAATGGACTCTTTTGGGGAAAAACGCATGTAATTAAAAATCATTGTACTAATAAAAAAATAAAAAGTAGACACAGTCTCAGTAATAAAAAATACTTCAATAAAAACACACACAAAAATAAAAAAATAAATAAAATGGAATTTTTACAGTTTCCGAATTGTTTGTGGCATGTACTTTCCCCCAGTCAATTTGTACTGTCTGTCAAACGTTTGTAACACTGCTGGCTTTTCAACCGTATTGAAGGACTGCATTTCTTTGGCAATGTAGTAAATGACACTGTCTGTGGGCGCACACCATTTTGCGCTGCTTTATTTACATTTACTTTGCCAGAATTGCAGGAACTGATAAAAGCATTGAAAAGCCAAATAGAATTGATTCCTTGAGCTTTTTATCATCACTTCTCTGGAATTGGCTTTCAATTTCAATCCCAAATGAGGTCTAATACTGATGCTGTGCACTGCTTAACCTTATTGGGACTGCAGGGGTGCTGTAGTCTATCCCTATGACATCAGGAGGGAGGCAGAATAAATACTGGTTGCCAGCCAATCACAAGGCAATACAATCTCACCTATATGCAAGTTAAGGTCACCAGTCAACCAAGCAAGCATGTCCCTGGTCTGTTGGAGGAAACCATAGTACTTGAAGTAAACACAAACGTGCACAGGAGAACTGGACTGAACAAATTCAGAAAAAGATCTCATTGTGATTTTTCTGGCAGACATTGGGATTTCACTTTTGTTTTAAGATTTTCTTTAAATCAAGCTTCAGTGCAATATTCATTATGTTTACAGTATATCCAACAGAAAGGAAACCAATGACCAAAAGCATACAACATTATTCATTAGGGGTGGGAGAAAAAAATCGATTCACGTAAGTATCAGGATTTTGATTTTTAAATATTTATTAAATGTTTTCCAAATTTAAATGCTTCATTTTAGTCTGTGTTAATAAGCCACTTTTAAATGCAATCCATGCTTTTGAAGAGAGATTAACAGCTGGTTAAGATATATTGCTGAATTAATCCTAAAAACGGACTCACATGTGATGTGTATTTTTTCTGATGTAGTCTGTAGGCATCATCATTCTTCATCTTTTTCACTGGCGTTAAAAAAGCTAACTAAAGATTGCTAAAATCAGCAATATCGTAGAATCACAAATAACTCAAATCGGCACCTAAAAAATAAAAAATAATCAAATTGGGAGAAAAGCGTACTGTCCCAACCCTATTATTAATCTAATATTGATCATAAATAATCTATTTTCTTTATTTAAAGCTACTGTCTATGATTTGGAAGCTTGGTACATTTTAATAACACCGTTTATAAGGCTGTTATGATCCTATGGTCCAACCTACGCAATATAAAGACCAAAAAGAATGAAAAAATCCATTCAGTATATCCGCTGCAAAGCAGCATAATAGTTGACCAATCCGGATTGGTCCGTGAGTCCATCCAATCCCCTGTCTCCCCTGCTCCGCACTGTCCCGCCTCCTCCCACTACCTCCCTCATGTACCGGTGAGCAGCTAGCTGCACAGCTACTGAAGCGTCATGGAGCTGGAGAAGACCAGCACCGAAACCGGGACGCCGCTTCTGTTACCCTCCACATCGAAGGGAAGGAAACGTAAAAGTTTTGAGGAAAAGGCTGAAGTAAGGAAGAAATATGAGCAATACAGGTCCTAACGGAGACTTGACATTGGAGAATTGTATGACCGGTGGAAAAAGCTGCAGAATGATTTGGGACTGAAAACTGACGCTGAGACAGACAAATTTCTGTTGAACAGGTAATAGCTTTGTTTGCTACAGTGGGAGGAGTCTGCTGAATAACTCTGGTTAGTCTGTGCCTATACTGGCTAGTGACTGAACGTTGTTGGTCTGAACGGGTAGGCTCTGTCAATAGATTTTAGCATAAGTTAGCCACGCATTGTTAGCATTGTAAACTGAGCTGGTGAAGACACGCCAACAAACGTAAATCCTCGCCCACAATCAGCTCTGCTCTGATCGGACAGTGGCGACGCCAGACTCGCTTTGCCGCTTGTCCAATTGAAATGGCTACCGCTGTGTGTTACAAGGGGGATGACTGTCATGTTTGTTACTTTCAGCTATGAGAAATCTCTTTTATCTTTAACACCAATGAATATTTTCTGCCAGCTTCTTGCTCTATTGGAGGGGGCGTGTTTTTAGGAGGCGACACCAGCTGGGAGGCGGGATCTTGGAACACAGAGGGGAGGGGTGAGTGAAGGGGGGGGGGGGGGGTTCAAATCTGTCTCAACAGCCAAACTGGTTTTCAGATCGTAGACCCTAGCTTTAAGAGATACCCCAACTTCTGTTCTAACAATGACAACCAGTTTGCAGTTTTGAGTAAGCAGTACATTTGTGAGCCACTCAAACACACACTGCTCATAAATGTGTAGTAGTATGTATGGAATAGTTGACACAACAGATTCAGGGTCAGTCAAGAATGCTACAAAAACAGCCTTGGTGATCACATGAGTGCGTTGTCTGAAATGGAAATTTTGATCCAAAAACTATAAATCTTTCAGCCCTACAGGCGAACATTGAAACACCACACAAACAGGCCCCTTCTGACCAAGAAATCCATTATTTTTTATCTGCTGCATTACCAGACTGTACTAATACTAATAAAGTCATTTTTTTCTTTAGAGTTAAACATCAGTTGCACTGCATGTAAACGAGCACCGATCTATACGACTAATGTCCATGACAAAATATCCAAAAATATACTCAGAAAACATGTACATTCTTAACAGAGCATATCTATGACCGAAAGCTTCAGGTGGGGTGCACACCTACAGTGATGGTATATTTCTCTTGCTCTGCCTCCCCTCTCCGAATGCATCTATAGCTCTCTTTCTGTGCATCCCTCTGAGTTATATAAACTGCCTCTGAGACCTTGAAAGATGTTGTACAAGTTTCATCTTTTATTTTTGTTATTAAAGGGAGCAGAGTTTTGACCCTGGGAGAGACGGAGCTGGCAGCACTCCACAGGCCTTGGCTTTGGCACTCACTAATATTTCACATTCATAACACTTTCGAGGCTGAACCTACAGCGTTTAAAAAACTCACAAATCATGACCCCATACTGTCCGAGAAATATTTCTGAGTCACAAGAAAAATGTGAGGGAAAAAATGTCAGGGAAATAGGTTCAGGGAGGGAGTCCATCGTAAGACATAAACAGATAAGAGAACAAGCTTTAAGCTGTAAATTTGATTAGAAAAATCCCAAATGAACTGCAGTAAGAGTCTTTCCTTCTTCAACATAAACTCTACATGTTTGCAGGTGTCCACAAATAACATTCAACTACAGTCCAGATCAAAATCTTAAGACCAGTTGAAAAATTGCTAGAATATGCATTTTGCCCATTTGGATCTTAATGAGGTTTTAAGTAGAGCTACAACATGCAAAAGCAAGAAGGGGGAGTGTGACAAAAAGCACTTTGAAAAAGTAATTTATTGAACACAACAAGAAAACTGAAATAGGCTGCTTATCAGCGATCAAAAGTTTAAGACCATCGCTCAAAAAATTACAAAAAACTCTCCAAACCAGAACAAGACTTCTCCTCAGTAGGACTCAGTAATGAGTAGCTCCACCGTTCTTGTTAATCACTTCAAAAATTTGTTTGGGCATGCTTGATGAGAGTGTTTCCAGGAAGCTTTTGGGAACATTGCTCCAAGTGGTGAAGACGGCTTCACGAAGGGCATCAACTGTCTGGAACTGATGGCCATTTTTATAAACTTCCCTTGACATCCTTCCTCAAATGTTCTCTATGGGATTTAAATCAGGGGAACATGCGGGATGGTCCAAAGGAGTGATGTTATTCTCCCTGAAAAAGTCCTTGGTCAAGCAAGCATTGTGAACTGCAGCGTTGTCCTGTTGAAAAACCCAGCTGTTACCACACAGACGAGGGCCCTCTGTCATGAGGGATGCCCGCTGCAACATCTGCACGTAACCAGCCGCCGTTTGACGCCCCTTCACCACCTGAAGCTCCAGTGTTCCACTGAATGAAAAAGCAGCCCAGATCATGATGGACCCCCCTCCACTGTGCCGGGTAGAAAACATCTCAGGTGGGATCTCCTTGTCATGCGAGTACCGTTGAAGCCATCTGGACCGTCAAGGATACATTTTGTCTCATCAGAGAATAAAACTTTTCTCCACCTTTCAGTGTCCCATGTTTGAAGCTCCCAAAGTCTAAACGGGCAGTTTTGTGGCATTGAAGGAGACGAGGTCTTTGAATTTGTTTTTTGTTTTTTAAACCCTTTTCCTGCAGATGCTGTCTGATGGTTATTGCACCGCAGTCGGCACCAGTAAGGGCCTTAATTTGGGTCCAGGACTGCCCTGTGTCTTGACAGACAGCCAATCGGATCCTCCGGCTCAGCGCAGGTGTAATTTTTTTGGGTCTACCACTTGACTTTTTTGTTCCATAATGCTCAGGGTCTTTCAAAAAATGTAGAATGACTGTCTTACTGCGTCCAACCTCAGCAGCAATGTCACGCTGCGAGAGCCCTTGCTTAGGCAGCTCGATGATCCGACCATGTTCAAGAAGAGAAAGCTTCTTAGCTTTAGCCATCAGGAGGGCATGACCGTGTGAATGCCTGACAGAAAATGAACATTTTGAGCAGATTTTGGCTTTAATAGCCTGTGGTCTTAAACTTTTGATCAGCTTATAAACAGCCTATTTCAGTTTACTTGTTGTTTTCAATAAATTACTTTTTCAAAGTGCTTTTTGTCACCCTCCCCCTTCTTGCTTTGTAGCTCTACTTAAAACCTCATTAAGATCCAAATGTGCAAAAGGTAAATTCTAGCAATTTTTCAACTGGTCTTAAGATTTTGATCAGGACTGTATTTAGATCATGTTTTCCCTTATTAATGTATTCGTGTCCACTTAATGCCCCAAAACAACAGGTTTCTCTTTTATTCTTGGAGCAGTTAAACACGGTAAAAGTCATTTGCAAAGCTTCAGCCCTAATACAGAAATGGGAACAGCATGTGCATTCTTTGGAAAAAGAAATAAGGGTTTAAATGAGAGGTGTTAAAATTTCTCTAATTGTATTTTCCTCTTGGGGGAGTTTCATCTCCACAAAGTAGGCTATTACATCTTTTAAAGCAAACAGCAAAGAAGCTCCACAATGGGATGTAAAGTAAAGCTTAAAATGGTATAACCACCACCATCATGTGGTCAACGGGGGAGTGTCATCACTGTCAATAGCTGGAGTTTGAATAAAATGAGCCTGGGTATGTTAAAGGAGGTGATGTGGTTGCATTAGTTATGTGGTAGGTTATGTAACTTATCAGACAGCCGTAACTGTTGGAATAAGGGAGCAATGACTTCTCATTATGTGTTTTTATTTAAAATTGTAATATTGTTACAGGAAGAACTTTCTCACAAAAGCTTTATTCTCACTGAACTGTGTGGCAATGACTTTGCCTGAGGGGTCTTTTTGTTTGATTTTATGATGACAAACGACATGTATATGCACCTGGTACTTTATCTGGCTTTAATGTCATAGTGTAAAAAAAGACTTACTCTTAATGATACGATCCATCAATTACCGCTTTTTGAAGCATCTCTGGGGCCACCATATCAAAAACCCAGTCTAAGGCCCAATCCACATGAAAACGCTCAACAGTTTCAAAACGATCGTCATAAAGACAAAGGCGTCTCAGAAAATTTGTGCGTCTACATGAATGCACTCGACTCTGTAAAAACACATGCCAGACCTCCATGGCCGCAGTAACGATATGTCGGAAACAAGCTGACACAGATGAAAAAACAGTTGGCATGCACACTTGTGGCAAAAGTTGTAAACAGAGATTGTGATAAAGTGTTCATAAAGTGCCGTAATGTGTCCTCGATAATTGTTTGTTCAACTCGGTGTTGATTGAGAAGAAGGAGATTTTGCTGCAACAGGGATAGTACGGTCACGAGTTTCATCAGCACATATGCTACACCGTACGCCGCCATTGTTATTGGCGGAGTACCGTGTCATTGTGCATGTGTGTCAATGAAGATATGAAACTAAGTAAGCGTAAGCATATCTGAAAAGTCGCGGAGAGCCAGTAATCACGGAGCTGCGTATACGGCATGTCAAAATCCTTCCACTCGGGAACCTGGTTTCAAAAACGATCGTTTACAAACCCCAAAAACGCCATCTTCCTATGGATAATACGCAGATTCAGCAAAAAACTGATGCATTTAGACCGCGGTTTGTCTTCGTGTGGATGGGGCCTAAAACTACTCTGGGTTCTGTAGTTATCTTAATCATTACTATTACTGTTGTTGCTTTGTTTGCCTTAATCTATCTCCTCTTTCTGTCTCTCCCCATGTCTCACTTTAAAAACCATAGGCAGATGAACCAATGCCCATATTTCGCATCGACCCAGGTTCATAGAGTCAGTCTTGATGACTGCTAAAGTATGTTAACAAATTTGACTCTGGCTGGGGTCACATCTGGGGTGGCAATACAGTTTTTGAGGCCACCCTGGGCCACCCATTGAGCCCTGTCTATGTAGGTCTGTCTGTGATGCTCTATTTAAGCTCCTGCCCCTTTAAGGCTCCCTCCCAGGTGGGCCCAGTCTGCCCTAAAAAGTCGACCAGTCTGTCCTGTGGTGACTGGTCAGTACAGCGCTAGAATAGAAAAGGATGCCCTTTATTCTCATTACACTAAAGGTACAATGAGATTGGGCAGCTTTTTTTTTTCAGTGAAAACAGAAGGTTAAGTGAAAAACAGGAGTTAAACTAGAAAAGCACTCGGAGAGCGCAGACCTCCGCCAGCGCCACAGTCCTCACCCATATTGTGATTTTCACCATAAATATTAGTCCTACCTTTATTTCATGTAAATATTTAGATTCCTTGACCATGAAAACATACCATTAGCAATTGGTTTCATAATGATATCTATTTTAGTTCAGTAGTTATTCACAAAAATCACATTTTTCGTCATGGTGGCCAGACGGTGATGCTGATCAACATCATAATTTAATCGGTTCTTCCTTTTCCCATGCTGAACATTTCCTGGGAATTTCATCAAAATCCATCCATTGCTTTTTGCGTTATTTTGCTCACAGACAGACAGACAGACAGACAGACAGACAAACAAACTCTCCCGAAAACATAACCTCCTTGGTGGAGGTAATAAAAAACTGTCATAAGCATAAATATCGGATAAAAATACAGTTCCAAATCCATTAGCCTCATGCACCAGATGGACCATACAACATATTTCATCAGTCCACCTGGGCAGCAGCCTGTAGAAAAAGTTTGGAAATGGGCAATACCCTTATAAAAGCAGGTGACTGGATGATTGTTCTGTCAATCACATTCATTATAGGCCAGTTAGATAATATAGTAGGTTGCCTTAAACGTGGTGTAAAGTACAAAATGTAATGGCCCTTTTCCACTAGCACGCCTTGGCCCTACTCTACTCGGCCCTACTCGATTTGCAGTGTGTTTCCACTAACCTGGTACCTCCTAAAACAAACTAGTTTTAGTACCTACGCCACTCTGGTTCCAAGCGAGCTGAGTAGGTACTAAAAGATGACGGCACCGACTGCAGGCTACTGATTGGTCAGACAATGTCGTCATCAATGAGTCATGAGCATGACGACCTAGCATGCTAGCAGTAGCTACCGTTAGCTTACCCGTATACGTCTTTTCTTTTCAGCTCGATTGCTCTCGTCCTCGGCTTCATTCTGTTGTGTAGCCAAAACTCTCCTGGGCTTCTCAAGGGGTATTTCTTCTTGCCACCTGCAGCCTTCTTCTGCTTTCCTTTTTTACTCAGTTCGTGACAAAAAGCCACAGATTGTTGTGTCGTGCTCAAAATGACGTCACCGCAGCGACACTGCAGTGACACTGCACCCCATTGTGCAGGCAACTGGGGCTAATGGAAAAGCAGCACAAGGTGAGTAGAGTAGAGCCGGGTAGAGTCGAGTAGAGTAGAGTAGGGCTAATGGAACAGGGCCATAAGTCACTGCATTGAGCAAACCCAAAACATGTCTGAAGCAAATCTATGCTTTCTGTAGAGAAATGCTTGCAGTGTTGTTTGTTTTGCATTTAATAAAGAAATATGGTCCAGTTTAAAACTGAAGCTGTTAGCATGAATGCTAATCTCTGCACAAGCCCATTTGTCATCTCGCTCATAGCTCCCACCTCTTCCTGCCCTAAAGGATGTTGATTGTGTCATGCTTACATAATCGATGAAACAATAAGGGGTGTAGAGTGAGCAGTTTCACCACTGATGGTTTAAGGGGATGAGAGTCCCAATAACCCCAACTTTAAGTCTCATGCATAGAAGTATAACCACAAAGATGATGAATGTGAAACACACTTAAGGGTAAGGCTGAACGATTTCAGTAAGACCTAATTGCGATTTTTCTGGCGGATAAATGCTCAATTCGCTTCACAGTTTTCTTCAAATCGAGCTTCAGTGCAATATTCACTATGTTTACAGTATAAGACAACAGTTAGAAAATCAATGCTCCAAAGCACATATTATCTAATATTAATAATAAATCATCGGTTTTCATTATTTAAGGGATACTCCAACTTTTACTCCTAAACAAAGGCTTTGTGTTGTTGACCTGCTCACTAGCACTTCCATAAATTCCTGAAAAGTTGTAAAAAAGTTGACACAACTGATCCTGGGTCAGTCAGGAGTGATGCAAAAAAATTGCAGCTTTGGCAATCACATGATGCGTTGTCTTAAGTTGCAATACAATAAATCTTTAAGCACAACTTAAAGGCATATAAAACTACAAAAGCATGAGATGAGCTCTTAAAGGTTTCTGCCTAATTTCAGAGTCATGTGTTTCCTTTTCGAGCTTTTTGAGTTTATTTTGTCCCATCCATGCATTTTGTCTTTTTACATCTACTTCTGTTTGACCTTCTCTCTATTTTTCTGGCACTAAATACAATGTCAGAACGAAGTGGGAGAGCTGGCGTTTTACATAACAAGAGTTCCTGCTTCTCTTAAATTAGGAAAAGTTTAAAACATTTCCATGTCAAGCTGGAGGAACACTTCACACTTGCTATCATCCTGCTTTTTTTTCCCTAAATTTGTTCTAGATCAAAGTTTTCCAACACTTCAACACTGTTAGCTTTGAGAGTTGCTGAAAGAGGCTGTGGGAGCATATGAAAGCACAACACCAGAGTCCTGCAGCCCCCTTTACTTGAAGCCATTGAGCCATCCGGCCTGATATATGACAGCCTGGAAAAGCAGGTAGACGGGCCAAAGGCAACAGACCTGCTTCTATATTGAGCGTAGGTGAGTGTAAATTTGTCAGAAGCTTTTCTTTTCTTAGAAAGCTCACCCTTCTTGCCAGGCCCAGGGCAATGTAGCACTTCTCCCCAGCATCAACAATCTCCAGTTCATAGTAGTGGCAGCGGGTGGTGAGAGGCTGGCGGGCCTGGGCCAAACCCACGTCCATAATGCTCTTTCCTTTGCCAACGTACTCCAGGAGCTGAGGAAGGGGAGAGGAAAGTACAGGGGTAAATATATTAAGAAAATAAAGGTTAAATTGACTACTTCAACATGGATTTTAATGTGCAGACTCATATTACCGCATTTTATAGCTTAATAAACTCCAACCATAAGGCTCATTGAACCCTGGACCTTTAATGACAAAGATTACTGCCCAAGATGCCCTCGCTTATATAACTCAACTGCACCCATGTGCCCACTAAGCCATCTCCTGAAACCCCCTCCCCTCACACCTTTTCAAAGTCTGCATTGAAAAGTCTACATCCAACATTTTTATTACTTTTCATAAACCAATCCAACAATCACACTCACTTCACACAGCACTGATTCTTCTTTCTTAAGCTTTCCCTTTGTTAGCGGACTAGCAGCACTTAATCTGTCCGCCACCAAAACCGTTCAACGCATGCTGCTCTTTCATGAAGGAGCCAACTCACTGTGATGCTCTCCTTCACATTTCTTCTTGCACTTCCATTAGGATGGTGTTTTTGTGGATTTGTGGAAAATGTCTGTGTGTGGATTTCCACAAATATCCACTGTGTCATGGGGATCAAGCTCTCCAACCAGAACACAATCCACTTAAATCCCTTACTATCGACGGGATACATAACAAAACACATGAAATGATCCATTAAAGTCCTCTTATTGTTTGAGGCAATTTTTCCAAACAACTCCACTCCCTGTGTTTTCCCCAAACCTCTCCATGAGATTCTGGGATGAGTCAGATACTGGTTAGATGACACTTTTCCTTTCCACACACCCTTTCATTATCAGTACAGCTAATCCCCTTCAGGGTCATGGGAGGCTGGAGCCCAGCCCAAGGGTCACTGGAGGCAGAGTACACCTTAGACCGGTCACCAGCCAATCACAGAGCCCAGAGCTGACATATAGAGAGACACAATCAGGCAAGCTCACACAAACACAGTTTTAGAAGTCACGGCAACTTAGTCACCAGATGACCTAGAAAGCATGTTTACCTCCGCCAAGGAGGTTATGTTTTCAGGAGAGTCTGTCTGTCTGTCTGTCTGTCTGTGAACAAAATAACTCAAAAAGTTATGGATGGATTTGGATGAAATTTTCAGGAAATGTTCAGCATGGGAAAAGGAAGAACTGATTCAATTTCGGTGTTGATCCGGATCACCGTCTGGATCCGCCATGACGAAAAATGTGATTTTCATGAATAACTACTGAACTAAAATAGATATCATTATGAAACCAATTGCTAATGGTATGTTTTCATGGTCAAGGAATCTAAATATTTTCATGAAATAAAGGTAGGACTAATATTTATGGTAAAAAATCACAATATGGGTGAGGACTGTGGTGCTGGCGGTGGTCTGCGCTCTCAGAGTGCTTTTCTAGTTGAATATATAGAAACATTATCCTGACCAGCCATAGACTCAGTCTGACTATTAAACCTTGGCCTTTGGACTGGTCTGACTATCTGGTCTGCTAATTTTCTCGGGTACAGTGGTTGAGACATTGTGGTGCATGTATCTCAACGTAATTTTGAATGTATTTTCTTTCGATTTATTACCTCCGCCAGAAGGTTATGTTTTCAGGAGAGTTTGTCTGTCCGTCTGTCTGTGAACAAAATAACTCAAAAAGTTATGGATGGATTTGGATGAAATTTTCAGGAAATGTTCAGCATGGGAAAAGGAAGAACTGATTCAATTTTGGTGTTGATCCGGATCACCGTCTGGATCCGCCATGACGATAAATGCGATCTTCGTGAATAACTACTGAACTAAAATAGATATCATCATGAAACCAATTGCTAATGGAATGTTTTTATGGTCAAGGAATCTATTTACGTGAAACAAAGGTAGGACTAATATTTATGGTAAAAATCACAATATGGGAGAGGACTGTGGTGCTGGCGGAGGTCTGCGTTCTCCGAGTGCTTTTCTAGTTTTGGTCTGCGGTATGAAGCCACAGAGAAGGCTTGGCTGAGGCTTGAACCTGCAACAGCAACACAGTGCAGCACCTTTCACACATGCAGTCTGAAAATTTCCTAGAAAGTTTCTGGGTAGCCTGTCCGGTAAATTACCTGACTTTCATGTTAAGACATGTTCCACAGAGCAGCGAATCCACTTCCTGTTTGCATGAATACATAAACAAATGCAAAAACCCTGTCAATTTCCTGAAATCACCTGGGTGAGCTGCCACGTAAACACTAACGTAAGGGTTTGTTACCCAGACTGAGCTCTAAATTTTCTCTGCTAGCTACCCAAACTTTTTTCTCCCCAAGCACTTTATACCTTTCTTTCAAAGTTCTTTTTATTTAATTTTCCATTGGGGGTGGGAGAAAAATAAATTCACATAAGTATCAGGATTTTTTTTTTGTTTAATGATTTTTAAATCCATGTTTTTGTTCAAAAATCGATTTTTTACCAAATTTAAACGCTTCATTTTAGTCTGTGTTAATAAACCACTTTTAAATAAAATCCAGGCTTTTGAAGAGAGAGTATAAACAGCTGGTTAAGATATATTGCTGAATAAATCCTGAAAACAGACTCACATGATGTGTATTTTTTCTGATATAGTTGGTAGTCATCATCATTGTTCATCTTATTTCGCTGGTGTTAAAAAGCCAACTAAAGATTGCAACAGTTGGCAATTTAAATCGAATTGGCGCCTAAATAATCGTAGAAAATTGAATTGAGAGAAAAGCGCCCTATTTTTCATATTGAACAAGTTACAAACAACAAACAAGACCATATACCCACCCCAGCACGAACAACCCACCCCAACTGCTGTCACGCTGTAAGGTTAGATTCTCTGTACCACGTCCTGTCTATTGTCCCAGTGTGCGAAATGAAAATCCAAAGATGACACAAGACTCTTAATAAGATCACAAGAAACGCTTCTGGGTCACAGTGAAAGGTTACAAAAAAGCACCATGTCTAGGCCTGAAATATGACAAGTTGAGCAGACATATGGGCAAAATAAATCAAAGAATAAATAAACCAACTAGTCAACATGAACTCCTTATGACCTATTCCTGTACATGAGTATCAAATAACTAATCTTTACTGGTACAGTGCCAATTCATAATAATTATCTCAAGGCACTTTTACCCATAAATAAATACATACATACATGTATCTAAAATCAAACATGAATCCATCATGACCACAGCACCCACTGGGCCAGCCTAACTACAAGAAGATGTGTCTGAAGGGCTTCAAGGGGTCAAGTAGTCTGTGTTGAGACCACATTCACAGGTCTTGGGTCTGTTGAGACCACATTTTACCTTACTCGGTCAGACTGGCCGGAGTCTGGATTTTCCACCAAGACCGATCAAGACCAGCTCTGATCTGCTGTTCTTCAACTTCATTAATGTGAATAAGGAGAAACACTTGGTAAAACAACAAAAAGCTTCAATTCATGTGTTATTTCCCCTGTGATGACTGCAACCTTCCCGGTGTTGTGACTGCAGGACACCCCCTATAACTGTTCAACTTTGTCATAGTTTTGAAAATAGACTTTGATGGTCTTGTCTTGGTCTCGACTCTTCTCCTGTAAGTCGTCATTGTCTGGTGGTCTTGTCTTGTTTCGTCTGGTTCTGTTCTTTTCTGGATAGTGTGGTCTTGGTCTTGAGCACAGTGAATATAATTAGCTTCAGTTAATGGCAGCAAGAAACAACCTAAAATCTACCAAAGCTGTCTTTTTGTGTGTCGGCGAAAGGAAGCAAAGTGGAGTCTCTTGAGAGGACCAAAAAGCACAAACACTAATACGAATGTACAGCAGCAAGAACAACCTAAAGTTCTATATTTATCCATTGTCAAGACAGTTCTAATGTCTATGTGGTTGCAGTGGTAGTGTTTATAGAGAAATTATCAGTAAAAAGTAAGAAAAGAGTAATTAATCTAGTATTTACACTAACATCTATCATGATTACAAGGTAGAGATAACTGGTGTTGAATAATACAGCAGCATCAAAATGAGAATTTGTAATAAGTGATGTCTTTTCTGCTGATAGTTTGCTGATAGTTACATTATTACAGCAGCATATGTGAAAAGGGTCCATGTTAAATAGCAGAGGGGTAGGGGGGAAAACATGAACCCCATTCACACATGGAAAAAAGATCCAGAACTTGCTCTAGTGAGCTGCACGTGTGAGTGTAAACAAGGCCATGAACCGTGACTTCATGAAATTCCCCTGATGACCTCGTAGTATTTCCTCTGTCCTGCCCCTCGACTGACTGACAGGAAGACTTCCTGTTGTGAGTAACTTGTGTGGACAAGTGAGTGAGTCATTTTGTCTTTTGGGTATGTTACCCAGAACATTTCTTGAGAATTTCAGGGTTGTTAAATTTGGGTTGGGCCCAGCAGAAACATTTCTAGATAAAGCCCTGTCAGTCAAGAAATATACAGTTTAGTAGATGTGTGATTGTGGATAAAGTGAAATTAAGTATCCAAGATAATTTTGAATGCCTATGAAAGCATTCTTACACATTTAAGGTACAATGTAAGTTTTTTTTAGTTTGAAATAATAACATGTTGGCCTGGACAGTGTTGGAATTCTGCCCAAATAGTATTGCCATCTGGTGATTGCTGTGAGTTGCATATGCCAGGTGTCTATAAAGTTACAACTTAAGAAATGTATTACAAAGGCAGTTGATGGGATATCTTAACCAGATTTGCTCAATTTTAATTCTTGTTCATTAAAGCTTTTATTTACAATAAAATTTTGTGTTTCAGATTTTCAGATATTTCAAGGAAAGGCTTGTCTTACACGACTGATGTTTTCCTCAGATGTTCTTGGTCGCCCACTCTACCCTTTATCCAACACCGTCCCTGTCTCATTAAATTTCTTGTGCCATGCACAAACTGAAGGACACAATGGTGGATCTCTTCCATACTCAGTTCTGTAGTTTTGCAAAGTCTGCACATCCGATTTTGTCTCAATAAGCCAGGATACACATTGTGCCTTCTCTTTAGGAGTAGCCATTTTATAGGGGTTTCATTCCATTATCAGAATATCTGAAACACAATATTTTAATGTGAATAAAAATTACTGATTAAAATTAAAAAAAAAAAACTGGTTGAGATATCTCATCAACTGCCTTTGTAATAACGTTTTAAACTATTAATAGACTTTATGGACACCCCGTATACAGGAGTAACTCAGCAGGGACTGCATACATGAAAACGGCTTCAGAGGAACTTGTGCATTAGTAAATCCAAAGTTAAAATAGACGGAAAATATAAGTTTCTTTGGTTATAAACATGGTCATGACATGGGAAAAGGAGACTCTGCCTGTTGATGTGCTGCTTCTGCGGCACTTCACACCACTGGCAGAGCCTGTAAGTTGTACTGCCATCTTGGTTGTAAAGAATCTTTGCAAAGACCATCCCAAAGTGCCTCACCCCTCTCTATAGCAGCTTGGTTTAAACCTGTCTTTAACAGTGGCTATTCACAATAGCTATAAATAATTTTGCCTTTGGACAAGGTGGAGTGCTTTAAAACTGCTTTGTTTCAAACATACCTGCCTTTAGTTTCTAAGCAAACCCACTTACAGACGTTATATAACTTTTTTTTTACATTCTTTGTTTCAGATTAGTCTTATTTATCAAGGCAACCAGGCCCAAGGCTGATCGAAGTCTTTCTTAAAATCAGAAAATCAAGCTTGGGCAGGATCTTTGCTGCAGAGATGAACGACTCTACCACGTAACTAGCTTTAGGAAGCGTGTCCTCAGTCAGTGGGCACCATGACAGACAGATATGAACTCTGTCAAACGTTCACCAAGACGCCTATGGTGCTTTTCCAACAAGTACTGACAGCCACTTGAGGTTGCATGTTTACCATCCAGTGATAACGCAATTACTTTCAGGTCTATTCTGGTCTTAAGTATCTGAACAGGTGAGCATGGGTGGGAGCAGGTGAGTAGGTGGGCAGCTAGGCAACCCCAAGCCCTTAGGCTGAGTGGCTGAGTGGGGTTTCCACTGCAGAAGTGCATGTACGTGGATGCTTAATTGTGTGCACTCTGGAGAAAATCCCTGTGGCTGGAAAGCTGAGATGATTGACAAGGTGGGGGTGGACAAAATTAAGCCTTGTTAAGTGTTTGTTGACCGGCCAGGCACCTGAGGGATACACCTGGTAGGAACATCTACGTCATAGCAAAGTTGAGTATCTCAATTATTACCATCTTTCTTTTTTTTTTTCTTTGTTGCTTGGCAGTGGATCAGACTGAAAAAGTTATCCAGCCAATGAAGCTGATGAGGGATTTTACTGTTAACTAAAAAAAGTTACCAAATGTTACACAAAATCCAGTCAATATTTGGATGTAAAGATAAAAAACTTAAAAAGTACAAAGCAATAAAAAAAAATTTCATCAGCAAAGTATTTATATGACAAACAATAAAGATTTCTCAAAGGGAATATAACAGTTCCTCAGTTTTGAGGAGGTTGATTTGTTTTATAAGCTTATCTAGAGAAATTCATCAGTGCTGTAACATCTTAACCTGACACACCAGATGGACCCTTCTGCATATTGCACTAATCCATCTGCGAAACAGTCCATAGAAAGTGTTTGGGAATGGGCAGACTCCTTCAAAGCATATCTGGCAGGCGATTGAACAATTGTTCCATCAATCACATTTATTAGGGACCAATCAGATAACACAGTAGCATTACTGCCACTGTGTAAAATACAATATGTAAGCCACTACTACACTACGACCTGTCACGACAATCAATAAATTAATTAACCGAACGATAAATAAAAACGTCCTCGGTAAGTTTGCCGGCCTTGATAAACTGACACGTGCATGCGTGTTTGTTTTCCTCCTCTCTTTCTACCAAAGAGGCTGAATGAGAAGATGGCTCACTCTGTCCATCTTTCTTAACACCGGGGTGCATCGGTACTTTGGCAGATTTAAGCTGATTTATAGCGGAGTGAGCATCTGTCACTCGTGCAATCTTTGCTCGGAGAGAGCTGAAGTGAGCATCCTGAGGAGTAACAAGGAAACCAACACTTACATGAATGAAGGCACGAAAGATACGGTTCTTAAGCCGGCTGCCACAGCTCCAGTGTGGGAATGTATTGGTTTTAAACAGAATGAACAAAGTGCGAACTCATGAACACTGACGAGCTGATATGTCGTGTTTATTTGAAAGTATGTATAGTGTAAGAAGAAGTAGTCTAGCAATATGTGTATCCCAGTCAAAATGAGACGCTTATGGTCTATATGTAAAAGTGCTTGACAGATAACACTTGTTACATGACATTGAAGCAGCATACAAATAAAGATTGATTGATTATTGATTGACTGTATAAAATACATTTTATTTATTGTTTTATATTGCTTAAAGTGTTTTTTTTTTCTTTACAGAGAAAGGGTCTATTTTTTATTGTTTTTGATTAGTATAATTAGTTTTATTTACATGCATTTTTTCCTGAAAGAGAGTCCATTTCATTTTATTTGGGATTTTTCTCTTTTTTTGTTTGTTAAATTTATTATACTGTTTGTTTAATTTATTTTATTTAAAATATCTTGACCTTCCAATTACAGTTAACTACTCCTAAGAAATTAAAGTTTCTTGCATTTGATATGTGTACCCACCTGATTAAGACATATATTATAATTACTGTAATGAAAAAATGAAGAAAAAAAAATCCAAATAATATTGACAATAATATCATTTATCGTCAATAATTTTTTGGACAATTATCATCCAGCAAAATTTGTTATTGTGACAGGCTTACACTGCAGTGAAAAAACTGAAGGTAAAACATGTCAGAAGAGGAGCAAAAACATGCTTTATGTTTGTACTTAAATATGCATATTGACAAATGCTAACAGTGTTGTTTTTTTCATTAAATAAATAAATGGAGTCCAGATAAGGGCTGAACGATAAATTGTTATCTACATATATATATATTGAGATATGAACATTCAAGATATAAATATCAAAAAAGAAACTGAATAAACAATTTAGATTTCTTATAAATAAAACTGCACTTTCCAATTCTTTTGTATTATGATGTTTTTATTTTTCTGAAAAATGCTTGGTTATCACCAAACTCAGTCATATCATAGCGTATCGAGATATCTGGCATGAATATCGAGATGTGCAATTTTTGTCCATATCGTTCTACCCTAGTCTAGATCTGATAAAACTGCTCCTGAAGCTGTTAGCGTCTTTACCAGCGATCACCAACAGGTGGCCCCTGAAAGCTTTCCATCTGGCCCCCTGATAATCAGTAAACAAAAAAGGATCAGGGCCACTGCAAACAAATATCTATATATTTATATTTAGATGAAACTTTGTATGACTAAAAAAGAATCAGGATCTTAAGAAAAATCATATTCTAAAATTAAAGTAAGAAATCTCAAAGTATGAATTAATTCTTGGATGTCTTACTTTTCTCCACATGATTAGTACTTTAATTTTACAGCTCTAACTTTTTTTAATCATAATTCTAAATTTAATTTCAAAATATTGGCTTTTTTCACTGACTTTAAATCAAGTCAACCTTTGATTTTTCCCTTCCATTCTGTTGGTCCTTTTTTGGCCCTTAAGGTTGTTTGCAAAATTCGAAAATGTGAAGGATAAAAATGGGTTTTAAGGATTTTGTTTGTCATTAAATACCCACAACTGTCAATGGAAACCCCATGTGGCTGCTTCAGGACAGAGGAATGGGACTGATTCTGAATTACATTTTACCGGGACCAATAATTTCATTATAATTGTTTGTGTATAATTGTGCTAATGATTACTAGTTTATGAATCTGACCCATGTACAAATGTAGTTGATGATCCCTGGTCTATACTAATCTTGATACAAACAGTCACTTCCTGCTGTCTTCTTGCTCTTAGCTCCACCTCTTCCTGCTCTAAAGGATGCTGATTGAGCCTTGCCACTTTGGATCATCTTGGAAAAAAACGATGTGCCTGACTACGGACGTTGAATCAAGTGAGTCCAGCTGCTGCACAAGGTTACTGCCCAATGCCATGTTGTCAACAACCAGGAGCTTACACTGCCGATGAAACAATGAGGGGTCTAGCAGCTTCAGGCTACTGATGCTTGAAGGAGATAAGAGTAGCATCTATGCTAATGTCTATATGTACAGTCACTTCTTGTCGTCTGCTCGTAGGTCTGCCTCTTTTTGCTCTAAAGGACTCTTCTGTTGCCGAGGTGCTTTAGGCTGCTCACAATCTTTGTTGTCTGATCCAGCTGCACTGCAAGGTTTGTAATGTCTCTTTGGGGTTTGACAACTTTCTACCCAAGCCAAAACTAAGGGCATATAATAGAATTAAATAGAATAATTGTTTTTTTAGCATTAACTGTGACATCTTCAAACCCAATGATGTGATATAAGGTAAATTTACAGTGCCATGTTACTTTGTGGGGCATCACACGGAGTGTGTCTTATTCACACAAATATAGACACACACATACATCTATATTGTACACTGTTTGGGGAGGGAAATCGAAAACCAATTCCATAAACAGCTCCATCAAAGAATCGATATCATGACTCTTTTTGCTAATCAGTTCCCTTATCAATTCCTTCCACTGACAGGATTCAGAAGCATCAGAATTGTGGCTTAATTTTTTACAAAAGGCGCCTACTGCACAACTTTAAGTGAGTGGAAACACCAGCAACTTGCAGAAGCAGTTATCTATGTGTGATTGTTGCCATTTAAAATCTACAGGCCAACATTTGCCTAGGCCTGGGCAAAAAATCAATGAGATTTAAAAATCGGGTTGGCAAGTCAAATCGATTTGTTTTTCCTGAAACTTGAGTTTAACGATTTTTTTTTTAAATCAACCCATTCATTTCACATTTGCACTTTGAGGTACTTCTCTCATTACTTTGTACACTTTTACATTTTTTAAGAGCTGAGTTTTCTATTAAGATTTTTATTTGTTTACAACAAGCTTTACCTCAGGCATTTATCAT
Source organism: Scarus forsteni (assembly GCA_036419115.1). NCBI lineage: Eukaryota > Metazoa > Chordata > Actinopteri > Labriformes > Labridae > Scarus > Scarus forsteni. Next base: position 3,009,141 of record JAZDUH010000269.1, on the reverse strand, counting down.
AGTTAATTCAAACAAGTGTATAAAACTACAGTGCACAGGCACTTTGTGTCGATTTCAGTGTCGATTTTTTGACCATGAGGCACTTTAAATGTATATTTTAAGTATAAATAAATGTATGTTTTGGAAATAAATATACAGTGAGTAGTTATTTCATTTTAAATGGGGCAGGGGCATTGAATCAAATCGTGAATCGAGTTTGTTTTTTTTTAAATGGACAATTTTTTGGGAGGGGAGAAAATCGCCCAGCTCTACATTTGCCCACATGGAAAATCTGCAGGAATCGATAAGGGAATCGTTAAAGAATTGGATCAATTAGCAGGATCGTTAATAGCACTGGTATTGATACATTTTTACCAATTCCCATCCCTAACCCTGTTCTGCTCCCCTCTCACAAGTATTACACCTCTGATACTACCTCTGGGTGAACTTGTTCCATTTTTGTGACATTCACAGTGGAGGTGAAACGTCACATGGGTGTGAATCATAAGGCTTGAAAGAGCAGTATGAATGGGGCTAATGAAACCGAGGGCCTCCGATAGACATCATATTGGAATTTTACAGATTACCAAACTACATTTCTCAAATGAAATGCCTCCAGACCATTTAAAAATGATCTCACTGGTGTATTTTTGAGACACTACATCACCTGCAGGGTTGACTTGCATCATCCTGGAATCAGTTTAATCCATTAATCCTGATCACAAAAAAACAATAAATATTGAGTAGCGACATGACTACCTCAAGGAAAGTACCTTACAGCGCTACAGTGCAAAGTTAACACTGTTAAAAGAAAATAACATCTCAATATTTTTCTATAAGTCTACCTTTTGTTATTGTTGACTCTGGTTTATTTATGAATTCAACAATCAGAAAACTCAGATCTCACAAGCCAACTGCTTAAACATTTGATTGTCTGTCATTACCAAAGGTCAGAACAACATGTCCCTATTGTCTTTAAGCAAGGCTTTGTTGCTATGCATTCTGAATTAAGGAGACAAATAAAATCTCTTTAAATTTCCTGGAACCAGAGCTATATTTCTTCATAGTTTCTTTACAGGAGCAGCCTGATTAATTGTTCAAGTGGATAACAGTATTAGCCTCCACCTTGTTGTTAAATACTGCCCTTTCATGTGTACTCTTGTGTCTCCTAACCTGATGCACTTTCATGCCTGGACAGCTGCACTTCTTTTGGGAGAGGAGGAAAGAGTTTCGGTGTGATGAGCTCTCCGTCACGCCCTTTTTTTTGACTCTGGCTGCTGAGTAATGAAGGGGGGGAGAGGAACACGAGACGTAGCCTTGAGCGCAGCATGCCTCACTGAGACACCTCCTCTCAGCTGCTCCTGTGATTGTGAGGAAGATGACTGTGGTGTGCAGAGCCGTGTTTTGTTAAGCTGCTTCTGGGAAACAGATGTGATGCTAAGAGAGCTGCCTGCCAGTTTCCTGTCACACCTAATGGGCAAAGACATCTGACACTGAAATTAAGAGACTTGATTATGATGTTCCCAAGCTCCCTCCTGGAATATGATCGTTTTTATACATTTAAAAGTTGTTTTAAGTAAGATTATCACTCCTTTTGCATGTTTCTCCTTTTTTTGTATTTCATAATGCTTTTTTCCATTGTATATTTACCTTTGTGTAAAATACAATGTGGGCATTAAGATATTAATGATACGTGCAAAGTTGAGTGCTTAAAGTGATATTGAACCCTGAGGCCATATTTTATAGATAAATCCAATATGCATACACTAGACTGATGGGACTTGAAAGAGACTGTGAGGAGTTTCTCAGTAATTACAAAAAAGTCTCACTTTTAGATATATGCCTGATCGAAATACACACTTTAAGATGAGTTTCAAAATAGGTTATCTATAAATGCTATTCCTTAGCCTTCTGGTTGGGTCGGACAGGACTGGACTGGCCTGGATACTCAACTTCAGGAACAAGACAATTAAAACTAGAGCAAATTTATATTATTTCAATATTTATATTACACGTCTTAGAGCACCGGGCTGTAGTAGCGATATATAGCCGGCTACAAATACAATAATAAGTTTTCCAAAAATTGCTTACTGTCACACGTCAAAAACTACCGCTACGTAACTAGAAAGAGATACATTATCTGGTCGCTTTGCATCCTGTAAGTTGTTGAAAAAAGGACTTGTAAAGCAATGCAAAGTTCTGAGGAAGGTCCGAGCTGCATTTACCACAACAACACATGCTTTGGCTTCAGTCACGTCTTTGGTGCGTTCCAGTTGTAGTCAGAAGTAGCAATTTCTGGGTTCCGAGTAGGAAGCTGCAACTGGAACGTTCCCCGAAGTGGGAATTTCCTACTGGGAACTCGGTGAAACCTCGCCAAACCCGAGTTGACAATTGAAGATGGATGCCCCCAGTGTGAACAGTTATTTAGCTCCTGTAATAATCAATTTATTTGCACTTCTGACTGGGGTGTGTCGCTCTAGATCAGCTGTATACATAGTATTGTTAGACTTATATTTACAAAAAATGCTGCCATAGTGATAATCACATTCTTCATACAACAACGCAGGGCGTGCTAACAACAGCTAACAATAGCCTGGTAGATGGGCATGTTTTTTTCTGACTTCAACTGGAACGCCGATAAGTCGGAGATGATGTCACTCCCATTTCCGAGGTTACTGGAACGCAGCATTACGACAGTCAGCGCGCGCGCTCATGGGTAGCAGAGTCTTTATTTCGCCGGTAATAGATTCTCCTTATAGCACCTTTAATGGTGTTGTTGATCAATTATGGCCCAAATCAACCCAAATCAAGTCAGAACCTTTGAAATTCTGCCTTTTGTGAAAGAAAAATACAAACAACTGCCCTTTATGGATTAAAACCTGTCTACTGCCACTGAATATTTTCTACTGGCTGATTTTTGGAGGCTGATGATGTGTGCAGCCAACTACCCCAACCGTGACAGCACATTTTTCCCTACTTTTATCCTGAGTAGCAGCAGCTGATGGCCAAAATAATCTGGCAAAAGCTGACTCCATCAATCCTGAGATGTTGTGATTGAGGGTGATGTAGTTTGTTCCCCCAAAATTGACAAAGGGCTGAAACACCAAGAAAATTTATGACCACAAAAATGGGAAAATGACCATGATGAGTCGCCTAACTAAACGTTTTCACCACTTCAAATATACTGCTGCATACCACAAACTAGTTCAGTGGTTTTAAAACTTGCTGTGTCCCAGGCACACCAAAAATCAGGTGACAATCTCCAGACATATCAAATGCTAAAGTGTATATTTACCACATGTTGCAATATTATTGGTCTTTAAAAGGTAAAACGTATCTAGTACTGACTATTAAAATCTGAGAGACAGCTGTCGTACTATTGAAATATTTACAGTACAGGTTGAAAGTTTGGACACACCTTCTCATTCAATGCGTTTTCTTTACTTTCATCACTAATTACATTGTAGATTCTCACTGAAGTAATGATGGCCACTCATTTCTCTTAACTTAACTGATTGGTTCTTGCCAATTGTGCCAGTTGCCAGTTGTCCAATGGCCCTTTTCTATTAGCCCTACTCAACTCTACTCGACTCTATCCGGCTCTACTCTACTCGCCTTGTGCTGCTTTTTCCATTAGCCCAAGTCGCCTGCCCAACAGGGTGCAGTGTCGCTGTAAACAGCTGAGCGGCACTGCGGTGACATCATTTTGAGTGCGACACAACAATCTGTGGCTTTTTGTCACAAACTGAGTAAAAAAGGAAAGCAGAAGAAGGCTGCAGGTGGCAAGAAGAAATACCCCTTGAGAAGCACAGGAGAGTTTTGGAAGCTATACAACAGAATGAAGCCGAGGACGAGAGCAATCGAGCTGCAAAGAAAAGACGTATGAGGGTAAGCTAATGGTAGCTACTGCTAGCATGCTAGGTCGTCGCGCTCATGACTCATCTGACCAATCAGTAGCCGGCAGTCGGTGACGTCATCTTTTAGTATCGACTCAGCTCGCTTGGAACCAGAGCGGAGTAGGTACTAAAACTAGCTTGTTTTAGAAGGTACCAGGCTAGTGGAAACACGCTGAAAATCAAGTAGGGTCAAGTAGAGTAGGGCCAAGGCGTGCTAGTGAAAAAGGGCCATAATAGGGCTGTCTGCTGTGCATCAGCCTGACTTCTGAACAACACAACTGATGGTCCCAACCTCATTAATAAAAGGCACACATGAGAAGCGAAAACCATTTCAGGTGACTACCTCTTGAAGCTCATAAAGAAAATGCCAAAAGTCTGCAAAGCGTTAACCAGAGCAAAGGGTGGCTACTTAGAACAAACTAGAATAAAATACATGTTTTCATTTATTTAAGTACATAATTCCACATGTGTTCATTGATAGTTTATATACCTTTAGTGAGAATCTACAATGTAAATAGTGATGAAAATAAAGAAAACACATTGAATGAGAAGGTGTGACCAAACTTTTGGCCTGTACTGTATCTTCATAAATACATCCATACATCCACTGTCTTTATCCCTCTTGGGGTTATGTGGGCTGACATTGGGCAACAGGCGGGGTACACACCCTGAACCAGTCACCTGTGTATCTAATGACTGGTTTAGGGTCTGAAGACTCAGAGGGTTTGAATCATAAGTGACACAATCCTCAATGGGAACTGAAGAACAACCAGGTTACCTGTTGATTCGGGTGCATAAATTTTGGGATTATGTTGCTACATTTGGTGAAATACCAGAGTGATTTAAAACACTTCCGGTTGCTTTAAGATCAGAGGATGGGTGTAAATCTGCAGATCGTCCTTGTTGTCAGGCCTGTCACGATAACAAATTTTTCTGGACAATAATTGTCCAAAAAATTACTGACAATAAACGATATTATTGCCAATATTGTTAAGAAACAACATTTTTTCATGAATGTTATTATTATATATGTCATAATAAAGTGAGTGCACCATATCAAAAGCAATAAACTTTAATTTCTTAAAAGTATTTAACTGTAATTGGAAGGTCAAGAACTTTTCATTAAAATAAATTAAACAAACTATCTAATAAGTTTAACAAAAAAAAGAGAAAAAAACCCCAATGAAAATCAAATGGACTCTCTTTTGGGAGTAGTTAAACTAATCAAAAACAATAAAAAATAGACCCTGTCTCTGTAAAGAAAAAAACCACAATAAAAACACACACAACAATAAAAACAATAAATTGGACTTTATACAGTTCATAAATTGTTTGTGACATGTACATTCTCCCAGTCAATTCATACTGTCTGTCAATTATTCTGAACATTGCTGGCTTTTCAACCGTATTGAAGGGCTGCATTTCTTTTGCAACTTCAGCTCAGTGTGTGTACGCACAAGCGGCCCCGCCTCCCCCACAAAGATTGAATGAGTGACAAATGCTCACTCCGCTATAAATCCGCTATAGAACCAACGCACCCAGGTGTGGAAAAAGTTGCACCGAGTGAGCCATCTTCTCATTCAGCCTCTTTGGTAGAAAGAGAGGAGGAAAACAAACATGCATGCGCATGTCAACTTATCGAAGCCGGCAAAGTTACCGAGGGCATTTTTATTAATCGTGCGGTTAATTGATTTATTGATTATCGTGACAGGCCTACTTGTTGTAATGAATATTTAAATTTTTACTGACACAAACCAGCATTTTAAAACTGGTAAGACAAACCGGAAGAGCTGTCTAAAGACACAGCCACGTTTAAATGATTTATCTACTTGATTATTGCTAGCATTAGCTTTAGTCCACCAACTGTTTCTCTTGCATATGATAGTTTAAGCTTCATAAAATGACATTTAAAGCCTTGTTAGAATGGTCCACTTCACAACAGAGGACAACAATGGTTGTATATGTAGGTTTAAGTTCACCACAGGATGTTTCATTTATTTAGTGTAAACGTTCATGAAGGTACACACTGGGATGGAGAGTATAGTCAAGTGCGAATGGTCAATACAGAGCAGATGAAATAATAAAACTTGTATACTTACAACAATAGAAAATTTTAGTACAACAAATTCCCAAGGCACACCTAGATTTATCTCGAGGCACACTAGTGTGTCCTGATGTACCATTTGGGAGCAAGAGCACTAAACAGACAAATATAAATACAGATAAAATCATTAAAACTTAAAGAACATCAATGGTGACATGTTTTCCTGAGTTGAGGTGACTGTCTTACTCATCCGTGCCTTCTTTTAGTAATATGTCCTCTACCATTCTGTCCCCATGTAAATCCACTCAAGTAGTTAAAAAACTATCAAACTCAAAAGAAAATGTTGACTGTTGAAGTAAGCCGGTCAAATTGAAGCCAGACTCTGTTTTCTTGCCCTTGTGTCCAAATGACACCAGTTTTAGCACTTCTTCACGGACTTTGAAATTTTTTTTTTGGATTGATTACAACTATAGCGATTGTTTCTGCAGTTTTAAACACGTAAAGACCGTCCTACCTAGTTGATCTGGTTCACCACTACATTCCAGCTAAATCTCTCAAGTCATCCAACCAACTGCTTTTGGTGGTGCCTGGATCAAATCACAGAAACAGAGGAGATGGAGCTTTTGTGGTGGCTGCTCCCAGGCTTTGGAGCTCCCTCCCTCTCCACGTAAGATCTGCTCAGACCGTCATCACTTCACGGTCACTGCTAAAGACCCATTTCTTCTCGAAGGCCCTCTTCTGAACTAACCCGAGCCCCCTGTTTTATTGTATTTTTAACATCTTTTAGATAGTTTTTGATTGTTTTATTATCATGTTTGGTTTTTATGGTTTTCGTTTTTCTTGTTTGCTCTTAGCCTTTGTACTTTTTTGTTCCATTCTGCCATTTTAGTTTGTTTGTCTTACGCCTTATGATGGTTCTTATTACTATTATCCTGCTTTGTTTTTCTCTTTGTGGTTGTAGAGCATTTAGTTCAACATTTTTTAAAATGCGTCATATAAATGAGCAAATCTTGACTTGACTTCACTCCAGGATTGTGGGCAGTCTAGTTTACTTCAATTCAAACTTTTATTTAATCTGGAGAATCTCAGTGATTTAGGACCTCAAATCAGGCAGTCCAGGCAGCAAGTTAAAGACATGAACCTTTTGATTTTGAAACTATGTACCTTAATTGCATCCCCCCTGACATAAAAGGTATTGCTAATTATTTAATGGCTGTTTTGTTTACAGCAGGGAAGAAGGCTCTTACTAAAAGATGGATGACAAATGTTGAACCTTCAATTAATAACTGGATCGATGTGACAACAGAAATTTATAAGATGGAAAAGATAACTTTTTTATTAATTTAAAACTTGACAAATTCAAATCACATTGGACAAAGTGGGTACAATATGTTAAGCCTTTGTGATCTGGTATTATGAATTTTGCATCGTGAGTGAGCATTGGATTTAGCAATTTATGATCATGTTCTATCTCTCCTCTTTTCTTTAATCCATGATTATTGTCTTTTGAAAATTGTGAGATGAAATCTGCCATTTTTGTCTGTTTGGTTCATATCTTTATTTTACTTTATTTTACTCTATTGTTATTTTTATTATTCTACTGTGTATCACCATCTCTCTGGATGTACATTAGGCCTGTGCTCAAAATATCGATACAGCAAAATATCGTATCGCACTCCTTTGGGATACGTGTATCGATACAGATTCTACAGAATCGATACGGCCTAAATATTTTGACAGTTGTTGTAAATACACTTTGGCTACTGTTAACAGTGGCACAGTTCAAGGTAGAAGACGAGCTACATAATGAAGCATATGTTCTAAATTTGAACTTAGGTCTACCATCTTTGAGGATCTGAATTTATGTCTCTCAAGTTGTAGAACCACTGAAAACTCGTCCTTGTTCTTTTTCTTCTTATAAGAAAAAACTAAACTTGTCAAGAATTTTGCTTGAAGCATAGTCAATGTTCACAATTTATGTGTATCGGGATATGTATCGTATCGTGGCCTTAGTATCGGGATACGTATCGTATCGTGAAGTTGCTGGAAATACCCAGCCCTAATGTACATAGTTTCTTTTTCCTGACTCTTTTGAAAAAAATGTCCAGAAGAATGTATGTTACAAAAATCTTGAACTTGCATTAAGGTACACAAAGAACTGTTGGAATGCCTGATAATACACATTTTTGTGATAATGTACCTTTCTGTTTCTCTTACTTGTAAATGTAAGGTCTGTACAAGTGGACAATAAAAAAAAAAAGACATGAAACAATGGCAATCACAGCAAAACAGTCAAATCAGCCAGGGCATCTTCATCAGCATCTTCTTACTTCAATGCATTTAATCTACTTCTAAAATAATTTAAGCAAGGGTTGCATTAATCAAATATTTTCTGTCATATTTTGATTAATTACTGAAAGATTTGGAAGCTTTCTGTCATTATGAAGGGCTGGAGGGCAAATCCAGTGTGCCATCATACTCATGCAAACACACTCGTTAAGTAAAACCTCTGTTTTGTGCTCTTAATACATCATGGAGGAGGTCTACCTTTGTAAAAAAAGATCCCCTTCATAGCCAGAATCAAACCGACTGTCAATCAAAGCTGACTGCTTTACTCTCCTACTCCCACTGTCAGTGCAAAGATAAACAAGCAGTCTGAGGGGCTGTTTGCACAAGGACTAAAATGGTCAAATCCGTTTCAGCCTTGCGTTTACATGGAAACTCTATCTGGATTTCCCAAATCCAGAACCTTTTGAAACCAGAGTGAAGAGTTTTCAATACGCTCTCCATGCAGTGCTGTGTAAACCTGAATCAGAGCGTTTCAGGGTGAAACGTTGGCGTCTCCGCATGCGCAGTACTCTTTCACATGAAGGCTGCACGCGCATACCAGGAATAACAGCAGCTTCAGACGTCTACAGAGCAACATGTGTGCTGCTTACCGTGCTCAGTTTTTTTATCCAGACAAAACTATCCAGACTGATTTGTTGTCCAGAAAAGAAACTCCTGCACCTCTGGGCGTCCACTCACCATTGCTGTTTCTGAAAAGTTTGTCTTCTTCGTGCGTGTGTTGTAGCAGCGCTGCCTCTCTGCAAACCTATATCGCCATCCACTGAACTGGCATGCACACTACAGCGGTTTCATTCGTCTCCAGCATCTCTGTCTGAACACAGATCTACTTTGAACACGCAAAGGAAAAATCTTTGCGTTTCAAGTCAAAAAGTCTCTAGCCTGAGAGTAAGTGTAAGACTACTCTTCACGAGAGGTTTCTAGTGATGAAATGGTGTAACTATGTGAATGCTGTCATTTAGATTATGTTTAATTGGAATCAGAGGAGGAAAATTAAAAATGACGGATAAAATGTGACATGAGGGAAAAGTGACGACATTGTCTGTCAAAATGACAGACAGCAAAAAAGGTCACTGCAACGTCTGATTTATACAGACCAGCTCTCTGAGACACAAGTTTTCCTGAACTAGATCCCAGTATGCAGGAGCAGTGTATCTGAAATCTGTCTTATTTCAAGACAAACTTTGAGACAGACAGAAAAAGTTAGAGCTGTGATTGAATCACAGAAAGGATTTGCTCAAGATTCTGTGAAACAATGTATTTCTTGAGAAGAGGTTCAGGACTGTATATGATCATTTCACAGGTAGTTTGTTGTGTTTATGACATTACAGGTGATTACCAAAATCAGAAAGTCAGTTTAGCTTGTAGATTCTGTGGTTGATCAGTGCATGACAAAGTGAGTAGGACTGTCCAAAGTAACAAGAGATGACCCTCAGCAGAGGAATAAGGATTAACCTGCGAGAAAGACTGAAAATTGGTGGTCTTAGCACTATCAACTTTGGCTATTTTTGGCAAGAACTTTGTATTGATTACTCATTTATGCTGTAATCATACACAAAAGGAATCGTGCTTACTTGTGTCTGTTTTTTGAGTGTTTTTAAACTTTCTTGGAAGTCAATTAGACCCATTTAACCTTGAAATTCAGTCTAGCACTGAAATTAGCTGCCAAATCATTTCCACAGTAGCTAACACGTGCACACAAGGGGGCTTGTTGGGGCTTAACCTCTTCAGATAAAACGTTCTGCCCCTACAGTTAAGGTTAAACACTCCACTAAAAAAATAACCACAGACATGTTGTAAGAGGCACAAGACTGCCATTGACCATAATGATGCCAAGTCTAATGTCTCCCCCTCAAAAAATGTTAAACGTGTGATCAAGATTAACTTGTAAAATGTCAAACCTCAGAGCTCACAGTATGATAATGTGATTTTTCAGTTGGCTTGGCACCCATAACAGTTTACTGAGGCATCAATAATCAAACTAGTATTTTGAAAGTTTTTTTTTCCTTATATTATTTATTTTATTTTCCTTTTTCAACAAACATCGTACAGACAGTATATCCACTTTAGTTTTACAGAATATACAAAACAACAACAACAAAAAATAATCAAACAAACAAAAATAACACAAAAATAAAAATAAATAATAATAAAATAAAATAAGACACACAACAGGCCTGTGGTGTATTTGTAACCATTAGATGATCAATATCAAACAGGTTCATTGTGACAATACACAACCTTGGATTTTACACGCAAACTCATCCAGAGCTTCTTCAATGGGGATTGGATGAGGATTGCAAACATGAAGCAGCATCTATAAACACCTGAGGCTTCCACGTTGTTGTGAAGTAGGGGTGTGCGATATGACAATATTAAATTGTTAAGGATTATAATGTGGGGATGATCTCATAAAGCAGAAAGATCGTCAGATCGTCTGTGTGGGCACAGAGACTTTGACGCGCACCCGACTGGCCAATCGTAGCACATTAAGCGCAGTGCATGGTGGGATCTCCTGTTTGGTTATGTAGCGTGAAGCCATGGCGGAAAGAAAAAAGGAGATAAAAGCTTGAAGATGTCTGAACAAAAATCTGTTCTAAAGCAGCTGTATTATTCACTCAGGTTATAGACATTGCAGTTAGATAATTTTATTTTTTTCAACAAAACAACCCTAGACACAGTATATCCACTTTAGTTTTACAGAATATAAACAACAACAACAAAAAAAAACCCAAAAACAAAACAAAATAACACAAAAATAAAAATAAATAATAATAAAATAAAATAAGACACACAATGGGCCTGTGGTGTATTTGTAACCATTAGATGATCAATATCAAACAGGTTCATTGTGACAATACACAACCTTGGATTTTACACGCAAACTCATCCAGAGCTTCATCAATGGGGATTGGATGAGGATTGCAAACATGAAGCAGCATCTATAAACACCTGAGGCTTCCACGTTGTTGTGAAGTAGGGGTGTGCGAAATGACAATATTAAATTGTTAAGGATTATAACGTGGGGATGATCTCATACAGCAGAAAGATCGTCAGATCGTCTGTGTCGGCACAGAGACTTTGACGCGCACCCGACTAGCCAATCGTAGCACATTACACGCAGTGCATGGTGGGATCTCCTGTTTGGTTATGTAGCGTGAGGCCATGGTGGAAAGAAAAAAGGAGATAAAAGCTTGAAGATGTCTGAACAAAAATCAGTTCTAAAGCAGCTGAATTATTCACTCAGATTATAGACATTGCAGTTAGATAACATTTGTTCTAAATTGTTGCACGTTAAGAGATAATGTTGATATTGTTGTTCATTACCTTTTATGTTTACATTTATTGCACATTTTTATAAAAACTGCACTATTTAAATTAAAAACTGTTCAGAGAGTTCCTTTAGCTTTATTCGTCATTTTTTTTCTTTTAGGGTTTTACATGTTTTATATGTTAAACATAGGGAAAAATCAAAGTTAAAAAAGAATCATGATTAAATCGAGATCGTGATTTTATTTAAAAAAAAACTGTGATATGATATTTTTGCCATATCGCTCACCCCTATTGTGAAGTAAGGTCGTTTAGGTTGTTTCCGAGATACAGAGGAAGAACTCCAGCAGATGGAGTCACAGGTAGACAAATACCAAGCCAAATTTAATGCACTGTGACCTCCTGGAAGGAAATGTGGTCCTTTGTTGCATCACAAAATAGATCTTAACACAGGGGCCAGCATAGCTTTTTCAGCGATGATAATTTTGCTGACTAACTATCCTCGTCATAGCCTTCATCCACAACCCTCCCTCTTCCCCTGACGAAAGCCAGACAGCAGCCAACAAAAACAAGCCCACATGAACAAAAACCCAGACCCAATCAACCGACACCCTCATCAGCAAACAAAAAACCAGACCATAATGCCCAACAGAGGCCCAATCCAACCAGACCCAGCCCGGCCACGCAGATAAGCAGAGACATCTTTTGAGTTTTGTCAAGGGCTATTTCAAATCTTAATTTCTGTTTCAGAGTAGGGCTGAACGATTTGAGGAAATAATCTAATTGCGATATTTTTCCCCAATATTGCAATTGCGATTTACTCTGCGATTGTTTTAATGTTCCTCATCTTATGTATTCTTAAACAAACATAAGCAGTAGATCGTTTTATAGTATAACCAATATGACATTGAATCAATCTAAGGATACAAGATTTGAGAAAAGTGGAGAAGTGAAGAACAGAAGCAAAATAGGTATGAAATTGTAAAATCTGGGTAAAAAAAAAAATGGTACGAAAGCGGAAAAAAAGTTGATGGGTGCAAAATAGGTATGAAATTGCAAAAAAATAAATAAAAAAAAATCCAAAGTGACGAAGGAAAATTGATTATAGCAGCAAAATTGGGATTCAATTTCAAAAAACATGTAAAAATTCCAAACATGGTCTGACAGTGGCCAAAAAAAAAAAAAGATGAATGGGAGCAAGTTAGGCATAAAGTTGTAAAAACGGTGTTAAAAAAGGTCAAAATAGGCATGAAATTGCAAGAAACTACATCACAATGCCAAAATGTTCAACAAAATATTGCACTGTCTGCGATTTGAAAATTGCAACAAGCCAAATTGCAATTTAATCTAATTTGCAATTAATTGTTCAGCCCTATTTCAGAGGGCAGATATGGAGACTGTTGAGAAACAGATTTGAGAACCATTTGTAGAAAAGTTAAGAATGGTCAGATTTTAACCCAGGCTGCCCATCGAAAGACCAGAGCTACTGCAGATGGAGGGTGACCCAACCACTTGGCTCAACAAATAATCAGTGCTTTTTTTCTGTAATTGACCAAGAAATGTAATCACTTTCAGACAACACACCTGTTACCACCACAGGAGGGGTAGGCAGGGGAGCTTCATGAACAGCTATTGGAAAAATAGCAACTGTTTAAGATTCTGCAACCTTTATGTTTTGATGTGAACTCTTGTGGTATGACTAGCAAAAACATTTGAGCACTACGCAACCGCCACAAGTAATTTAACAAAATATTGCCTTTTAACAATAAACACACGTGATCACGCTGTAAGTTTAATCAATCAATCGTCCCACTGAGATTTCTGTTATAACCTGTTCAAAACAGAAATCAACATTCTTGCTCCTCACCGTCATGTCATAGCTCACTGGCTACCTGGAGCTTTTCATCACCTTTTAATACACATCATTTATTATTTCTTTTTAACACTGGTGGGAGGGTGCCGATCTCTTCAATCATAAGCCAGCTCATACTGACCTGGTTCAAATCCATCAGAAAAGTGTCTGCTCTAAATGCAGGGTGTAACTCTGGGACAAAACAATTGAGAAGTTTTATATCCAAAGAGAGAGAAAGATGCAAAAACAAATAAAAATGTGTGAAGTTAAACTCAACACTAGTGTGAATGTTGCAACGAGTTAAGAGTCCTTGTTAGATATGTCACACCTAATTTAATACTCATGATTCCATTATTTTTCTTGAAGTTTTGAATTGGCTTGCAATCCATAAACATCGTTTTTAATGTAATATTTTATTGTGTTTATACTGTTTTTTACGTAAAACATAGGATTTTAAGTTTTGTTAATCACATTGCTCTGTTTCTGTTTACGTTTGAAAAATTATTCCTACATTTTCAGAAAAAGGTTGGAGTTCATTTCTCAATATTTTGAAAGTAATTTCCCATTTCAAATTGATAAATACCAATGGGATTACAAAGTAGTCATTAATCTACAAGCCATTTCAGATTTCATAATTGAGATATTGTTTTATTTCATACTTTGAAAAACATTCTTGTTGTGAAACGAGGTCATTAACCTTGGAATGGCGGGCTGGACACAGAAATGCAAGTTTCAAAAGTTTCAAAAGACTTAGCAAGCCCACGAGAAAAAGACGGACTAGAACATTCCAAAAGGAGCACTCCTGCGGCTAGCAGATACATGATTTATGTTTATTCCACAAGAAAATATGGAAAGAACCATTTCAGGATTCTTTCAGTCTTTGCAAAATCACATGCAAGACTTTCAGACCTTAGTAAGAACTGAACTGAAAAGTTATAACCCAAATTTGCACTGTTCAACAAACAGCCATCAACAGGAGTGTGGCATATTAGGTGGCTGTCTCGCCTACAATATGGGAAGAAAAAAAAAACATTTTTTATATTTCCTTTGGATCGTTTCATGTTTACTCTGAAAAACTCTGAATCAAATTAAAGTGTGTCCCTGGTTCAAAAGTTTATGTTAAGCCAGACCTCTGTTGAAGTGTAGCATGACTTTGCCTTGTCATGCATGACACATCGATCTGTGTTGCTGTGAGGATACGAAGAAAAATCCAGAATTAAAACTCCTGTGAAGTTGATTTTAAAAAAAAGAAAAAAAAAAAAAGAGTTTTCTCTGATATTCTTGTGTGACGCAGGTCCATTCTGCCATAAGCAGCCATCCCGTCTCCTCTGGCCCGACTTTCCTTCAATTAAACTATTCAAAATTTCCTTTTTTCTCACGCTGCTCAGTTCACAGAAATTGTGGTAACCATGACGGTGCCACTGCTCCGCCTGGAAGGTTTCAACCACAACGGCTTGATGAGAAAGTTGTGAACTTTCTTCGGAGAGAAGTGTCTTGTTGGGAATCATGACTATTGTTCCCACAGGAAGGAAGGAAGGAAGCAGGCAAACTTAGAGGGGCGTTGGTACCAAACTGGCTCTGGATATTGGAAAGGCATAGCATGAAGTGGAGCAGCCGTGGTTATTACTTGACATCGATAAAGATTCAGCTGTGGAGGAGGAGATGTCCTGGAAAGATATCCCCAAAACTTTTGTGCATCACAGCATGAAAACATAATGTCATAAAGTAAGACACAAACATCCTGAAGATCTTTAATCTCCCTCTGAAGGAAGTAAGGAGGGAGGGGGGATGAGATATGGGCTGTGAGGGAGCGTGGCACACTTGGGAGAACTGATAACTGCAGACTCAGGTGCTGTCCACTTACTCGTAGGCCCGCTCATCCGCAGCTGAGGGGATTAAGTTAGTGGGCACAGCGACTGCTGTGACAACAGGAGGCAGAGGATTGGAGGCTCGTGTTCGCACTGAGAGGCACGTACGCAGGGGAAAGCCGGCCAAATGCCTCCTCTTAAGAAAAACAGCAGAGCAGGAGCATGGTGGCAGGCAAAAGACAAACACCATTCATGTGGATTATTACCGAACACGTTGTATTTGCTTTAAGACACCTTCAGCTGTCAGTCAGGACAAGGGCAGAACAGGCTAACAGGAAAATAAGATGCTGAATGGCGTAATCTAATGGTAAACAAGACGTCGGATCGGATATAGTGAATTATTTCATTTTCTGCACCTTGACAAAAGTTTATGCGTTGAAACATTCATCAGTCTCTTTCAGCACCGACTGTCTTTGCCTGAAGAGCTCAGTTTACTAATTATGGGGTTAATTTTGTTTTCTTTATTATAAAATCAAAAAGAATAGATTTGAGAACAAAATTTACAAAAAAAATTCAGGTGACCAAATTAAATGTATTTGTGATTAAAATTGTGTCTTGATAAATCCACAGGATTTGTTTACAAACCAGAATACTGCTCTCATGAACCACAGATTCGTTTGCGCTTCTCAAAGCTTTGTTTGCGCTTCTCAAATTATACTTGCATTTCTACATGACTCTCATGGGCGAGGCCTCCTCTGAAAACTGTGTGGCCACACCGGACGCGAATTCGCAAAGACGCGCGTCTAGATTACATACAAAGTCAATGCAAAGACGAGTCTGGACGCAGATTCGCCCTGGGCGGCGCGTTTGGAGTGTCCGGCGCGTTTGGGGCGTCAAACGCCTCGACGCTCGAGTTGAAAATATTGAACTTTTGACACAAATTTGCGTGACGCCGTGGCGCGGCAGCCAATCAGCGATGACATTCCCCCCCGACGTCACTGATTTGATGACGTGTGACGCTCCGGCCTCCTGCTCAAACCCCTCTGAAAGATGGAGGAGAGGTTTATCTGCGTTGTTTGCTATCATCCGGAGCTTTATGATTCGACGTGTGTCCTCTACAGAGACCGGAACAAAAAGGAGCAGGCTTGGGTGAAAGTCTCTGAGGAGACAGGTTTTGAAGGTAAGTTCTGTAAATATTTGTTTCCAGCTGGATTTGCCTGCACGGGTCATAACTGAGTCCGACAAGCTCCGGCTCTCTACTGCGCCTGCGCAGTGACGCGCGTCGCCCCTCAGCTAAAATGGTCCAGCGTCCAGCCTACGCGGCACGTCACAGGAGTTACGCACGTTTAAATACGCCAATTCGTGTCCGGTGTGGCCGTAAGCCTCCTCATTGGTCAGTCTCACCTGGGGAGACGGGATGACAACTTCCACTCCAACACAGACGGCAGTGTGGGAGAAAAGATGAGAGTAAACTGAAGGAGACAAACATCGATAAAAAGGAGTGTTTTGCCTAACTTCTCTGTCTTTCTGATACTTTTGAGATTTCTCTTGATTTCTCTTTACACCAAGAAGGAGCAGAAAAGACACAGCAAGTGAGAAAACAGCAAAAGCTCCTCAGAAAAATATACACTCAGGCATAACTACATACCGTACAGCTCTGCCCTTCAACATTAACATCACAGGCTGTCACCTGTTGTCATGTCTCTGTTTGTGTCAATGGTGTGTTGCATGCAGAAAAAAAATCAACAGCATGCATCTCTTGGTACTGCTACCTCTAAATGAAAACTGTATTAGCTTTATCTTAACTTTAAAAAGCTGTAAATTACTTTGTCAAACTCTTAAAATGGATTTTATAATACTCTGACATCTGTGGGAAAGTGAGAAATCACTCGGTAAACTAAATAATTTTAATCCAATTGGCCCTGTGGTTACTTCACTGGTGGTATTGTACAAGTAAATAAAGCTTCTGATACCTGATTATTTATTCATATTTCTCTACAGAACATTCAGTAGGGCGAGTTACCCTGCAAATCCAGAGTGTTTATAGTTTTTCCAAACTGTCTCACTAAAAGGCAGAAAGAAAAGGCAGCTATGATGGAGGAGAGATACTGGGCATCATTTCAGACGGTCTCTTCTGGAAGGTCTTCAAGTATTGCACTCAATTGTTAACATGAAAAAAGCCACAAGTGGTTGTGTTGCGTAACAAATGAAAAAAAAAAGCCAGAGACAGAAACCCAACTTTCTTTCTCTCAATTCTCTTGCCTCTGTTTAGAACGCCAAGAATGTTTCAATGATCTAAAAGGAATTCAGAAAAAAAGTTAAAGTGATAAATCTCATGTGGTGATGTTGTGATCATTTTCTTTTTGCTGCGACAACCAATCACCGATCACTTTTGAGTAAGATCATTTAATTCCCATTAGAGTTTGTGTTTTGGTTCAGCAGCTGGTTTGGCGATTGGTCGATCTACTTAACTTCACCGTGCACTAAGCCTCTCTGCAGGTGGCAGTGAAATGTCAAATAAGGACCTTGTGTACTACTGTGTACAGACTATCATTGGTTATACATTTATAAAATTATTACAACCATTCAGACACGAGGATCCTCCTGAAAATGAGATGTAGCATCTCCAGAGGCTAACCTCTGATAAATCTGTTTTCAGCAGAAACAAATTTGACAACAGGTCTATGGTTCATGGATCTGTCACTGACTTTATTTCTGACTTTAGTCCACTTGTCTCCTCTTACCTCCCTTCCTTCGCCCTCACACCCAATACAGCATCGTTTGGATTTGCTGTTCATCATGAGACTGGGATCCACATTCAAGATTTCCTGCTGCTTATCAGAAGGATTTTTCTTGAGCCATGATGGAGGGATTCATGATTGGCTATATGGATTCATGTTGGGTGGTGGATGTATGTATTTGTTTATATATGTACCGGTATATGTATATCTTATATATGTATATATGTCATCAATGCATATATAAGGTAAGAGTTTTATGCTCTATTGTAAAGTGTCTTGAGATAACACTTGTTATGAATTGGTGCTATACAAATAAATATTGATAGATTGTGAATATCATCCTGTTGTGCATTTTAAAAGATGAAAAGGAAATAGATAAAAATGCCATCACCCGTGAATGGTTACAGACAGATCCCCCCACAATAAACAATTGGGTTGAAATTGTTACAGAAATTCATGAGTTGGAAAGGTTGACCTTCTTATTAAGACTGAGAAATGATTTATACATCAAAAGATGGACTAAATTGGAAGCTATACTTCAGAGAATAAAATGATGCCCCTGTTGGACTGTCTTAAGCATATTCACATCTTTGGAATTCATGAACTACTCCTTACTATGAACTGTGATTACTTTATACTCTTGGAATAATGTTTTAAAACCCCTATGCAACTAATATTCTACCTTTTTCTATGTCTGGCAATATTTTGTTCTTAATATTATTGATATGTTTGTCTGGAAAATAATACAAATTAAGTATAAAAAAGACAAAAAAGAAGAGAAATGGATATATAAAACAGAATATTTCTGTTTCTGTGTGGACAGGACCTTAGGGTACACCATACTACCATTCATTAGTGGTTTGATAGATATAGAAACAACTATTAGTTAAACAAAGTCTGCCTGATACCACCTTCATAACCATGATGCACAGAGTTTGTGTGTTCCCTGTATATAAATGTGCAAGCTACAGATGATGGTCATAATAGATATGGGGCGTTACTGTTTCAAGAGTGAATATATATATATATATTAAAAAATGTCCACAAGCATTTTTGATGAACATCCATACAGAGACATTCAAAACGACTTTATATATTTAAAAGCTGTTTAAACTGCCGGGCCAAGGATGCTCAGCATTGGTGAGCTTACATTGTTTATAACAAAGCATATAATTAACACATCTGCAAGCAACAAATCCATATTTAGAGTTTAACAAGAAACGTGTCACTACACTCTCCCTCTGAATATGTGTGAAACACAGTTGCTGCCAAAGGAATGGAAGAAAAAGTGGGTTTATTAAAAATGTGGTTGAAGATCCAGTTCATATTATTGCACATAAAAGATGGCATTTTTCTTCCAAATTCCATTTAAAATATCACAATATATATTGCGGACGTTAAAAAATGCATTATAACTGTTTCCTAACAACGCACAGACCTACAATGTCTGTTTAATAGTGTTCAGCCCCTGCAGAAATAACCATCGGGTCACTGCCTCTCCCTGGATAAAAGAATTTTTTTAATAAAAACTTTGCTAATAATGATTGGCCTCTATCGATCAGGGCAACTTCAGTTTCAAACTAAAACAAGCTGCTGCATTCTTAAAAGCCAAGAACAAGACAACCTTTGCCAAAATACCAGCAGTTATAAAACAGTTCTTGGTTACTAATTAAAGGCAGAATTAATACTGACAATGTTGGCATAACAGTAGAGGGAGATAAACTTTTATTTTAAGCAGTTAATCTCTGTAAAAGACTTGATAAGTTGATACAATCTGCATATTTGGCAGGCATCACCACGGCTATGTTTACAGTTCACATAATGACAAATGTGCTTTCATCACAGATCAAGCTGCCAGTGAAACTTTTTACAGGCTAAAACAGAGCCAACAAGAGCACAGCCATTAAAACTCCACTCCATTTACTTCAGTTTCCAGACCAAAAGAACAAGGAGGGATGAATTTTCAGCACCCCAGACAAACAGCCTTCAAAATGAGAGACTCAAAAGTCGAAAGGCACAAAGAGCAAAATAAAGGATGAGGAAAATAAAACGAGGGAGGTCAGACAGAAAACCTCCCTGAAAGTTTTCTCTTATACTAACTTTTGGTTTCAAGGGCAACAATATTTAGTAGAAGAAGTAGGCCGAGAGAGAGAGGAAGCCACAAAAAAACGGGCAAACAAGTGAAGGAAGAACGGAACGAGTGGGGAAAAACATCGGGCAACGTAGGCACGATGATGGTGGGCAGAAATCTCTGATCAGACGCCCACCTTATCTAAACTCAGCAGCAGACAAGTTGTTGCCATCGCCATTGTCCTGTGTGCATTCTGCGGCTTTGCACTGTCAGTACTTTCTCATCAAAAGCATACCAGTGAGAGAAGTCATTAATCTTGCAGCCATCTTCTCCATCACCCTGTTTCTCCACTCGGAACAATCAGCGAGGACAGCTATCATCCACAACACTTATTAGGTAAATAGCAACTTGTAAAAACTGTTCTTCTGTTTTGATTGAACGTTGGTGAAGAGCTGAAATAAATCGCTAAAGGGTTGGAGAGGTTTTATTCATCTTTGACAAGCGACTGATGGATCTATAAGTCATCTGAAACCACCCAGACTGGAAATATCTGTTGCTTAGCTGCACGTGAGAGATGAGAAAAATATTTCCATTGCCTAAAATATGCAAACTATGTTCAACTCACAGCTACTGTATGGAATAAATGAATGTTACTGAAAGTCTGTGAGTTTGGTTTGCATACAGTAAATAAAAATTAAGTAAAGATAGAACAGTAAAAAAGGAGAATAGACAAGGATAGAGGAAAAAGGAAAGGAGATGTTAATGGTAAGGGCAGAGGGAAGGAGACAGGTAGAAGTTTGGACTGAAGGTGTAAAGACTGAGTAAAAGAGAAAGGTGGAGAGGGCTTCAGTGCCTCAAGTCAGAGCTTTCATACATCCAGCATGAGCCGAATGTCTCACGCACATCTCCGAAAATATGAGATCTGCAAATTTGTTCATGTCTTGGCCAAACAAACAACAAAATGAACAATATTGTCATATTTACCTTAACCCTGCATATGTGTGTGTCATAAAGGTAGAAAAAAAATGTTTTCAACGATTTTTTTGAAAGCATTAACGTTTCTGGTAAGCTCCCTACACTACTGAATATTAATGATGTTTTGAAACTAGGAAATATAAGTGATATCAATTCAGCGCTAAATTGTCATCATATGGAGTCTCTTAGAGTCTTGAAATCAGGAGAGATTGAAAACTGCTTTTTGGCGGTTAAAACACACAATGTGCTTTTTTAGCATGCGATGTATGAAGTATAAAAAAACTGTTTCCTAACTGCATTCAGGGGACAAAACAAAGACACGTATTGGATACATGTCCTTAAAGGCGTCATATTTCCAGGTCTAAATAAGGACTTAGAAGTAAATAATTATGAGGGAATTAAGGGCAGAGTAAAGGAAACAGGTGGAGGTTTAGGCTGCAGTCGAATAGTCATTTTCTCTTAGGAAGGTTCCTAACGCAGTGATATGAACCGGAAGTAGTTGGTGGTTAGAGCTGTTCGAATAGTTTAAATGCATAGAGAAGGTGGCTCAATGCTTCCTTTAGCATCTCTTTTAGCATAGGATACACCAGACCATCCTTTACACAAGGAGAATATTCTGTCCCACAATTCTCTGCGGCAACAGCTTTTATAAACAGCGCGTATTCCGACTGCTTCCGAATTCAACCAAATACTGACAAACAAATCACACAGACCATGTGAGTTACCTCTGTTGCTAGGTCCTTTCAAAAGTTTACCAAAACGTGCCTTAAATTGCCAGTAGTCTGATTCTTTGAAGAGAGCAGGATATGAGACATTTGATGTTGATTATGTTTTAAACATGGTTCAATATTAATAATGTGTACACCATTAGATTGTGGTCGTAACAGTTTCTGCCTTTCTTTCATTCAGTTCATTTATTTTCCTGCACTGGTGTTCATGTTGATAATGTCTAGACAAATTTATTTAAATCCTCACTTCCAACATCGGTTATGCAGATGTAATTTTTTACCAGGTTATTATGTTCAATGTTGTCTGAAAGGAACAACATTGTCATGATGCATGATATGATACGTGATGCATCTTTTGTAGTCCACCTTCGGAAAATTGTAGTTTCAACGCAGCAGTAACATTTGCTGTCCCATGATGACATAGCGTAGTGAAGGTGTAGTCTGATTCTCTCTGCACGGCAGTATTCCTTTCCTCAGTCCTTCTGAATTCCCCTTTCTCCTTTCCTTAACCTCATGACGTTTTCCATCAGGGTTAAGGAAAAGTAGATAGGAAAGGGCTTGGGAGGTGACTATTAGACCTCAGCCTTAGAATGAGGAACGGTGAAAGGACTTCGAGGCCTCCAGTCAGAGCTTTCAGACATCCAGAATGAGCTGCATGTTTCACGCACGTCTCCCACACACACACAAAAAAAATCAATAACAGGAGGCTGGCAAATTTGTTTGGTAAGCTGCACTGTGACTGTTTACATAGTGTGTCGAATAAAAACATGAAAACATATTGTTTTTTGTGCGGTATTAGTTTAAGCAGACTGTGTTTGTCTAGTGATGTGACTTAGATGAAGATCAGAACATATTTTATGACCAATTTAAGCAGAAATCCAAGTAATACCAAACGGTTCACATACTTTTTTCATGCAACTGCATATTTGCATCAAGAATGTGGATTTCTTTCCACATATTAATGTTCAATTGAGAGTGATGGTTTTCCTGGCAGCAGGTAAGTAAATCAGTATTTTAGCCATTAAAAGGGCAAATAAAGTTTGATTTTACGGCCAAAAAGCTTTTTATTAAATATGATGTAGGTGTAATCTAAAAAGAACTTCTTCATTTCTTTATATCAGAACCATTATCTGTAATACACAGAACAAGATTTAATATATCGCCATATTGGATATTGGTGGAAATACAATATCGCGCATCCCTACTTGAAATTGTTAAGTAAGTCTTCCTGCCTTTGCTTCTCAAAGTTAAAACTCAGTTTGCCTCCTCTGTGGAGAGAAACTCTCCTGGTGCCTTTTGGAGAAATCGAGCTGTGACAGCAGGGAGATGCAGCCACATCGTTACACAAACATGCACTTGGTGTGAAATCCAGGGATATAATAGGTTTGTACTATAGCAAACTTACTGACCACACCCTGCATAAGTTAAAATTATAAGTCTATGTTCTGGGTTTATCCTTGTAAACAGAACGTCATGTGCTTTTATTAAAAAAGGGAAGAAACAGACCACAAGTGCGTTGTATTGATAAATGGATAAATGTAATATTGTTATAGGTTTACCATCAAAGTTGTACCACTATTGTGGCCAGGTAGTGTGCCTAAGAATTTAAAAACTTTAAAGCTCAAACTTCATATCCTAATATGGACCACATCTCATTTTATTTTTCAAATAGGCAAAGACCTCCAGGCTGTAGTTTGGGCATCCCTGATTTAAAGCTGCAGGTGTGGATGATTCTATAGGTGCAGTTGTTTGTTCAGAGACTCAAAGTTGGAAAAGTTGAGGCAAACAGAGACAGTTTTAAGTTTCTGGTTCAAACCACAGAATGAAGAAAATGAATTAAAAAGTCCAAACCTTAGAGGAGATTAAGTGAGACCACCGTGTGGCTGACAGAACGCTCTGCCCTTAAAACATAACCCTACCTCAAACTAATGCTGTGACTCAAAGCTTTCTACCCTTGAAAACAAACCTCTGTTTTCAACACCTCTCCCTTCATCTGTTCATTTCCTCTACAACACTTTCTCTCTTCCTCCTGTTGCTTCACAAACCAAACCTTCATCCCACACCCTTTTCCTGTCATCATTATCTTCTCTCGAGCTTGTTTGAACTTGACAGCCTTATCAGTTTGAGCGTTTTCACCTGTACAGTGATGACCACATCATCGGCCTGGAGGCTGATGGCAGCTTACTCATGGGAGAAAAACAAAGGGCGAGAGAGAAGAACAAAAACTCCTGGACGTCTGTGCGGACCGTGCAGCCGGGCACCCCAGCTGTGAAAACCTCCAACCACATGAGAGAGAGTAAAAGATTCCTGCGAGTCCCGTTACTCCACTTATTGAATTTTTACAACCTGGTGGACTGCCTAGGCATTTGGCTCCACCAGCAAGCCGTCGCTCGGTCCAGAAAAACAGAAAGAGAGACAGGGAGTAAAGCTGCTGGTTGAATCATCTCACTTTGCTTTTATGAGCCGTCTGCTCTGAGAAAGGTTGATAGCCTCTGTTCTGTGTGTGTGGCAGATGATTGTACCGCCGCGGACAGCCACGTTCATCACGTAACCACATACGGGACCCACACACAGCCTGGCCTCCACCCCTCTTATGTCAATGAGAGACCTGCTTTAAGTCTTGTGGTTGCTTTCTGAAGAAGTTGAAGGGGAGAGGGGGAAGATGAGAACTCACACCTTAACGCAGAACAAAGGGGCCACAGTTTACCGCTGTACAGCTGTGGGAGTGCAGCACCGTGATACCGCTGATGACACAGCGGCACTGCCAACAATGGCTTCCATTGGAGCAAAGAGAACCTACTTAGTGAATCATAGTTTCGAAGAAAACAACTCCCAACCTGAACCTTAAACCTTGAACTGTACCACCTACCAGGCCAAATATCAGTCAGTGCCAATAACAGGGCAGCACCTGACTGGTCTAAGACAAGGAGGGACAAAGAACTGAAACTTCATAAGTGGCTGAAAAAACAGGGAATCATGTTTTACATCCCTACAGCAATTAGCTATGTATTGGTCATTTATTAGTCTGCTGAATGATTAAATGTTGTCACATTTGCTAGCTGGATTAAGCACCAAAGTTACTAATTGGCAGGATTAATCGTTTATATGCCAGTTAAATGTTCTGTCTCAGCTGTAGCCGAGTAGCAACTCCTAATACACGAGCTCTTTATGCTATAACCTCCGAGTTAACCAACAATCTAGTCTGTGCAGGGCTCCAGAGTGCAATCATTTTGGGAACACATGCACCCAAAATTTGTGAGAGTGCACCTAACATTTTTTCTTGGGCTCACTGGTGCACCAAGAAAAAATTTTAGGTGCACTCTTACAAATTTAAGTTGACAAAGGTAACTGAGGTAGCGGAAAAATCAGCCGAAAATGGACAAGACACAGCATCTGCTCCCTCTCTAATCTCTGTCTCTGTGTTGCATCTTCACAGGCTGCAGCCTGTAGGCCTGCCCAAACACATGCACACACACACAGCCCTCAGTAAGCATCCAATCAGCCGTTAGTATGCAAATGTGCCTAGACGGAGCCTGACTGTGGTGTCAGGTTTCAGCACGGAGCGTTAACTCTTATATAACATCTTATACTTGTTTAAAAATAATTTACATTATATAAAAGTTATGGAGAGTGATAAAATTGTGACCTTATGAAAAATTTGTGTGCACCTAATTTTTGTGCTGGTGCACCGTCAATAAAATTAAAGGTGCACTGTTGCAACCAATGCAAAAAGTTAGTCTGGAGCCCTGCTGTATGGTGTCTTGTCGCAGCAAGGCCTAACTGTATTTTGATGTAGTAAGATGAGATATAGTCATAAAAAATGAAAATAATAGAACAATAAGGAGGAGACTCTTGTTATTATTATTTGGTGCTATACAAATAGTTTGATCAATCAATCTCAATTGATCAATCTTTATCTTTATAGCGCCAATTCATATCAAGTGTTATCTCAAGACACTTTACAAATATATGTCTGTAATTACTAAAATTACGGATATAACACAAATTTGGCCATTTTGTTTGTCCCATTCAAGTTCATAATCATTCTAGATGTTAATGTAAATATTAACATGATCTCTCTATCCATTGTTGATACATCTATAGTAACTATTTTTAGCACCGCATAGGCATGAGGTCCCTCTTGAAAATGGGATGTCACATCTCAAGAGGTCTACCTTTAATACATTTATACTTAATGGAGACAAAAATGGTAGGGACGTATTTGTGATCTGTGATCTGATGACAATTATTCTGTTGTTTAAGTCACAGAACCAACTAGAAAAGCACTCGGAGAGCGCAGACCTCCGCCAAGCAGCACAGTTCCCACAGAGCATCCTTTGAACAATTCCTGGATCCAGACAGTGATCCTTGGTGGAAGTAAAAATCAAATAATCATCCAGTACCACTATAACCACTGCTAAACTAAAGAGTAACATGAATCATTCAAATTTACTCACCAGGCAGTGTGAATCCAATGAGCAATGCCTGTGTTTTTAATTACCTCCGCCAAGAAGGTTATGTTTTCGGGAGAGTTTGTTTGTCTGTCTGTCTGTCTGTGAACAAAATAACTCAAAAAGTTATACATGGATTTTGATGAAATTTTCAGGTAATGTCCAGCATGGAAAAAGGAAGAAGTGATTCAATTTTGGTGTTGATCCGGATCACCGTCTGGGAACTGTGCTGCTTGGTGGAGGTCTGCGCTCTCTGAGTGTTTTTCTAGTTGTTACTGTCCTCAAAACTGTTGCACTTCCACTGTAAAATTGTTGATTTTTTTCCATATTATTGTTTGTAATCCATTTTCTTAACTTTTCCAGAATTTGAATGTACTATGACGCATGCTGCTAACCTCTTGTCGCCCTTGTGAATGAGATCCTGATCTCCATGGGACTTTTCTGGTTATAGGTTAAACAACATAAAAACCATTTAATTTTGAAGCATTTCTGGTGGATACACTTTTTCAAGAATCCTTTCTTAATCTGGGTTTTATATTTCTCTTATGTATCTGGTTTGGCTGAGTTTGCTAAGTGTTTTAACTTCACTGACTGGACATTTATATTAAGGTCTGCTAAGTTTCTTTTCATATGGCAGGTCTGGAAATCCCATTTGACGTCTCCGTATTTTGGTGTGTGGATAAAAATGTTAGTGTGTTACCCTGATTGTATGCCTGAGCTTTACAGGTAAATTTGCCAAAGTGTTGCATAATGTTTAACTCTGATGCAGCAAAAAGGGAACAAAACGAACTGACCGTTTTCACTGAGGCTCAAATCTACCTGACAGAACAGAGTAAAGAGTACAGAGTTAATTTCATGAAGCTGTCTGCAAAAACCCTCGTAAGGTGACCCAAATCCAGTCACGACAAGATCCCCCAACGACCGAGACAAGATAATATCAGAGTAATTGTGTCAGGAGCTTCCCCTGAATTTCAGAGAACATTAAGTACAGTTGTCAACAAAGAGGGATTTGCTGAAGAACAGACAGTTGAAGGATCCTGAACAAGTACAAAACAAACATGGGGCACTGGCGACAGCCTCACAGAAGACGAGCTACACTATAATCCTCTCTATTCGGAAGACATATGTTAGAAAAACAAACTGTATATACGCAGGGCTTTGCCTCTGTCAGAGTTGGCCTGTGAAGGCACTGAAGGCAACCAGTTCATGTTACCTTATTTGACAGAACGTATGCATGCCTCCTTTTTCTTTTTTTCACCATCTGAACAAACACTAATTAACCTACATTATGGGGCAGACCTCATAGGTCTATAACTCAGTTTCAATCTTTTTTGAAGCCTATAAACACGTCTGTTTTTAAGTGTTTTTCCAACCTTAAAGCAGCTATGAAGAACATGTCTTTATGTGCCAGTTTTAGCTGGCCCTGCAAAGACAAGCAGTATGTATGCTGTCCTATAGATTTAACTCTGAATCAGGAGGGCATTTTTTTTACGATGCAGGACAGGCACAACCGTTCTCCTTTAAAGAATGCAGCATTTTGTAACGTGAGGGAGTGTTCAGTCTGTCTATACCTCTTTCCACGATGCATTTCAGAAGCAGCAACACAACAAAGCTCCATTTCATTTTAGCTCAACACCCAGTCAAGGGTGCAAGAGGGTCTCATAGAGGAATAAGGCTCTGTTAGCTTTAGGTTGTATCGAACCTTATTTATTTAAAATATATTCAAAAGAGAGACAAAAAAAGACATAGGAGAATATTGTGTAGTCGTGACATACAATATATTCGAAAAGGAGTGGGAGGAAGTAAAACTTATTAAGCCCCACCCTTTCTCCATCAGTTCATTAAAAAAAAAAAATCTATATTTTATCAAACAAAAACAGTTTCTAAGGAATAATTTAATGATCTAAAAATAACAAAAACAAAACAAAAAACAAAACAAAAGAATAACAACCAACAAAATTTGAATTTAGTGCATTAACTCCTGTTTTATGCATTTATCTACTGAAAATTATAATTTTACACATTATTTCAAATTTCAACAGGTGTGGGCATTACTTTAGATCTTGCTGTAACTATTCCATAATTGGATACCACAAAAGTTTTTATTTTTGTACGTGATGTACGAAATTTGATATAAAATTTTCCCATTTAATCATAATTCCCATACATTTTTTAGATTGTAGGTGGTAATGAATTATTCTTGGTCTTGTAAATTTTTTGTGCTGTCAAAAAATATCCATGAATTTAACTACTTTTAACCTTAAAGTAGTGAATTGGTGTGTTCTAGATATCCAGCCTTACGGATGAATCTTATTGTTTCTTGTAGAATGACAAGCAATGACAACATCCCAATGGCATACTTTCTTTAGATGTCTTTGCACAATAACTTGTGTATAGGTCCATTTTGTCATAATTCTGTCCATTAAAACAATAAAAATGGGTCTTTATTTTGTATAACAGTGTGTTATATCATATTTATATTGTGAAAAGAAGCTCAGCACTCACCTGTAGGGTTCTTTCACAGCACCATTAGGATATATTGTTGTGTTATGGTTTTGCTCTTTTATGTGCCTATTGTATATTTCTGATAGAAAACTCAGTCAGTTTTGCACTATTTTCTACCTACGTTTATATTTTGTTTATTCCTCCTGACTCTAATTTTAATTTCAATTCTAATTATATGTTGACTGTTTTCTTAACCAATTTACCAAGTCAAATTCCTTATATTTGCAAATGTACTCGGCAATAAATACAATTCTGGTTCATATTCTGACTACTTTTTCATTTAGGACTCTGGGGGGGCTCAGATGTCTTGTGGTACAAGAAGTGAATAAAATTGAGAACCACTGCCTACCTTGATTCATCCATCAGCCATCCATCCATCAGCCATCTATACCTCTTACCCCTCTCGGGGTTGTGGGGGGGCTGGGGTCTATCCCAGCTGACATTAGGCAAGAGGCAAGGACACCCTGAACCGGTGGCCTGCTGATAGCAGGACCACATAGAGATTCACCCAGCTGCCTCTGTCCCTTCAATGCTCCAATACCATCCCTTTGCATCATAAATCTCTGGGCTTTATGAAAAAAAACTACATTTATTCCTTACAAAGAGAGACAGAAAGGAGACCATAAATGGCAAAATACTCTGGGAATCTTTTGGCAACAAAATAATGTGCATTATTTTGTTCACTTTTATGACATTAGTTATGAGAAGTTACCCAGCACTGAGTGTCTATTATTTCTTTCACACTAAAATTAGCAGGTCAACATGTTCTTTTTTTTAATGTGGGTTAATCTGCTGACAATCTGCAAGTGACTCTTTCCCCACTGCCGGCAGACCCAGGTCTAATTGGCGGCAGACAAGCTACGTGGATTTTTTTCTTCACTGGTGCATAAAGATGATGTCATCACGTTGATGACATCATCAGTATGTAAACAATGGAACAGAGCATGGAAGCTGTGGAGACGCTGGTCAACTGTTTTGGTCCCTCTTTAAAAATGTTCAAACTCAGAACAGACTGAACAACATTAGAGTGCTAATGATTTGGAGGCAGATGGAATTTGTTGCTGAGATGGCAAAGAGTCACGAAAGTTACAGAGGGAGGGGGCGAGCATGATGTTATACCATGGGCACTTATGCCGATCTCATCAGTAAATTAGTGGGTCGACCCCGGTGTTGTGATGTGTCGCTTGCTGGGTCACTTGAACTGGGTTGAAATGCTGATTAGACCCCTTCAAACTGCCAACAGGAGCCAATTTTTACCGCGGTTTAAGCATATTTTTGGACAGTGTGAAAGGGGTATATGAGGGCTACACGGTGAGGCAGCAGGTAGTGCACGAGCCTCACAGCATGAAGGTTGTAGGTTTGGTCCCGTGTTGGTCAGGGCCTTTCTGTGTGGTGTTTGCATGTTCTTCCTGTGCATGCGTAGGCCATGGTTTCCTCCCACAGACCAGAAACACGCTCAGTCGGTTTACTGGTGACTCTGGATCGCCCTTAGGTATGAGTGTGAGAGTGTCTGGGTGTCTGTCTCTCTATGTGGCTCTGCGATTGGCTGGCAGCTGGTTCAGGGTGTACCTCACCTCTCACCTAGTGTCAGCTGGAATGGGCTCAGGCCCCATCATGAACCAGAAAGGGAGATGGATGAGTTGTGTTTTGTTTCTGTAGTGTAGAAACAGGTATCAGTACCACACTAAGAAACATTCTTCTGGCTTTAACTCATGCACAGCACATCTGAGTTTTCCTGCTGAGAAGCCATAAGGCCACACTTCTACATCACTCAGCTTCACCTGCAACATTCAGCGTCTATTCTCGTCATAACTCAGTAATAAAATTCCTAGAGCAGCATGGGAATGTCGGTCCTGCGGTGCTGCTGACAGCTTTGTCAGCAGGAGACTCATCCTCAGTGAGGGAGAAGAGGAGGTTTACCAGCATCAGATTCAAAGGTTGTTTTAATTTACTTTACATATACTACACTCCAGAAGCAGCAAACAGAAGGGAGTCCTCTCCACTGGGTCTCTGCCTCCTCCTCTATTTACAGCTTTTGTTTTCCAGAAGACATTTCTCTGTAAAGCTTACAGCTGTTATCCTGCACTGTTTTGTGTTCAGTGACTCAGCTCATAGGAAATGCCATGATTCAGCATAATGAGATCAAACCAGGGGGGAGGGGGTTGTACTGATTATTCAAATCATGATAATTTAAGGGGCAATCCTCAAAATGTCTGTGTAGATCAAGTCTGGTCACAGTGAAGAACAGCTGTTTCTGTCCTTGAGGCACAAAACCAAAATGTCCCTGAAATGTCAGCACACTGCTTCAACAGCCAGGAGAAGAAAAGGACTTCTTTGTACTTCTTACCGTGCCGCTGACCCTGACGTCATGCAGTCGTCCCCAGTCATCTTCATGGCTGTCCACCATCATCATACTTTCGTCTTCCTCTAGAAACCACTCGGCCTGCAGGTCGACCTTCACCTCCTCCCCCATGGAGTGCATTCCCACTGCAGGAAACAGGCCCTCTGCAGACACAGGCACCTCCACTGAACCCACCTACGTCAGGAGGGATGTAAAGAAACCATCAGTTTGAAAAAACACTGAACGTAGATGCAGTCCTGCTGGAGCATGTTTGAAATGAAGCATCGCAGGCTAGCACTGTGACTGAAGAGACGTACCTCTTTGCCATTTTTGGTGAAAAAGACTGTTGTTAAACCTGCTTCGATGTTTTCTGAGTGTATCCCACAGCCGATGCGGTCACCACGAGCACACTTTGGCCCAAATTGCTGCCCCACAGGGTTTCCATTGTATAACCTGCAGAGAATTAGGAGTTACAAATCATCACTGCCCAAACGCTTCAGAGGAATGCTAAAAATGCTCTTCATAACTGCAATTATTTTCTGATAGAGTAAAACAATTCCCACCTTTCTAAACATATGATTGACCCTAAAGCTGAATTTATACTTGAGCAGTATAGAATAGGTTATGGCTTTGCAGCAAAGCCTACGCGTGTGGGCTAAGCTGTAGATGATATGCATTTTCTTGGATGTATAACTACAGTGGGTACATAGAGTACCAGCCAAGGAGAGCATTAACTGTTTTTGTTCAGCTTCCTGCTCAAGCTCTCTCCTGCAGTTTTACAATTCTAAGGAGAAAAATATGAGGAAAGTAAAAATACAACAGACACGGTTATTAAGCTCTCCAGAAATGCATCTGTGGGTTTTTTCAGTAAAACAAGTTGGAAGTATAAGTTTAACTATGACCACACTCATATATGACTCTTCACTTTGAATTTACTTACAGATTTTTCTTGGTTTGAGCACAGTTGAAAATGCAGATATAAGAGAAACACACAAAATAAAAGCTCTTTTTTAGGAATCCTGAAGTATCATTAAAATATCTTCACTTAAGAATGAATCTCTGGAGAGGAAGTTATATAATGAAAATATCCATTATTTCAAGTCCCACAAGGTATTATTAGCTGAGCAAAGTTCAGAGCCCCACTGCCAAAAATGTCTATGTCTCTGACCAGTATTTTTTCCCCAGTTAAAAATGCATAGATAGAGTGAGAGCAATGGAGAATGAATTACTGTAAGTGTGGAAGCAGAATCAACAGGCCACAATCCATTATGTCAAACCATGCAAGAAACCAAAGCCTTACAGTAGAGTATAGATGACTGTGGTTTGACTTACTTGCCGTTGTCAGCGTGGTAAGCTACAGAATATGGCAGCCAGCCAGGCTGGTGGTCCAGCCTGTAGAATTTAGGCACCAGGCCCACAGCAATGGTCCCCCTCACCCCTGTGTCCACTATTGTCACCTACAAACACACAGAGCAGAGACAAGGGAACTTTTAACAGCAAATACGACAGATTTCCACATCTGCTTAACCATTTCATGCATGACATGTTAAATCACAAAGGAATGCTTAAAATAATGTTTGTTTTTACTTTCAAACAAGTTAAAAAATCATGGTCATTTAGTTTTTTAATGTTATATTTTGAGGGAGATACAGTACAGGCCAAAAGTTTAGACACACCTTCTCATTCCATGTGTTTTCTTTATTTTCATCACTAATTACATTGTAGAGTCTCACTGAAGTAATGATGGCCACTCGTTTCTCTTAACTTAGCTGATTGGTTCTTGCCATGATCTTAAAGGATAAGTTTGGTTTCTACAGCTTTCACATTGTTTATAGAATGAAGTAGAACAATATACTCACCCAGAAGGCTTTCCTGATCCAAACAGTGCTTCTGGAGATATTTAGATCCAAAATCGAGCGGCAGACATCCGTATAATGGTAGCACATGGGGCATGTATAGCACCGCTCCTAAAACTGCATTAATCATCCAAAAATTCATTAGTTTCACCAATATTTCATCATGGTCCACTCGGGCTACTCCTCCATTACAGTCTGTGTCACTCCAGACATGTTTTGTGACTGTGCTGACCTCTGAAATAAAGAAGAAGAAGGTTTGCCTCCGCACATACGCAGTACTCTCTGGAGCGCTGCCTCCGCGTCCTCCTTTAGATGAGCTCCTCATCTGTAAACTCTGGCTCAAAACTGTAAGGACACCCATCATGTTCAAAGTTCTCCTCCACAACATCTTCATCCGATAGATATTGGTCCATTTTGCACAAAACTGGAAGAAGTGGTCCGGTGGTCTTCCCCTGAAACAATGAGCCGTACTGCGCATGCGCTGAGGCAAACCTTCTTCTTCCTCAGTTCAGAGGTCAGCACAGTCACAAAAACATGGGTGGAGCGACATAGACTGTAATGGAGGAGTGGCCCGAGCGGACCATGATGAAATATTGGTGAAACTAATGAGTTTTTGGACGATTAATGCAGTTTTAGGAGCCGCGCTATACATGCCCTATGTGCTACCATTATACGGATGTCTGCCGCTCGATTTTGGATCTAAATATCTCCTGAAGCACTGTTTGGATCAGGAAAGCCTTCTGGGTGAGTATATTGTTCTACTTCATTTTATAAACAATGTGAAAGCTGTAGAAAGATATTCCCTTTAATGTTTTGGTCAATAAAACACCTGGTAAGTGAAAAATATCATGAATTAAGAGTGTGAATACTCTGAGCAACATAGAAAATAAGTTACAGTATAAGGAAAGTAAAAACACAATAAGTAAAAAAAAAAAAAAAAAAAGACAGCTCTGTAAATTTAAGGGAACCAGTGAGGAGATGTAGAAGTTTCTTTCAGGAATGTGGAAATTATTGACTCGGCAGGCACAGGCTTAAAGTTTAGGTTTAAATAATGATTGTCATGGAAACTATGCACTGAAGTATCAAAAGTATGCACTAAGTAAATGAAGAGATGTAAATATTGAAGTAATGTTTAACATAACTTAATGGTGCTACTTGCAGTAAAAAAGAAGTGTGCATATGTTTGGAATGTGTAATGCTGCATTTCATTAAGGGGACATATTTGACTGTGGCAGTGTTTAGTGCAGCAGACTAATCTGTTTATGTTTAGAAGACATTTTTAGCATCTCCACTGTTCACCAAAATTGCTTTGAAACGGTTTTGGGGTCATTTCTTTAGCATGACATGGTCTTCAGCCATCCTGCATCTGATTTCCGGCCAAAAGCAGCATTCCTGGGATGTTTCATGAATATCCTGATAAGATGTTTTATAGAAAGCACTGATGATTGGAGCGATGATCCAGTCGTGTTACGCTGATACCCCCGATCTCTGCTCCTGAACCTCTTGGCATCAGGAGGGTGAACAGCCACCTCCAGCTCGCTCCCTCAGACACAACACTAACTCAAGCCAGAGAAATTATAAAGGTTAATGCAGTCAAACACTGGAGGACAAGCCCATCCAGCATGCGTCTGTCCCCTCGTTTGACCCCGTGCAAACCTTGAGTCAACATTAAACTGGGCACTCAAACACAAAGTGGTAGTCCTTGAAGTTGGGTGTGGAGGCAACTCAGAGCACACACTGCAAAAAAGGATTTCTAAGAAAGAAAAAAAGCTTGTTTCTAGAAATTTGTTCTTATATTTTACCTAAAAAGGAAAATTATCTTGACAAGCAAGATGTGCGTTAGAAAAACAATCTTGTTTCAAGAGAATATGTCAAACAAAATCTTAAAAGAAAGTACGGCTAAAATTAAGCAAGTACTGCTGGTAACAAGCCACAACAGTGGTTCGAATGAAGTCCCAACGGAAGAACAAGACTATTTTACTTATTTTAAGATTAAGATCAGCTACACAATTTCTCAGTTTTAGAAATTATAAAAATGTAAGTTGAATCCATCTGACCGTCTAGAGTTATCTGATATGCCTGTACCCAGAGGTCAGCTGGAGTGTACCCATACACTCCGTGTGGAGCCAAGCTAAGCTAGTGACTTTGGTTGGAAGTCTCTTAAAATAATTGGAACTGGACATACAGTCAAGAGAATGGTCTCTACCTGCTTGTTATGGACTGGGGGCTGAGGTAAGACACCGAAACAATGAAAATGTTGGAATATTCCTTTAAAAAAGCACAAAAAACTGCATTTTCTGAGGATGATGGCTGAGTTGTTGAGAATTATGCTTTTGGAACTGTTTGTCAGCTGATTTTATGGTTTTAATAAATGGCAAGCAAACAGGATTGCTTCTGGTGCCTTGATTTTAGATAAAAACACTTACATTTGTGTTTTATTTTTAAGAAATTATGTCTCATTCTAAGTTAATTTTGCTTATTGTTTTTCTTGGAGTTGGAGGATAATTTCTTTAAACCAGCTAAATCAGAAAGACATTGTCTTGTTTTAAGAAAATCTATCATATTCCAAGACTTTTTTACTAAATTAAAAACATGTTAGTTCTTACATTAAAGGGAAACTCCGGTATTTTGACACCTGGACCTTATTTTTAGGTTTGTGCATGCTCATATACTCACTCAGACAAACATCGTGCAGCTCGGAGTCCTTCAGAAGTTATTTAGATCGATGTAGCACACTTAGCGCCAGCGAATGTACACGGCGTAATGCAAAATAAGCGGAGACGTAATCTCTACACAGCTGTCTGAAATCCTCCAGTCAGTCTCTGATTATTCATATATTCCTGATCCATCTAAGCGGTTTCAAGTCCCTCTGAGCAGAACACACTCCTCTTCTGTTGCTAGCTCATCCACGTCTGACAGCAGATCACCAGCGTCCTGTTTGTTGTTGTGGCCAGCTGTCGTGCTCTCCTGTATTCTTTTTCATCGGAGCCAGCTGTATCTCTCAGTTCCTCAAACTCGAAGCTCCTTTCTGCGACTCAGACTCAAGCATTGGAAAATCCATGTTGCTCAGCACTGTTGTTCTTCAGCCAGCTGTTATAGCGTAGTCTGACTCGGCTAACCGGTCAAAGCTTCTTATAAGTTTGCTCAGACCTATACGGAATAAAATAACACTGCTGATGGATATCAGGCCAAGGCGAAATGGTCTGGTAATATAGATTACCAGGCGATTTTGCAGAGATTGCGTCGGCTAGCGGCGGAAAGCAGAACACAAAATTTAAGTGAACTTTTCTTAAAAAATAACTTTTCTATGCTTGTAATAAGCAAACTTTTCTCAAATTCAGGGCAATTTTATCCAGTTTCAAGACAGATTCCATATAGATTTACAAATTGTAACAAATTTAAGGATATATTGCTTATTTTTAGTGGGGCTGTTTTTGCAGTGGCACGTGACAAAGATCTGATATTAAATAGCTCAGGTTACATATAAAAGTACAGGGTTCCCACTCTTTTCTAGAAATAATTTTTCCAGGACTTTTCCAGGATGTTTCCAGGACATTTTCCCCTGTTACAATATTGGTGTGGTGTGGGCAATTATCAGGTTAATCTAGACTTTGAAAAACAAGATATAAGGTTTATGACCAATATCTCTCGGTAGCTTGACAGAATCATAATGAACTTAAAATTCATTTATTTTTAACTATCAGGCATGAACATGTCTGCTGGCTATCTTTATAGTCTGGCTTTTATGTAGCGTATTACTGTTTTAACTTCATAGTTT